>CM041791.1:79932117-80409617 GCA_023375725.1 Nephotettix cincticeps | reverse complement strand
ATACATTGATATGGACTGAAATCAAAATATTTGAACTTAAATATTTTGTTTTTGAACGGTTGATGTTTAGTATTTTCTATTACATATATTTTACTGTTTCAGATGTTTTCATATGTTATTTGTTTACATTTTGTAATTGTTGATTTTCATAATATTGTAACGAAGTGTTTTGGTACATAGTCTAAAAGACGGTACACTAAGAGGTTTTACCCCGGATCACCTCATACACACATATTGTGACCCCGGGTAAAATCCTCGGAAACTACCCAAGGACAATTACGCAGGTAATTTCTCTCAGGTAAATGTACTGGGGAAAAGAACTCAGTACCAAGCCCCAGGTACTGGGTGCCTCCCCCCACCCTTTGGGGGAATAATCCCCGACATAAAAGGAGATCATCATGGGTGGAAGAGTCAGTTGGGCCCTCGTGGCCCGACCCACTGGATGGGCGTGTTGAGTCCCCGGTGGGCTGGATGGGCGTGCTGAGCCCCCAGGAAGGTGCATTGGCGTGTTGAGCCTGCACCCGCCGGATTGGCGTGTTGAGCCTCCGGTGTTTCCCCTCGCTGGATTGGCGTGCTGAGCCTCCGGCACTTCCCTTCCCTCGGTGCATTGGCGTGTTGAGCCTGCACCCGCTGGACTGGCGTGTTGAGCCTCCGGTGTTTCCCTCCGTCCCTTTCCCCGGTGCATTGGCGTGTTGAGCCTGCATCGGCTGGATTGGCGTGTTGAGCCTCCGGCACTTCCCTTCCCGCGGTGCATTGGCGTGTTGAGCCTGCAGCGGCTGGATTGGCGTGTTGAGCCTCCGGCGTTTCCCTCCGTCCCTTTCCCAGGTGCATTGGCGTGTTGAGCCTGCACCGGCTGGATTGGCGTGTTGAGCCTCCGGCACTTCCCTTCCCGCGGTGCATTGGCGTGTTGAGCCTGCACCGGCTGGATTGGCGTGCTGAGCCTCCGGCGTTTCCCTCCGTCCCTTTCCCAGGTGCATTGGCGTGTTGAGCCTGCACCGGCTGGATTGGCGTGGTGAGCCTCCGGCACTTCGCTTCCCGCGGTGCATTGGCGTGTTGAGCCTGCACCGGCTGGATTGGCGTGCTGAGCCTCCGGCGTTTCCCTCCGTCCCTTTCCCCGGTGCATTAGCGTGTTGAGCCTGCACCGGCTGGATTGGCGTGGTGAGCCTCCGGCACTTCCCTTTCCGCGGTGCATTGGCGTGTTGAGCCTGCACCGGCTGGATTGGCGTGCTGAGCCTCCGGCATTTCCCTCCGTCCCTTTCCCCGGTGCATTGGCGTGTTGAGCCTGCACCGGCTGGATTGGCGTGCTGAGCCTCCGGCACTTCCCTTCCCTCGGTGCATTGGCGTGTTGAGCATGCACCCGCCGGATTGGCGTGTTGAGCCTCCGGTGTTTCCCTCCGTCCCTTTCCCCGGTGCATTGGCGTGTTGAGCCTGCATCGGCTGGATTGGCGTGTTGAGCCTCCGGCACTTCCCTTCCCGCGGTGCATTGGCGTGTTGAGCCTGCACCGGCTGGATTGGCGTGCTGAGCCTCCGGCGTTTCCCTCCGTCCCTATCCCAGGTGCATTGGCGTGTTGAGCCTGCATCCGCTGGATTGGCGTGGTGAGCCTCCGGCACTTCCCTTCCCGCGGTGCATTGGCGTGTTGAGCCTGCACCGGCTGGATTGGCGTGCTGAGCCTCCGGCGTTTCCCTCCGTCCCTTTCCCCGGTGCATTGGCGTGTTGAGCCTGCACCCGCTGGACTGGCGTGTTGAGCCTCCAGCGGATTCCACCCCCCCCCCTTTTTATGGGAGCCTTTAATAATGGGGTGTCTGTTGCAGAGAGGCAGTCGAGACCTAGGCGTCGACCAAGAAGGTGCGAGCCACAGAAGATCGTCGACGGGCAGTTCCGGCGATTTTCGAGGATCGTCTACGAGGTGCAATGGACTAGCGAGTTACAGAGGACAAGCAGCTAAACTAGGATCGATTGAGTCCGAGGACTGGGACCCAGATCTTATGAGTTGTAAATATTGTATATACCGTATAGGGGGAGTGAATAAATCAAGAAGTTAAGACCAATCTGAGTGTTGTCACTGAACCCAGGACTGACCCGTTATTTTAGTGTAGTGAGTTAGTGTGTAAAGGACTTCTCCCACATAGACGGGAAAACTCCCTTACAATATTTACAATTCAGTTATGAAATAAATAGTTTACATGCTACAAGTGTTTTGTATTTATTAGTGGCGACGACGATTATTAATTTGTTATTTTAATTCTTTACATATTTTTTTTTCGAAGTTCATTATGGAAATATTACGAAACTTTGATTTAATGGAATATTTAAAGAAAGCACGGGCTGTTGTAAAAGGCCAGATTATAAGAGCAGACAGACTATTAGATGATATATCTAGCATACCTACAGAAGTTATACAAAACAGAATTGATGTATTGGAAGAAAACTGGAAAAGATTTGAAGCCATTCAACTTAAAATAGAGTTGAAATCAAAGGATGAAGATATTGATGAAGAGGTTAAGTACAGAGTTGATATGGAAGAACGATAATACAAAGTAAAAGATCAGTTTCGAATGAGAAAAACACAAATAGAGCTAGAGAAAGATGTTCAACCAGGTAGTATGACCGTCATAGGTAATCAGATGTATCGTTCTCTTACTTCAGCTATATCCTTCGCCCATTTCCAAGACGATGAGACATTCAAGAACTTCATCAGCCGTTGGGAAATCTTTATGCATTTACATGGACGTAGTCTGCAGGCCAAAGACAAGGTTTACACACTTCTCCATGCCTTGTGCACTCTAGAGAGCAAAAGTTTACCAGACGGAAGAGGATGTGAACCAAGAGGAACTCATGAAATTTATAAATTGAATACTAGAAATAATGATAAAATGCTTATTGATGTTTTGTTAGAGGGAAATCCAGTCCAAATGGAGCTGCATACAGGTTCAGCCATTAGCACGCTACCATATAGCATGCTCAAGAAACTTATTACAAACAGAAGACTTTTCAATACACAGCTACAACTAAAAACCTATACAGGTGAAGTATTTAAGCCCAAAGGCGTTGTTTTTGTTCAATGTTCATACAAAAAGCAAAGTTTTACGGGTAAACTATACATTGTGGACAATCACTTAGATCCTATTTTCGGTCGAGACTGGTTACGAGAAGTGCAGTTAGACTGGAAGGAAGTAAAACATTAAAAACAACCAAACAAGAAACTAGAAAACATTGTTTGGATGAACTTATTCATAAATACAAGGATGTTTTTGAGTCAGGTGTTGGCCAAATACCTGATCAACTTGGCCACTTACAGTTGGTACAAGAAGCTCGTCCAATATTTATTAAAGCAAGGCCAATACCTTATGCCTTGAAACAAAAGGTAGAAATGAAGCTTGAACGCTTAGAAACAGCAGGAATAATAACAAAGACAGAAAATTCGGAATGGGGAACACCAATAGTACCAGTAGTACACCCCAACGGCAAAGTTAGAATATGTGCCGATTATAAGGTTACGGTGAATCGACAAATCCAAGATGAGCACTACCCAATACCAAAAATCGAAGAAATTTTCGCAAATATGAGTGGTGGCAAAATATTTTGTACACTGGACTTAAAGAATGCTTACCTACACCTACAAATGGATGAGGCCAGTGCTGACATTCAAACTTTAAGCACACATAAGGGCCAGTTCCGAGTTAATCGCCTCATGTTCGGGGTTAAAGTAGCTCCAGAAATTTGGCAAAGAATCATGGACAAGGTATTATCAGATATAGAAGGCACTCAATGCTTCTTTGATGACATAATCATTCAAGGAAAATCAGAAGAAGAGTTGATCAATCGCTTGGAAATGGTTCTCCAAAGAATAAAAATGAACAGACTGAGGTTAAATAGAGATAAATGCAAGTTTTTTCATTACAAAATTGAGTACACACTATCTATGCCACCGGGATTCATAAATCAGAAGATAAAGTTAAGGCTATCAGACAAGCAAGACAACCCCAAAATGTCAGTGAACTGCGCACCTTTTTAGGTCTTGTCAACTATTATAACAGATTTATTGAAAACCTGGCTACGATTCTGAATCACTTACATAAACTATTGTAAAAGGGGGAGAAGTACAAGTGGACTTATCAGTGCGAACAAAGCTTTCAGAAGGTCAAGGAGATCATTACAAATGAAATTGTTCTCACTCATTGTGACGCAAACTTACCTTTGGTATTGGCAACAGACGCATCACCAGTGGGACTTGGTGCAGTACTATCACATCGATTTTCAGATGGAAGTGAAAGGCCTGTAGCCTTCGCTTCAAGAACACTGACGAAGCCAGAAGAAAAATATAGCCAAATTGATAAGGAGGCTACTGGAATTTACTGGGGACTAAAAAAGTTCTGTCAATACTGCTATGGACGTAAATTTATTCTAGTAACGGATCACAAGCCGTTAGTCACAATATTCAATCCTGATAAAAACCTACCTTCCATGTCAGCTACTCGACTTTTCAACTATTCACACTTCCTATCAGGTTTTGATTACCAAATAGAGTTTAGACGAACAAACGATCATGGAAATGCAGACTTCCTTTCACGGTTTCCAGTCGAAAAACTATCTAATTCCAGCATGGACCAGACTGATATTTTCTATATGAAACAAATTGGAACGATCAACTTAAACCATAGTCTAATTGCTCAAGAAACTAAAAAGGATGAAAATATGCAGCGGTTGCTACTAGTATTGGAAACTGGACAATCCCCGGAGCCCTTTGGTTATCATGATGGTGAGCTAAGTCTACATGATGGTGGTATCATGAAAGGTTGGAGGGTATTGATTCCCAGCTCTTTACAAAAACATATCCTCCAAGAACTACATTTTGGACATCTGGGAATGTTTAAAACCATAGCATTAGCACAATGTTTTTGCTACTGGAAGGGGTTGGACAAAGACATAGAAGATAGTATTTCTAAATGCAGGCAGTGCAGAGAAAAACAAAATTTACCAAAGAAGGAAATCAACCACCCTTGGGAACCAGCAGGTCAACCTTGGGAACGGATCCATATAGATTTTGCCGGGAAGTCGTACCTACAAAGACTGTTACAACGTCTTGGACAATCAGAGAGCTGCGTAAAATATTCACCACCTTTGGACTACCTATTGTTATAGTCTCAGATAATGGTCGTCAATTTACCTCTTCTGAATTCAGTACTTTTTTGGATAAATGTGGAACCATACACAAAACGACGGCTCCCTATCACCCTTCATCTAATGGCCAGGTCGAAAGCTTTGTACAAACAATAAAAATACTTATCAACTGTATGTCAGATGAACCTGGTATACTAGGAAAAAGCTTCACCAACTGCTAATGAACATTCGCCAAGCTCCTAATTCAACTGGGAACAGCTCTTACTTCCTGATGTTGAATAGGAGGATTCGCACATATTTAAGTCTACTTCTTCCTAAGAGCAAGAATGAAAACAAAGAACCCAAAGGAATAGTGCGATACTTCAAACAAGGAGAGCGAGTGCAAATCCGAAACTACTCTGAAAAATATAAATGGAGCTACGGAAATGTCCAAAGTAGAGATGGTTACCTTCACTATTGCATCAAGATGGATAACGGACAAATTTGGAGACGCCATGCAGACCAAATGTTGCGCGGAAAGTTTAGGGGGAGACCACTATTACATATTTTACTGTTTCAGATGTTATCATATGTTATTTGTTTACATTTTGTAATTGTTTATTTTTTCATAATATTTACAATTCAGTTATAAAATAAATAGTTTACATGTTATAAGTGTTTTGTATTTATTATTTTTCATTGTGGAATACAGAGCCACATGAGTCCATTTGTGGTTTATTATTGCCTTAATAATGAATATATGAGGTTTTTTTGAGTGGAACTAGATTCACGACTACTTGACAGTTTGGTGATTTTAACGTAGCTGCTTATTGTGTGATTATTCTGTCCATAATAATAAGTAATAAATCATCTTAAAATGCTATTATATTCAGGGCACTGGACAATATAAACCGCAAGGTGGGGTGATGAACAGCCCCATTACCCCAAACGACTAAGTTTTTCAGCTAAGGATCTGGGTTTTGTAAGGCCTCAATGTCTCGGGGTGAATAATTTATTTACTGAACATAATTTGCAAGTTAAAAGAGACAACAAAATTAACAAGTTATTATTTTAAAATACAGTATGCTGAAATACGCCTAATTTTATGGAGAGCACTAATTTACTATAACCTATAACCGGTTCGGACAGGTTATAAGTACTTTGAAATGCATTTTAAAACGGTATAATTGTAAAAATGGAAATATTTTTATCCCGGGCTACGTCAAGTACCAAATGTACAAGACAGAAGTTTAAAATGTCCAAGAATTAACAAAGAATAAGCAATGCTTACATAACTGCCTTTGCTAACAAAACTGACGGAATGCGCCGTAGGGTGTGGGCTGAATTGGACAGCTGTATAGACTATATTTTTTGGCCAACAATGGAAACTAAGCATAACATCACTAAACTACATGATACTAAACAAAACTTAAAAGTTTTTGTGTCAAGTTAAGGGTAATTAATTTATTTTGTTGTTGTTAATAAACGTTTTATAAGCCAACGAAATTGTTCAGTTTTTGGGACACCGTGTATTATTAAAAATAAGAAGTTATGTTAAATTTAATATCCTACCCAACTACACCAAAATTATGAAAATTGGTCGATAAACAATGGAGATTCAGTTATTTTACCAATGTTGGGGATGTACCACTACTGTACTATCATTAGCACCCCGCTTCCCGGTAGAGGATATAGCACTATAACATTCGGTCGATAAACAATGGCGATTCAGTTCTTTTACCAATGTTGGGGGTGTACCACTACTGTACTATCATTAGCACCCCGCTTCCCGGTAGAGGATATAGCACTATTGCATTCGGTCGATAAACAACGGAGATTCAGTTATTTTACTAATGTTGGGGGTGTACCATTACTGTACTATCATTAGCACCCCGCTTCCCGGTAGAGGATATAGCACTATAGCATTCGGTCGATAAACAATGGAGATTCAGTTCTTTTACCAATGTTTGGGGTGTACCATTACTGTACTATCATTAGCACCCCGCTTCCCGGTAGAGGATATAGCACTATTGCATTCGGTCGATAAACAATGGAGATTCAGTTCTTTTACCAATGTTGGGGGTGTACCACTACTGTACTATCATTAGCACCCCGCTTCCCGGTAGAGGATATAGCACTATTGCATTCGGTCGATAAACAATGGAGATTCAGTTCTTTTACCAATGTTGGGGGTGTACCATTACTGTACTATCATTAGCACCCCGCTTCCCGGTAGAGGATATAGCACTATTGCATTCGGTCGATAAACAATGGAGATTCAGTTCTTTTACCAATGTTGGGGGTGTACCACTACTGTACTATCATTAGCACCCCGCTTCCCGGTAGAGGATATAGCACTATTGCATTCGGTCGATAAACAATGGAGATTCAGTTCTTTTACCAATGTTGGGGGTGTACCACTACTGTACTATCATTAGCACCCCGCTTCCCGGTAGAGGATATAGCACTATTGCATTCGGTCGATAAACAATGGAGATTCAGTTCTTTTACCAATGTTGGGGGTGTACCATTACTGTACTATCATTAGCACCCCGCTTCCCGGTAGAGGATATAGCACTATTGCATTCGGTCGATAAACAATGGAGATTCAGTTCTTTTACCAATGTTGGGGGTGTACCACTACTGTACTATCATTAGCACCCCGCTTCCCGGTAGAGGATATAGCACTATTGCATTCGGTCGATAAACAATGGAGATTCAGTTCTTTTACCAATGTTGGGGGTGTACCACTACTGTACTATCATTAGCACCCCGCTTCCCGGTAGAGGATATAGCACTATAGAATTCTATTGCAAGAAATAAAAATTATAATTTCTAAAGTTTTTTTCTAAAAAATGTTAATTAAAATTAATTTTCGATTTCAAATTGTTGCTATGGGCTGTAGTTGCTAAAGATGACTGAATTGTCTCTGGTTCTGATAATTTTGCGCTATGTTGAGTTCACACAAAGAGCGTTTTCCTAAATATGAGTGCGGATTCATATAAATGAATTAATTGGCACTAACTTATCAAGTCTTGGTAATTTTATTGAAACTTTAGGTCAAGAAACAATAAGTATCTTGAAACAAGATTAATAATTGTACTAAAAGGTATTTATAGTGTGAGGTTTACATGTCTGGGTGTCATGGTTTGAGTTTGGAAATAAAATAAACGAAAATCATAGTTTTCTCGTTATTATATATTTTATGATAGGCAGAAACGGGTATTATTTCGTAAGCAATTTCATCATCGACAATAGTTAAAATTTGGTTAAAATACAACTAATCAACTTTATTTAATGTTTGTAATTATTCTCAAGAAGAATTTAAAAGAAGCTTTTGACGAATATGTAAAAATTAAACATTTTTATGAAATCTATGAAACAGCTAATGCTTGTAATTAACAAGGTGCATTCCTTGAATTTGTAATAATACCTTCCGTATGATAATTTCGCTTTGATTAAATTCGTAAACAAGCTCAGTGAAAGTGATTTTGTTTTTAATAAGTTACGTAATTTATCATCGTCCATCATGCATAGAATGGTTTCGTGGTAGTGTTTTTATTGAGATATTAACATCGGTACTGTCGTTACAGTTCAAATAATAAGTGCTAGGTGAAAACTAAGCAGACAAAATTAATATACTTATTTGATTATTTTATTGAAGTTAAAAACCACGTGTTATTTATTTTCTTGTGACATCTATTAACTATTAACAAAAAAGTAAATGCATGTCCCCATGCTATCGACAGTTAATGAATAATATATAATATTTTAAGTTAAACAGTTTACAATTGAACTTTTTGGCAGAAGTTAATGAAAAGGGTTTGTATAGTTTCCCCCAGAGTGAGTATGTCGAGAGCGAGGTAGTGGTGGCCAGATTGGCTGTCGGGAGCGAAATACAACTTGCCAACACGGGACCACCCTACTAACCCGGTCTTCTCGTATTGTTACATCATCACATCCTACATCACATCCTTGCTGAGCGAGGTAGTGGTGGCCAGATTGGCTGTCGGGAGCGAAATACAACTTGCCAACACGGGACCACCCTACTAACCCGGTCTTCTCGTATTGTTACATCATCACATCCTACATCACATCCTTGTTGAGCGAGGTAGTGGTGGCCAGATTGGCTGTCGGGAGCGAAATACAACTTGCCAACACGGGACCACCCTACTAAACCGGTCTTCTCGTATTGTTATATCATCACATCCTACATCACATCCTTGCTGATCAAAAGTTAACATTGACAATCTAATTTTTTTATACAAATCAAATTCTCTATGATATTTTATTCATGCAATTCTATCCCAAGGATATACGAGTGATAGTAAATACATTAGTCAGTCTGCAGTTCAGAGGTTTATTTTATGTATGACATGTTCCGTATTACGCCATTTTCAAACCAAATTAATTATTAATCCAATTTAATTATACAGTTCAGGGCTAGTAAGATGAATTTTAATATACGAGTAATATATTTGTGTTTATACTTGGCAATTTCCTTTTATAAATGTATATTTTTTAATTTCGAAAGTAACAACTATATATGAAGACAAAATGATGTCAAAAATGAAAATCCTATATGTAATACTTTCAGATATATACATGCACTACTTAGAGGTCAGTAAAATTAACAATGACATAAACCCATTTAAATCAAAAATAATATATTGGATAAGATATGTCGATGACATATTATGTCTTTTTCAAGGAAATTTAAACGAAAGCAACAATCTACTAGAATATTTAAACTCACTATCAGATACCATTCAATTTACAAAAGAAAGCCAAATCAAAGAAATTAATTATCTAGACTTAACCATCAGAAACGAAAATAATAGACACAAATACAAAATTTACAGAAAACCAACCCAATCAGACCTTGTAATACCATCTAAATCTCATCAATCCTGGAAATATAAAATGGCAGGATTCAGAACCATGGTAAATAGACTCATAAACAACCCAATGGACAAAGAAGATTATAAAAAATAAAAAGACACCATTAAATTTCTAGCTGTCAAGAATGGATACAACTCTAAAATAATTGACGAAATGATTAGAAATATAAAGAAAACCAAACACAAACAAAATAAAGAACAAATACACCCGTCGCAGCAGACCTGCGTACTCAGCGAATTTCCAAATCAATAATATAATAATAATAATATATGACAAGTTTGATCAAAATCTGTCGATAAACATGAGAATTATTTGCCTATTCTCCAAAAGATTAACATGGGAAAGAGTTAATATATATATATATATATATATATATATATATATATACATTTTAACGACTATTGTTCTTGGTCTCTAGGCACCTAAAGAAGAAAAAATAACATGGTCCCGGGCTTAACTCTCGCCATGAGACCTCCGGTAAAAGCTTCTTCCCTATGGGAAATTCGCTAAAGGTATTCTTTCTGGCATCATAGGCAAAATTAAAAAAAAAACTTTTAATTTATGAAATATTATATTATATAATAAAAAATATTATATTATAAAAAATATTATATTATAAAAAATATTATATTATATATTTAATTTATGTTTTAATTTATGAAAAAGTGGTTATTAATTTTTACTTAGAGTCATAAATAAATGTTCGTTTGAAACGGCACAAGCTAGCATGAATATAATTTTCCATCCTCTATCAAATTTTGTGTACTGCACAATGATACAATTAATGTGATGTCTTTTTTTGTAATCATGATTCTTTGAAACCTCTTAACACTCGTTCTCTCTTAGCAAGGTTATTTCTTAGAACCAAGGTGGATTTTGCCGTTTTGTCCATGTCTACTATAATAATAAAAATATTTTACAGAATATAACAATATAAAAATATGAGACTAGTAGTAAAGGACACAAAGATATGTAGGATAAAAAGATAAACAGGACTAAACGGACATTTTCTTGACATATACGGTACGTATTCTATTAGAGAATATTGTTTATGTGAATGAGAGTGTAGGCAACAAAGGTACGGTATTTATTTAATGACCCGCAGCAGAGAGCGTCGCCGACCGCCGCCCTGGCGCGACACGTACTTCTCTCATTTTTCTAAAACCTTTTCTAAAAACATGCCGGCGCCGACCACATATTCATTAGCTTTTACGTGAAAAGAATAAAGAATAAAGGACATGGTCACTCCATTTTGATGAACTCTTATTTTTATTGATACTCATTCAATAGAATGTACTATGGGAAATTATTCTATCTGAGTTTTGATTCCTATTATAAAAAGGATTGCTATTATTAAATCATCGATGGAAAATTAAAAAAAACCTTAAATATTGTTGTATGCCACTATACTTGAAAAATCTCAGGAAACCATCCATTGCTTACATAGCTAACCGACTAATCAGTGGTTGTAAATAACTGGAAAAGAGCTTTGTATTTAGCATTTTTTACACTGTACATTTTACTCGTAAGCATAAATTGAAGGTTTGTGATGTATTGTGATTTTGTGATATATGGTTGCATGAAAAGTTTAAATTTATTATAAAATAGTTGTTAGGATTTAGAATATAATATTTAGTTTTAATACGTTCAATTGAGTTCACAATATGGGTTTTTATGAAATGGACCCCATATTGTAATTTTGTTTGTTTGTAATTTTTTATCATTCTTTTGTTGATCGACTCTGTTATGCCTACTCTGTAATATAACATACTAAATAAATTTAAAATGTAATACTGGTAAAGTTGTAAGTAGGCCTGAATTAATTTATACACTTACGTACACAAATATTACTACTGGATTAAAAGGTTTTATTATTTCAGCCAAATGTTCTAGAAAAGAAACTAAAAAGCTCTAATAATAAAATAAAAGGGAATGGAAAGGTTTTGACTGTAAATAAATGACTTCTTTATCCCAACGTGTCCACCGGGAACAGTTCTGAGGCTTTTGCTTTTTACATCAGGTAATCCCATTTCTTTTAGAGTGCTCTTACTAGAGGTTATGTTCGTTGTATACATCTTACAGGACACACGCGGGTTCTCAATTGCTCTAATAAATATACAAAGAACACTGGAAACTTACTTATATAAGCACGGTAGTTATATTTTTTATAAAGCTTGTAATAAGCATGATCCTAAATAAATAAAGCCCAATACTGAAGATCTATACAAGGGAATTATTCTATAGTAACAATATCAGAATATGCATTTGTATATTTTCTTATCCTGTTCAATAAAGTTTGATAGTTAGCTGGAGGTGAAAAAAAACAGCCGCCAATCCCTTCACGAGCTCCACACAGAACCGCTAACGTTCTATTTGTAACATAATAATCCTTTCTTAATAAAATGTTTAAATTCTTTAAAGCCTAAAAATATTTAATAATAATAGTCCTGTGGAATTCACAGTATTTACAGTACTTTTGCCTGCTAGCCATGGTCAGCATAGCACGTTCATCGGCCGTGTAAGTGCAAATTTTTTACACCAGGATACCCTACTGATGTCGTAGCTTCCCAATTGCCTCACGGGAGACTTGAGATTGCATTCTTGCTACCAACTGCCACAGCTGGGATTTGTAGACCTGATTTAGACCAAACTGCTACCCCCTCCCCTGAACAATATTTATCGATATAAATAAATCTGTAACGATACAGTGACTTGGCTTTCTGTACTGAGCCCGTTATGTAAGAGTACCAACCAAATTCACATGCTTATTAACTAACCAAATTTTGTTTGCTTCTGCGCATTTAAAACGAGTGAATTTTACAATAAATTAAAACAGGATTCGTATACCCTGGTTTACAAATTTATAACATTGGTTTATACATTGTATAAACTACGTTTGTTATTCCATATCAAGGGAATGGCCAAAACTTAGGTGTATTTATTAATGTCAACCATAGTACTGACTTATAACATTAGCATACTCCAGTTTTCTTGAACGAAGGGATAGTGAGACGTACTATTAGATCCTCGGAAAAATGAGGAGGATGTAGACACTGCACCAGGCAGGACACGGCCTCAGCTCTGAAGTATGAGGCGCTGACAAAAGCTCCAATTGAAAGGTTGGTTCTACGCGCGTCAGCGAGATAATTAGTGCAAATCGGTACAAAATATGGATGTGGATGAGTTTAAATTTGAAATCGAGGCAGATCGATAGGGCGTCCGATAGTGGGTTTGGATTTCAAAATGAAGTTTTGGGATTTTATAACAGTATAATTTACTAAAAAGAATTTAATACCAATTAAATCTGCAAAAATCAGTACTAATTTGTTGCAGTGTTCCAATGAGCTGGTTGAGATGTATCTCGGTTGTAAAAAGAGAACCAAACCTCGGCTTTTAGACCTCGCCTTTTAGAGAAATAAAAATAAAAATTTAATATCTCGCTTATTATTTTAAGTAACTACATTAAAAGCTGAGCTGTTGACTCATCACAAATAATTCCTAAATTAATATGAACTCCTTTAGTACTCAGATCAACCATTACGGATGTCGTATAAATCTCAGGGGAACTTTACAATATTTACCTCTATTACCTGAATTAAAAAACTTGCAAATTATATTGACTGCAGTTGCGATGCGTGTCAACTAATAATGGGAAATTTATACTATTCTTTGACATAAATAAGTATCCATAATTTACAAATACAAGAAATTCCTATAAACAGGAGTGGAGTCACCTTATACAAGTTTCAGAAATGATTCTGTGAAATATTTTATGTGAACTCTGAGAAACAACTCAGCTAGCAGTGTTATCTTACTGTATGTTTCGTTATAATATGTTTTATAAGACACAATGTTTGTCAACGTTTAAAGTACCTATATAAGAATTTACACTTCTGCTCTCAATTTAATTCTTTAATTAAATTAATTTTATTTCGTTAAAGAATAATTGCAACCCTATTATCTTTTACAGAATAGTCACTGTTTCTAAAAACCCGATTGGTTGTTTGTTAATGAAATAATTAAACAGGCTTAACGTTTAACTACTTGAACAGCTTTAAAGTTGTAGCAATCTGAAATATTCCTTGACCAGATCAATCTTTAGGTTTAGGTTTTACATACATACCGATCGACGTTTGACACGAAACAATTGACTCATATATTTGTTTATGTAAAAATATACATTTGTTGAGTGAAAATATGGATAAAAATTATTCCATGAAGCAATAAAAATTATATTAGTTAAATCATGTTTGAGCTCAGCTAATGCCACTTTACAAATAATTTCGAAACTATAAAATATTTTACACAGTTAAAATAGAATTGTATAATTTAGTCACTTTTAATGAACCAATATTTTTTAACAAATGCGTTGTTTCTGCTGTTCAAAAGAAACGTCAAGTACCATAATAAGTATTGTTTGTTTGAAAATAATTTTTTAAAGTACTAGAACAGAAAATGATGTTTGAAAACATTTTAAAAACAAGTATCGTCGAGACTAGCTGGATTACAAAATATGTTTTCTGTTCAGATTCATACAAAGATACTTCTCATTATAAGTTAGATTTAAAATAAATATTGCTCTATATAATAGCTTATAAACTTCAAATTATAGTAAAAGAACATAGTTTTGTACCTCTTTTTTAATAAAAAGATTTTCAGAAAATCAGAAATAAGCCTAATAGCTAGTGCCCACTAAGGGTTTCTTATGTATACAAACATAACTTTATAGAACTGAATGTGTTTTTTGTAATTAATTTGTACGTTTTGTAAATCGTTTGTAATTTTATTCCTTTGTACTTAGCTGTCATATACCGATATGGAACAAAGTATAGTATATTTTTGCGTAAAACAAAGCCCCGCAGATCAGCACTGGTGCTTACAACTAAATATCGGTATAAAATGAAATAATTAGTATTGAGAAAATTAATGCTATGTGGCTTAACACAAAGTAAATCCACACCACAAACGATGTCGGTTATCTGATGTCAACTAAAGCTATTGCCTTTGATCAGAAAATATGACAGAAGCTTTTATGTTATTGAGTGTATTGTAAAATTGATTCTTCTGTCTACGCTATAGGTTGGCTTTACGTGGGAGATCATTTAATGCATGAAGTCTAACTATTACTATACAAATTATACACAATTCAATACTGGTATATAATACAAATATATTTTAACCATATGCACTATTAAAAAAAAATTATTTTTAAACTAATCAACACTATGCAAATCTACGTAACTTTAATGTACACATATATAAAGATATGTTCTATATGGCTTAGTGTTTATTTTTATTATATTGATAGTTGTTACAAACTAGTTGTTGATACGGTTGAAAGACAAATAGACGGACAAAATATTTAAACTTTAAAAATGCATCATGTAATTTACAAAGTTTTTAAATACAGTATCGTCCTGAGAAATGTTATCGGTATTGGAAATTACTTTTATAGTTTCATCATAAAATACGGATTAGGGTAGAATTTTGATAAGTAATTGAAGTTGACAGAACTTGAAAACCCGTCAATCCCTTTTATCTTCCATGATATGAATCGTTTAACAGTTATATTCCGTTCAATAAATAACAATTCCTTTGAAAGTCAAAGCCTTGAAATTAATTTTATAAAGCCCTTCTTGGATCAGTATGAATTACTCTTTAGTTTTTCACAACGTAAAGTAAAGCAGGCTTTTTGAATTTCCCTTTGTTGCAGACCGAGTTGACGTTGCACTCCAGCGCCTCTATAAACTAATTTCTTTCTCTCGCGGCGTCATAGGCTATTGGCAAGTATTATGTTATGCAATGTATTATGTTAATACCACCTAAAACTTTAAACAAAGTACGAAAGTATGAGTCACGATTGTAATTACAGTTTTTATGATATGTTATATTGGGATTATTTACAGAATTATTCAAGTAGAAGTACCTTCAATTTTTCTTCCTAAAGCTGCGCCAAACATTAGAGACGGATTGCAGTTCTTCCATAAGGGGATAGTTTAAAAAATATTATTTTTATATTAATCAAGTATTGTAGTCAAATAATAATTATTTTTATTGTTTACTTGTTGTGAGGGCAAACTGGTTGGCCACTTCCTCGTTAACATTGTCTATATTTTAATCAAAATTATTTATATTACCTGACATCCTCGATAAATACAGACACAGTGTATACAATTTGTTTCTCTGGGCGTTGTATGGTGAATATATTAATAAAAAAGGAAGAATTTAATAAAAAATATACATTAAAAATAAATACTAGTTTTAATATCTACAGCTCGGCTTTGAATTTTCTGAGCCATTGTTCTCAGAATTTACACTAGACGATCAATAAAAACAGCAGATCAACGTTATAAAGTAATATTGTATATTAGACGCCTACAAAATCTAGAACGGTTCTCAGATACAAGGACCAAGTGGACAGTAGAAAAATAAACAATAAATAAATTATATCCATAGAGAACTACACAACAGTGTTTGGTTTGCCTGTCTCAATAAGAGCCGACCACGATCCGATCAACGTTAACCTGCGACTGCATACACGTGGCGGCCGGCGCGAATGCTCGACGTGTCAATCTGTGGAGATTGTGAGTGAGTATAAGTATTTGGGTGTTGTTTTTGACAACCAAATTGAATGGACCAGTCAAATAACATATTTGAGAAATAAACTTATTCATTTTTATTTTTTATCAATTAACAAAGTTCTTCCTCCACATTTACTTAAAATGATTTATTACTCGTATATACAATCGTTGTTACAGTACGGAATCCTAGTTTGGGGAGGTTGTTTCCAAACAATTTTTTTGACATAACATAACAAAAATGCACCAATGAGTGGCTTCATCTTGTTGGTTGTCGATATTTTCGAAACTATTTTTATTCACAATATAGAAAAGGTAGTCCAAAATGTTTGATTTCTGTGCGTGTGAATACGTGCGTGAGGATAAATGTGCGTGTGTGTGTGCGTGTGTGTGTGCGTGTGTGTGTGCGTGTGTGTGCGTGTGTGTGTGCGTGTGTGTGTGTGTGTGTCTGTATATATATATATATATATATATATATATATATATATATATATATATATATACAAAAGAGTGTAGTGAGTTTGTGAAGTAGTTCAGCTCTTGGAAAGAAGCTTTGAGCAACCACTTGAGAAAGTAATAGGTTTCCTCTTCTTCTCTGTTCTACTATTATCTCTGAAAATTCACACATACCGTATCATTTTTAGAATAAAAAGACATGATGAAAAATAATGGAGAATTTCAGTCAATACTTATAAAACGAAATTCTTTTAAAGAAGTATTGGATATAGCAAAACTCACATTAAATCAATTAAAGCCATAGTTTACAAAAGAGTTATCTTTTAAATCATAAATACCCCCGTCGCAGCAGACCTGCATACTCAGTGAATTTCAAAATCAATAATATAATAATAATAATAATATATGACAAGTTTTATAACAATCTGTCCATGAACATGAGAATTATTTGTCTATTCTCCATAAGACGAACATGGGAAAGAGTGTGCAGGTTTGCTGCTGTGAGGAACACTGAAAGTAGGCATTTCTACCATAAACAATTTTTATTTTTAACATTTATACCAACTTTCATCAACATCTGTCCTTAAATAAAGGAGTTGTCTATTCCCTGTATGATTAACATGAGAAAAGAGTATGCAGGTTTGCTGCCATGATAAACACATAAACTATGGTTTTAAGCATAAACGGGTGGGTAACAACAAAATAATAATAATAATAATAATAATAATCTTTATTGCTGTTGACAAAATATCATTTGCATAGCAATCGTCATAGTATAAACATTTTAAAGTTAAAACAATAAAAGCAAAAAATCATACATACAAAATAAATTAATAAATTATTTCCAGCCGGGTTTCATGAGAAATATTTAAAAAAACATATAAAAAAAACTGAGATCTCAGTTCATAAAATGAAGGTAAATACCAAGTTCAATATAAAAATATTGATTGATATGGGAAGTATTAATTTTTCCTTATCCTCCATAAGATTAACATTGGATCCTCAAAATACAGCGTACTGTGTTTAGATTTTTAATATTTCGGTATCCGTTGGAGATAGAGAAAAACTTTAATAAACTTGTGCAGTTTTTTAAGCTAATTCTAATGGTGAAACATAAAATTAGAAATTTTTAAAAATTACATGCGAAAAACGCAAAAAACCCCATTTTAGGGTACAAAACCCCCCCAAACTACCTGTTCCCATTGACCGATATGTCTGGTTTACGAACTCGTCCGAGCATTTGTAGGAATACACGTCTCTACCAAATTTGGTCTCGATTGGACCATTTTTACGAGAGTTATCGTGTTCACAGACACACACACACACACACACACACACACACACACACACACACACACACACACACACACACACATATATATATATATATAAATTTTAACGACTATTGTTTTTGGACTCTGGGCACATAAAGAAGAAAAAATAACATGGTTCCGGGCAAGTCTCGCCATGAGACCTATGGTAATAGCTTCTTCCCTATGGGAAATTCGCTAAAAGGATAAACTTATTTAATTCAAAGTTTAAAATAACCTTAACATTGTTTAGACCTTATTGCAAATATTAAGTTTTTTATAATCACATACCTATTATTAGGACTGCATTTTATCACATTTTAAAATTAAATTTTTTTATTTCAATTACGTTAAATATTCTTAGAGTCACAATAAGTATTATGATGGTATCAACATCCATAGAAACTTTTAAAATAGTATATTGTGCATATATGGAATCAATACTGACGAACGCTATATAAGAGAAGCGAGTTTTTTGCTCAACAAAGCATAATTAAACCATTGGTTCAAAAAATAGAAGAAAAACTACTTGAACTTTACTTTTAAAGTTCTAAATCCTCATTGTCACCAGTCTTTATATTTTAAAAATTTATAGCAAACTTGATGTATAAAAGAATGAATAAATTAATTTATTTCCCATAACAAATATCATTTTGCACTACAAGCAAACAATTAAGAAATTAAACTGACCACTTTGTCAAGTAGTGTGGCCAGCTATGACAAAAATATTTGTATTTACTTCCCTGTGGGAAATAGGTTAGATTATGGATGAATATGTCTAAAGGGAATTTTTCCACTACATCTTAAGAGCTGTTCTTATTCTGTTTTATTAAACATTCGATTCAAAATAATTCTGGTAGTCTCTATGGAAACATGTTACATGTATTCCATCTCACAAATCACTAATACCCCTCCCCCCAGAGCTAAGACAGTCCAGCCTTAGTCTAGCAGACTAGTCTAGCATTATTTATTAATATTATACATTATAAAATGCCAGCTATAACATCTGATGACTATTTTAAAGGGTTTATGAGAAATCTAACATCCTGTTGACGATAAAGCCAAGTGATTTACAGATATTATTACATATTTCAGGCTTATTACATTCTTTAAATTGAGTGGAGGTTGATTAAACAATTTAGGGCCTAAACATTTAAACGAATATCTGAAAATACTTTTATTTACTTAAGGTAGTTTAAATAATTTATTTGTAAAGCTTCAAAGATCATCATAGGCCTTCTTAGACCACCAGTCATACTAATATTATCATAGGCCTTTATGAACATCCATTAATACTAATCGTATGACAGGATTTCATGGACCACCCGTCATACTAGTATTATCATTGGCGTTCATGAACATCCATTAATACTAATCGTATGACAGGCTTTCATGGACCACCCGTCATACTAATATCATTGGCGTTCATGAACACCCAGTAAAACTAATCGTATCATCAGCCTTTATGATCATCCAGTCATACTAATATTATCATAGCTCGGGCTCGGGGCGGTGTGAGTGGATTGGTGATTCAATTAACCTCCTCGGATCTCACAAACGCAAGACATCCGTTGGCTTCTACTGGTTAAACCAAGCGCGATCATCAGCCTTTATGGACCCCCAGTCATATTAATATTATCATTGGCCTTCATGAACACCCAGTAAAACGCAATCGTACATCCGTTGGCTTCTATTGGTTAAACCAAGAGCGACCAGCTCGGGCTCGGGGCGGTGTGAGTGGATTGGTGATTCAATTAACCTCCTCGGATCTCACAAACGCAAGACATCCGTTGGCTTCTACTGGTTAAACCAAGCGCGACCAGTTCGGGCTCGGGGTGGTATGAGTGGATTGGTGATTCAATTAACCTCCTCGGATCTCACAAACGCAAGACATCCGTTGTCTTCTATTGGTTAAACCAAGAGCGACCAGCTCGGGCTCGGGGTGGTATGAGTGGATTGGTGATTCAATTAACCTCCTCGGATCTCACAAACACAAGACATCCGTTGTCTTCTATTGGTTAAACCAAGCGCGACCAGCTCGGGCTCGGGGCGGTATGAGTGGATTGGTGATTCAATTAACCTCCTCGGATCTCACAAACGCAAGACATTCGTTGTCTTCTATTGGTTAAACCAAGCGCGACCAGCTCGGGCTCGGGGCGGTATGAGTGGATTGGTGATTCAATTAACCTCCTCGGATCTCACAAACGCAAGACATTCGTTGTCTTCTATTGGTTAAACCAAGAGCGACCCGCTCGGGCTCGGGGCGGTGTGAGTGGATTGGTGATTCAATTAACCTCCTCGGATCTCACAAACACAAGACATCCGTTGTCTTCTATTGGTTAAACCAAGCGCGACCAGCTCGGGCTCGGGGCGGTATGAGTGGATTGGTGATTCAATTAACCTCCTCGGATCTCACAAACGCAAGACATCCGTTGTCTTCTATTGGTTAAACCAAGCGCGACCAGTTCGGGCTCGGGGCGGTGTGAGTGGATTGGTGATTCAATTAACCTCCTCGGATCTCACAAACGCAAGACATTCGTTGTCTTCTATTGGTTAAACCAAGCGCGACCAGCTCGGGCTCGGGGCGGTATGAGTGGATTGGTGATTCAATTAACCTCCTCGGATCTCACAAACGCAAGACATTCGTTGTCTTCTATTGGTTAAACCAAGCGCGACCAGTTCAGGCTCGGGGTGGTATGAGTGGATTGGTGATTCAATTAACCTCCTCGGATCTCACAAACGCAAGACATCCGTTGTCTTCTATTGGTTAAACCAAGAGCGACCAGCTCGGGCTCGGGGTGGTATGAGTGGATTGGTGATTCAATTAACCTCCTCGGATCTCACAAACACAAGACATCCGTTGTCTTCTATTGGTTAAACCAAGCGCGACCAGCTCGGGCTCGGGGCGGTATGAGTGGATTGGTGATTCAATTAACCTCCTCGGATCTCACAAACGCAAGACATTCGTTGTCTTCTATTGGTTAAACCAAGAGCGACCCGCTCGGGCTCGGGGCGGTGAGAGTGGATTGGTGATTCAATTAACCTCCTCGGATCTCACAAACACAAGACATCCGTTGTTTTCTATTGGTTAAACCAAGCGCGACCAGCTCGGGCTCGGGGCGGTGAGAGTGGATTGGTGATTCAATTAACCTCCTCGGATCTCACAAACGCAAGACATTCGTTGTCTTCTATTGGTTAAACCAAGAGCGACCCGCTCGGGCTCGGGGCGGTGAGAGTGGATTGGTGATTCAATTAACCTCCTCGGATCTCACAAACACAAGACATCCGTTGTCTTCTATTGGTTAAACCAAGCGCGACCAGCTCGGGCTCGGGGTGGTATGAGTGGATTGGTGATTCAATTAACCTCCTCGGATCTCACAAACGCAAGACATTCGTTGTCTTCTATTGGTTAAACCAAGCGCGACCAGTTCGGGCTCGGGGCGGTGTGAGTGGATTGGTGATTCAATTAACCTCCTTGGATCTCACAAACGCAAGACATCCGTTGTCTTCTATTGGTTAAACCAAGCGCGACCAGCTCGGGCTCGGGGCGGTGTGAGTGGATTGGTGATTCAATTAACCTCCTCGGATCTCACAAACGCAAGACATTCGTTGTCTTCTATTGGTTAAACCAAGCGCGACCAGCTCGGGCTCGGGGCGGTATGAGTGGATTGGTGATTCAATTAACCTCCTCGGATCTCACAAACGCAAGACATTCGTTGTCTTCTATTGGTTAAACCAAGAGCGACCCGCTCGGGCTCGGGGCGGTGAGAGTGGATTGGTGATTCAATTAACCTCCTCGGATCTCACAAACGCAAGACATTCGTTGTCTTCTATTGGTTAAACCAAGCGCGACCAGTTCGGGCTTGGGGCGGTGTGAGTGGATTGGTGATTCAATTAACCTCCTCGGATCTCACAAACGCAAGACATTCGTTGTCTTCTATTGGTTAAACCAAGCGCGACCAGCTCGGGCTCGGGGCGGTATGAGTGGATTGGTGATTCAATTAACCTCCTCGGATCTCACAAACGCAAGACATTCGTTGTCTTCTATTGGTTAAACCAAGAGCGACCCGCTCGGGCTCGGGGCGGTGAGAGTGGATTGGTGATTCAATTAACCTCCTCGGATCTCACAAACACAAGACATCCGTTGTCTTATATTGGTTAAACCAAGCGCGACCAGCTCGGGCTCGGGGCGGTATGAGTGGATTGGTGATTCAATTAACCTCCTCGGATCTCACAAACGCAAGACATCCGTTGTCTTCTATTGGTTAAACCAAGAGCGACCCGCTCGGGCTCGGGGCGGTGAGAGTGGATTGGTGATTCAATTAACCTCCTCGGATCTCACAAACACAAGACATCCGTTGTCTTCTATTGGTTAAACCAAGCGCGACCAGCTCGGGCTCGGGGCGGTATGAGTGGATTGGTGATTCAATTAACCTCCTCGGATCTCACAAACGCAAGACATCCGTTGTCTTCTATTGGTTAAACCAAGAGCGACCAGCTCGGGCTCGGGGCGGTGTGAGTGGATTGGTGATTCAATTAACCTCCTCGGATCTCACAAACACAAGACATCCGTTGTCTTCTATTGGTTAAACCAAGCGCGACCAGCTCGGGCTCGGGGCGGTATGAGTGGATTGGTGATCCAATTAACCTCCTCGGATCTCACAAACACAAGACATCCGTTGTCTTCTATTGGTTAAACCAAGAGCGACCCGCTCGGGCTCGGGGCGGCGAGAGTGGATTGGTGATTTAATTAACCTCCTCGGATCTCACAAACGCAAGACATCCGTTGTCTTCTATTGGTTAAACCAAGAGCGACCCGCTCGGGCTCGGGGCGGTGAGAGTGGATTGGTGATTTAATTAACCTCCTCGGATCTCACAAACGCAAGACATCCGTTGTCTTCTATTGGTTAAACCAAGAGCGACCCGCTCGGGCTCGGGGCGGTGAGAGTGGATTGGTGATTCAATTAACCTCCTCGGATCTCACAAACGCAAGACGTCCGTTGTCTTCTATTGGTTAAACCAAGAGCGACCCGCTCGGGCTCGGGGCGGTGTGAGTGGATTGGTGATTTAATTAACCTCCTCGGATCTCACAAACGCAAGACATCCGTTGTCTTCTATTGGTTAAACCAAGCGCGACCAGTTCGGGCTCGGGGCGGTGTGAGTGGATTGGTGATTCAATTAACCTCCTCGGATCTCACAAACGCAAGACTTTCGTTGTCGTCTATTGGTTAAACCAAGCGCGACCAGCTCGGGCTCGGGGCGGTGAGAGTGGATTGTTGATTTAATAAACTTCCTTGGATAGTACAAACGCAAGACATTCGTCGTCTTCTTTTGGTTAAACCAAGCGTGCCCTGCTCTGGCTCAGGGCGGTGTGAGTGGATTGGTGATTCAATCAATTTCTTAGGATCTCCCAACCACTAGATTTTTGAATTTAATTTAATTTGGAACTGACATTTTGATACTTCAATAATATTTTACATTGAAAAACGAATACTTAATCTCCTAATCTCTAGAGGACTTAATGACCAATATTGAAGAAACGTTTTGCTATAGTAAGCTTTCCAACAGACTTATAATCTAATATTATAATTTATAACATATCTTCTTCTATATTTTGTTTTGGTTCTGGCTTCTATAGTGACAAAGTAATGTTAATGCCATTGTTGTAGCTACATTGAATATAAAATAACTCATTTATTTGATATGCTAATTATGTACATATACGTAAACACACACACACACACACACACACACACACACACACACACACACACACACACACACATACACACACACACACATATATATATATATATATATATACGCATACCGTACATAAATATATATACAGGATGAATCACGTAAAGTGTCTAATACTAATTCCAGACTAACCGTTAGTCCTACAACTATGAAATAAAATCATTTCCGACTAAACCAACCCCTAGGAATTACATAAAAATAGTTTGAATTTTTTTAAATACAGGGTGTTCCAGAAAAAGAGGGTCACTAGTTCGAATCTTAGAAAGATCAAATACAAACATATATCATGTCATGACAAGACACATGATTTCATCATATTAAAGCTCTTGCTAATACACAAATTTTGGCGTAATCAGACATTAAGGTTTTCGTTGCGTTTCAAAATGGCAGCCTTTTTAGTGATAAATAAACTATTTTAACCCTATATGTTTCTTAAAAATGCAGATTACTCTACTCTGACTAAACAATATCATATCTTATGAGTTTATATGTTCTGTTTCAGGAAATAATGTGGAACATTATGACTGCATGTATAAACATATGTATTTTGTTGGTAATACATTCACAATAATAATTGGCAAATAACAATAAATTATTTTTTCAAAAATTATAAGTTTTGAAAGTAATTTGGCTATAAGAGCAGAATAATTTTTACTAGCTTAGTATTATTTATGAATAGTGTACAAAATAGTTTTGCGCATAAAAATATAAGATTTTTTAAAGTAAACTAAAGAAATTATAAACAAAATGACATTACTTTTCTGTATTGAAAACAGTGTTTTATAACCATAGGAAAAAATGGTTCTTTATTCATAAAAAAATTGTATGTATTTTGCAGTAAAATAAATGCACTATCAGAAAATATGTCCCCTTTTAATCTTTGCATAATTCAATTAAAATAAAATTGATTGTTGCAATTGTTAACATTATTGCCTTGCAACAGAAAAAGGTATTACCATATAAATTACTCGTATATAGAGAAACTTTAGTTCCTATAACAAAATTATCAAAGGATAATATGCAACTTATGAGTTGTTGTTCTATGCAATAGTCAAGCGTAAATTCATACAGTGTAAATTTACCTCTACAGATCACTTTGAAAACACTACATTTTTTGTCTGCCACCTTCTCAGATGGCTTCTCGGCCAACTTATATCAAATATCATGATGAGTAAAACTTTGACTATATATATATATATATATATATATATATATATATATATATATTATATATATATATGAAATCGAAGGTTGAGAATTACATTTTGAGTAGTATATGTTTTGAAGCGAAACTCGGATAAGACAAATTAATCACGTTCTTGATGTTCCGGTCACCCGCCTCACTACCCTGACAAAGGTGGGGCGGATGACCAAAACTCAGAGCGGGAGAAGAATGAAAAGGCGTGGAAGGCGTGCTATAAAAATATATTGACAGTTTTACAGTTTTACAACATTTATCTCGACATTTACAATAATACCTTGCACCTTGTTGTAATTCTTTTTTACATCTCTTTTTTAATTTAATTTAATTTATTCATGACATGCTAACTAGCGATTGGCCAACCTTCTCAACAATAAATTAGCTGTTATAAAATGTAGCTTTTACCAAGCAAATAAATAAATAAATTAAATAAATTAATTATTCCATGCAAGACAATTTTTTTCATTTCATTTTATTTTATCTTTTTTTAAGAAAGAAATTTGAGTGCCGAAATTTTGAACACTACAGCCAACTCAACCCGGAGACCTTTGGCAAAGGGCGGGCTTCTAATAGGAAACCTTAAAACTAACTTAAAACTAATAACAATAATAAGTAAATATATAAATAATCTAACCCATATATATAGCTTACTGAAGCCCAAAACACTGGTTATAAGAAAGAATAGATCACAGGTGCTTGTTAGCCTAAAATTGTCTTTATAACTATAAAACACAGTCCATAGCAATTTATAATGAACCAAATTGAATTAAACTTTCTGAATAGTAGAGGACAATGGTCCTACAACTAAATTAAATCATTTCATAGCTTTAACATTACAAAATTCAGGCTTAGTATCAAAATACTGTATGAAAATAGTACTTTAAATAGGCTAGGTCTATGGTGAAAATATTAATCCTTTTGGTAGAAAGCAAAACTGGTTACCCAAAGTTGTGTAGTGCAAAAATAAAAATAAATTAAATAATCCCCAGTAATTTAATCAACCCATAAGCCAGTAGGCCTTCAAAATGTGGCAAGACAGAAGTTTTTACAAGTGACAAAACACAAAGTTTAAAGTGGGCTAGACACCTAAATATCAAAACTAGCGTCCCTCTCAGGGGGGGGGACATTAAATACAAAGTGGAAAAAAGGAAAAAAAACTAATTTATGGGTTACTGGTATAACAGAAATAGAGAAAACTACTATTAAAAATGCCACTTTGGCCTACCTTGACAGAACTCAAAATTACAGTTTTTCGTCAGAAAGTGGTAGTAACTATTTGATAATTGTCATAAATGTAATTTTAAGCTTAAGGTCTTCAAGAATAATGAAAAATATACCTCCAGTGAAAGAAATTGAGGTCTCAAAGAAAACGAAAATGTGTTTAACCAAAGTTGGCTAAAACAGAATTTCTTTGCTAAAATAACTACTTACTTGTCAGTAGAGTGGCCTCTAACTTAACGGTACATCATATTTAAACTTAAACACAGTTTAAAAACTATTTAAAATTAATTTATTACCCGATGGAATTAGATACAAATTTTTAAACATTAGACAGATCGGACCACTATGCCGAGTAACCAGAAGGCTTCCAATGCCAACCTGGAGTCCGGCAGCCACAACACATACAAAATACTATAACTAATGAGCCGGGAAATTACGAGTGGTGGCACGAGGACTGACCCGGCTCAATGACGTCACATTGACGACATCATCTGGGACATTTGAATGATCTATTAGTTATTTAGGACCAGTTTAATTTCCGACAATACAACAACCGGAAAAAAAGGGGAGATGTCTTTTGGACTATTACTGATATTTAAAACCTGATTATCAGACAATATTATATTTTATATATACTCATAATCTTTTATTCTAGGCTTTTGTTTTAACCTTATTTGATAAACTCTTTTAATAAATCACTTTATCTGTCACAGATTTTGCACTATATTTCTAGATATTTGGTTTATAAAGAATTCATCTAAACATGTGTTCGCTCATATAAATATTAAAAATTAGTTTTAAATAAAGCCTTTAAAAAAAGGTAAAAACACACTGGAGTGAAGTGGAGTATTTCAGTTTATTCTGAGTTTATTTTGAAATAAAACTGAAAAAGAGTGAGATAATATACGGTTTCATTCCTCTGACGATTTTGATCCTAAATATAATTTTGTTTGCTCTGAAATTGAGTTTGTGTAGTCTTTGAGGATTTGCTTTGATCTGGGAGCCAAATGGCCTTATGCTGCCACAGCCCCCAGCCGCCAGCCACCACCTATCCTCAGCACTGCATCTTTGTCTGCCTTACTGAATATGTACGGTATGTTGAAACATTAACAGGAAGTTCAGCCACAGCGGAACAGATATACTGATAGCAGTGCGATTGCGTGAAGACATCCATATCTTATTATATGCTGAAATCATTTTTTTCAAAATATTAATCATTTGTTAAAAATTTTTTCCTTTGAAACGAAGTATAATTTTGAATCAAAAGTACCTGGTGACCTAGCTTTGCTCGGATAGAATAAGACATATATTTTTAAGCCAACACTTTACCGCTGAGCCGTGGCGGTGGCCAAGCTGGCGGTGTCGTTTAGGCCGTTTAGGGTATATTAGCCAACCTCATTTGTTTTATCCGATCATATAATGTTTAATTATCCATACAGTTATTATTAGCCTGTGATCAACTGACTTTGTTAGAAACGGAATGAAGATTAAAAAGCAAAAGAGAAATTTAATTTACACCCATTAATTGGTTTGTTACAGTGGCTTCACAAGCAATACAATGAATACGTTTTCTATCAAAACACGGAAGATTTTGGAAATACTTTTTTCTGCTTTTATTTAGCACAGTTATGTTACCCTTTAGCTTTTACACATTGTTTAGCAACTTGATAATGTCGCATTTATTACATACATAAAATAAATATTCATGAAAACCTCTATTCACATATATTGTTTCCCACCATCTTTAATCAAGAACTGTCAAACGGTTATAAACAGATGTTTTGATTTGTATTGTTTACATTTGATTCTCTATAAGGATAATGTAAATTTTTTAGATTTTAAACTTAATATTACAAGAAAATCAGAATTTTCCTGGACATTAAACATATCTAGAACTTTTTTTCTACTTGGAAATTAGTTATTTCCAAAATTTAAAGAAATTCCTTAGAGCAGTTTTCGAGATTTATATATATATCTCGATCGTATCAAAGTATTGGATAGTTTGGCTATTTTTATCGTTTTAACTAATAGGCTATTTTATTTTAATTTCTTAAACAATACCAAAGACTTGACACACGTTATCACCTTCAAAGTATGTATCAAATGAAGTATGTACCATAAAAGTATGTATCACATGGAGTATGTAGCATACAAGAACGTATAATGAGTTTAATGGTGATAGTCTAATAATTAATCGTTTTGTGCTAATAAAAAAATATTTTGTGACATTAAAAACCTATAATTTTTAACCTCAATTTTACAGGCATACGGATGCTGTCAACGGGTGGTACATTTATTAGAGATTCTAAGCACTATGAACCATAAAACTACATTCGATTTCGTTAAAGCCATTCGAATTTTTCATGTTATCATGCGTGAACTAGTCTTAAAAAAACTAAAAATATAATAAAAATTGTCTGAAGATACGGTTCAGGATATGTACAAGGCTAGGTGTTTCTATATTAGACCAGCAGTAGCTATAGCCGTAGCTCTGTACACATTCATACACACGCACAAACATGCATACACACACACACGAACACACATACACACACACACACACACACACACACACACACACACACACACACACACACACACACACACACGCACACGCGCGCGCGCACGTACTAATTGAAGTATTAGTAACTAATAGTACTAATTGATATTTAATTCATTATGTCCTATAAATTTGTTTAAACACTGTTGTTGAAGACACAAGCCACAATTCAATTCCCGGTCCAATATTTCAATTAGTCATATGTAATTGATTATTTGAACGTGAATTACTGTTCCTTATAAACTCAAAATATTAAATAAAGAAATTCAAGGAGACCTGAATAAAGATATATCGTGTGGACTTCTTACAACAGAATAGGTACATATTTTATTATCTGTTAATTAAAATTTGAATTATTTCACTGTATGATTTTATTGAATAAATTAATCTATATTTTTAAGAGTGTTATATACTTATGGTGGTTTTCATCAATCAATGAGTATTAGAATAAACATTCTGTGTTATTTCAAGAGTTGTTGATTTTCCATTGAAAAATATTTTTATTTTCGATATTAAATACCTACAGAAAAATCGTAGTAATGAGAATTAAAAGTTTTCATGAAACGAATACCAAACAACTCACCTGTTAACTGAGCTAATTATCAACAAGCAATTTAAGCATCTACAGCTTGGCTCTATTCAACACTCCCACTCCTTATTAGCTAAACGCAAAATTCAAAAGCCCATTTAACCAACTTCTGGCGTTAAAGATTTTAGGAGTGTCTGATATAACTGAATTGATTTGATTACTGCATTTTTTATTGTTTGCACTGGTCAACATGTTCCACCACGCGTAGGAACTATGCATAATAAAACTAATATCTGTGTTGCATCCTACTATTTAAGGTTCATGAGCTACTTTTTCACACATTATCTGAGTTATATGGACCGCCAAAAAATACCACATTGATATTCAATAGTTTAAAAACAAAAGAAGTACTGAAATAATTTGTCGGATACTGTTCCTGGTAAAGTAAAGTTCCGTGTAACCTTCTGGCCAAGGTCTAATGTTAGAGTTTTCAAGTCGCACTACTGCCTCTAACGTGACCTAACGACTACTTATGTAGCCGGGACCAACGGCTTAACGTGCCTTCCAAATCACGGTGCCAGTCTGAAAAATTAAATTTCATGTGTCATGACCGGGAATTGAACTCGGGAATTGTGTCTTTTTAATTAGTTACCACTTGGAAATAAAAAACCTCAATGAGTGATGATAAAAGTTTTAGTAAAACAATAGTTTCTTTCTTGCCAGGTGGCAACATCGATATTAGCACGAACTTAATTATTAAAACCCAACTAGACCTTAAAATACTCATGCTCATCAAAATAGAGAGTATACAACCTACAGAACACACTTTTACTATGTTATATTTATTAAAAAATTAGGTTAAATTCATTTTAAGCAATGTAAAATATTTAAAATTCGTCACAATTACTTTAAGAAAATTAAACAGATGAAATCTCTTTGCTCATGAGGTAAAGTGCTTTTAGCCCTTAGCTTTTTTAATGCATTACGTTATTATTTTTTGGAGAAAATTGGTTACATTAAATTAATGGAAATACAAAGAAAATATTTAGTAATAAATGAAATGACACAAAGGACATTTATTTAAATGTTTGTCAACAAAAATTATGACCAAGTTCAGGTATTTATTTTATTATTTAATAAAGTTGATCAGTGATCAGTTGAGCTTGGTGTTAATCCTGGTGTGTTTACGTAGTAATAGATCAACTAAAAAATCTTTCACTGGTTAATTAAAATACTGCAAATTATCTTAAAATTATTATTGATTCATACGTTAACGTATTTGCGTTCAATCTACGTTTTTAGGGTGAAAACAATTTTCCCAATAATTACTTAAATTTACAAGACAGAAAGTTAGATTCATCTCTATAGAATAAATATCTTCGCCTCTTAATGTTCTTACGCTATAATGGAGTGTAAATGATGAATAGTTTGAAATGCCGTCTAACACAATAATAACAATAATTCAATGTAACAAACATAACAAAGATATAACAAAAAATATTGTTAATTGATTTAGTCTGTAATTTAAATACCTACATACATTATAATATACAGGAGCATTGCGGTAATTCAATACGCAAGTCTAATTGGTATTCCTACTTTATGCACTTTTAGTTGGCTTATAAATTTTGGGATGGATGGATTGATTATTTTTCATTTAATTTTTTTACATTGGAGATTGATTTTCATTTAATTATAATTTTATTTATATCTCTATTGTATTCTTGGACTGGATATTTCAAAACACTTACAAATTTGTTATTATTGATGAATGTTTCTACTTTTTCATCGTAATCTTTGTTATTAATTATAACACTAGTGTTTTATTTATCGCCTTTTGTCAGGACTGCATCGTTTATTTTTAATTTTTATGAAATAGAACCAATCGTCTTCATATTCTCTCTCTTGAATTTTTAATAATCTTCTTTGTTTTTTTACATTTGTTTATTTACTTCGTAGATGAAGCTATATCGTAAAGAATCTAGACTTAATCTAGAAAGAATTAAAACTTATTCAGTTATTTTTATTTTGTGGTCTAAATTTATGTTATACTAGCCAAAGTACCCGTTCTTCGCACGGGTAAAAAAGGCTGAGAGGTGTAGGCTCTACAGATACATTTAAGTTATTGATAATTAATTCTTTATTGTTTACAAAATGACAAAACACGTGTCTACGTATATATCTAAACATGACAAAGTAACATATGTCAAATATTGGGAGAGGATAAGCATTAACGTAATAGAGGCAGGCCTCGGGAGAAAATTAAAAATCTACCATTCCACTTTCGAACTAATAATTCACTAATTTCGATCCAGCAGTTTATGTGTAAAAATTAACTTTAATTCTTTTTCTTCCCGAACTGTCAAAATGTAAAGTAAACGGATGTTGACATTAAAACCTGTAAACATTGAATCCCAGGGTATTTAAAGCAGCCATGTCTTCTGCTTCTCGAACTGACAAATTTTAGTGTTCACAGCTGTTGACATTCAAGTAATTTTATGTTTTCATTTTCTAAAAATGTAAACATTGAAACTTAGGACGTTCACAGAGGGTATCCCGAGAGGATTTTAAGGAAATGAGTATGCCTATGTGTTGCATGAGTTTAAGATCTGTCTTTGTGTAAAATTTCAAACTGTTTGGTTCAGTATTTTTTGCGTTCACTTGCCACAACAAACCCACAAACACACAAACCCACAAACATACAGAAACCACCTCTTCTTTATAATATTATAGATTCAATGCTTTTGATACCGGTAGCATCTCATTTTCTAACTCGTTGTAATCTATATTAGTTATTTTTTTAACGTTTTTAAATGATTTGAACCCTTCTTCTAATTTGTCAATATTATTCAGTTGGTTGTCTTCATATCGCATTTGTTTTTCAAAAAGGTTTTCATGTTTTTTCATATGTGCCATTGTCTTCTTTTTGAAAATAGGTTCAATCCATTCCTTCATATTTTTTGAGAATTTTTCAACTGATTCTTGGTGATATTTCTTTTGTCTATTTGGGTCACGATTTTCTTTTTCTCATTCAACATATGTAATTTTGAGTAGAGAAAATTAATTTTTTCTTTAATCCATATTATTTTTGCAGTTTAAATAGTTCTTTTAGCTGCTCTTGATTTTGATTTCGTTGATATTTTTACATAATTAGGCTCACATTTTGCTCAAGACATTTATTATTGAAATATAAATCTTCTTGAATTGTTCCAATTAGTATAGCAATTAGTATAGTATGTAGCAAATAGTAGTTAGGTTTATGTATTTAAGTTGATGAACAATAATTTATGGTAGGTTGGCCATATAAATTTCAACCCACTGTTTAGTACATCAAATAGGGCTACTAATAAAATTATATTGAAACAATGAACAACATTTATTTGGCATTTTATGATAATACCAATGAACAAGAACAATTTAGTAAAAGAGATAAATTTAATAAAACATATTGCAGAGGAAAATGGATACAAAAAGAAAATGAAAGATAAAATGATAAAAAGGTAGGAGAGAAAGAGAGGAGAATCCAAGGAAATAGCGAGAATGGAAAAAGAGATTTTATCTGCGTGCCATACCAACAACAAAACTCAACAAAGCCATACAGAAAACATTTACAACAAAAAAATCAAGATAAACTACAGAACAAGACACGAAGACTATACAAAAATACAAAAGAAATCACAAAATAACAACCGAACTAATTAATACACAAGATCAGGAGTATATAAAATTAAATGTGACGACTGTAACAAGTATTATATTGAACAAACCGGAAGAAATTTTCAAACAAGATTCAAAGACCATATACAAGCTCTTAAATAAAAAAAAAAACAACAACAAAAATCAGCCTTCGCCGAACATATTATTTCCATATTACATTAGTATGACACATAATATGTCTATATTAAATTTCAAACAAAGAGGAAGAAAATTATATACCAAAGAAGTATTCAAAATGTATGCTCATTATCAAATTGACAAAAATTATATCAAACACTTCACAAATTGAAAGAAACAATCTAAGGTATGAAAGAATTATACAAGAAAGAAATACTACATGCTAACATACTCCATCAATTTAGATAAGTGAAATTTAAATTATTATATGATATTTATTTACACTTACAAATTAGGTTATACATTTACACTTCTTGAAAAGTAGTTGAATATTAAAATGTTTTCAAAGGGTACTCGGTTTACTTGTTTTAATAAAATTATATTAGTAGCCCTGTTTGAGTTCTGATATGCATGTGTGGGCATTAAAATCTTTTTATTAAAGGTAAGGAGAGCTATTATTATTATTGTTATTAAAATATAAAACATTTTAAATGCAGTATCCTTATTCAAATATGTTATTCAATACTGATATATTTCAACCTTAAGATCATATTCACAGTAGCCTACAGACACTTAACCTAATCTAGATTAGGTTAAGTGTCTGTACCGCATTCCGATTACGTTTCCAAATTTCTTTTGGTATTTTATTTTTATATACCTAAATAATTTTCAAACACTATTACATTTGTAGCAGTTAGTGGCTCTAGGTAACATGTTTAATTTCTTATTTACTAAATCTGCTAACACAGTTGTACAGTACTATCTAAGGCAATCTAAAAATCATCGGGGGTCTCAAAGCCAATCCAGCTCTGCGTCTGGCCAAACCACACGGGGCTGATACACTGCTTTTCTATTACGTGTCCTCTGTGACAAATTCCAATTTCACCTCTTTTTAATTTTTGTAAATTCACATGACTAGATGGCTTAAAATAAATAGTAAAATATCATGAAGAAGTAAATTTGTTGAATGACCTTTTTGAATCACATTTTAATACTTTCCAAAGTGAGTTGGCGTCTTAAAAGTAGATTGAAAGTAAACAGAAAAAATGAAAAATATTTAATATGTATTTTTAATAAATATAATGATTACATTTCGTTAATTGACCTTTACTTTCTAAAGAAGAAAAATTCCAATAAATATTATATTGATGAAATTTAAATAAATTTAGCTTCATGCAATTTTGATTGGTTACGTTGTCTTTATTCGTATACATTTTTACTTAAAAAAGGATGCATTACATTTACAATCATATATATCTAAATAAAACAAAGTCGTATTAGTTACAACACTTATGACTAGAGAACGGCTGGACCGATTTTAATGTTATTTGATTATTTGGATTCGTCTCTGCTTCGATCATACTTTAGGCATAAGTAAGTTTTCATAAGTTTCCATTTTATGACGTTTTAAACTTATAATTTTATCTTATGGGGAATACAGTTATTTACAAATTTTCTACAATCTAAACATTTGATTTTTAAGGCTAGAGCCGGGTTAATATTTTGTCATAATAATATTAAGAATATTTATTCCTAACACTTAATTATACAATCCATACATAGAACGGGAAAACTGCTAGTCTCAAATACTTTTCTACTTTTTGCTTTGTATTAGTAATGAGCTAATAATTAATTAATATATGTAATAAATAGGAGGAACTATTTTAAGGGTATTTGTTGTCAAAATAAAAAAGTATTATTTGGTGATACAGATCACTAAACGATGGAGATACTGGAGATAACGATGGATCCTGCAATAGGTTAATTCAATGGTAATATACGTCATAATTGTATACCCTATGGAAATTCTAAAGTAAGGAATAAACAAAATACTTAGCCAAGATTTGTTGATTTCTTTGCCTCCTATCAGATATAATGTAGGTAATTTAAGTTATATGGTGTATTTTAAGTCGAAAAATGATTTATAAAAGTATTTTCTTAAAGATATAGCAGTCACATTGAAATAATATGCTCAGATATACTGTAAAAATAAATATTTCACTTACTAAACAATATTATATGGTTTATAATATATTGACTCAGGACGTTTAAAAGTAAACTAATTTTAATTTTTTCTTTTTATGCTCAAAGTAATGGCTAAGACAGCACCAGATTCAAACTTTGACTTACTGATTCCATGAAAATAGAGATAAGCTTGACGCAAAGGGTATTGTAAAACTAAGTAAGAGGTCAAAACGTTTTTAAGATTTCTAAGAATAGATTATTCTTTAAGAGCTGGTTTAGTTAAAGAAATGTTATATTTCATTATAACCATTTTATACTTTTATATTGTGTAATATAGGGAAATGTATGTATACCTTATAAGATGTAGGAATTCATTTTAAATAAATAATTGATGAAATAAACGATTTTATGAAACAAATTTAAGTATTATCCGATTGAATATTTAATTAAAAGTCTTCTTTGACAAAGGCGTAAATATTGATCAAATGGAATTCTTCAAATTCCTATCAATTTCATGTTTAATTGAGTATCAAATGTTTAAGCTCTAAAGAGATTCCTTTTTAGCTTCATATTTTAGTAAAAAACATATCCCTTTATAACTTTACTATCTAACTAAAATTTACTTAATTCATTTATTTGTGAACACCAAATTGCATCCGTTACAAATACGCATAGCTTATCCGTTCCGTTTCCAATAGGTTTCAAGACACATTTAACTAACACATTGCTTGGGATTTTTTATCGATCAATATGAGGGTAATCAAAAAATGAATCTATAATTTAAAAAATATAGATAAATAATTATAGTTGAGAGAATAAAGTAAAATAATAATTATTTTACTTTATTATCTTTCGTAATATAAGTATTAGTAACATGAATTATTCATGTTACTAATACTTATTTCAGTAGAAGGCCAAAACGTTCTTCCCAACTACAACGGGTTACTCTACTGATTGAAAGGTCAAACGTATAGAAACCCGACATTTCAGTTAAGAAAGCAAATTTAATAACTGAAACTTAAACGTAAAATATCTTATATATATATATATATATATATATATATATATATATATATATTCTTCATAAGTGCCAAATGACTTTTATAACTACTTTAAAAATTGTATAGTTGTGTTCTGCATGAATGAGTATTGGTTTTGCAAATTTTCGTTTTAATTATAAAAAACGTTTCAAGCAAATAGAAATAGTGACCGTGTACAACATGAAAACACAATAAAATATAAATAAATTCAAAGAAAGGTTTAAAATAAAAATTTTGAAATCATATGGTTTTAGGCAGTTGAGTTGAATCATTTATTTATATTAGTAATGAGCTATCTGAGATTTAATCCTGTAGGAAATTTTGATTTTAAAACCAACTGGTGTGCCAATTCTGAAGTTCTTAAAATAAGTTGGTTTCTTTTAAGGTTTTGATGTGGTGGAATTTTGGGGAGGGCTTTAAGTTCATAACAGCCCTCAAAATTTTGGTGGTGGTGAGCTGCATGATTGAAAATTGGTTTTCGTAAATCTTTATGAACCACATAAAACGGTGGCCTGTCATTCTACATGAAATTAAGACATTTATTGAAGGTATTTTGAAATACAAATAAAAGTTTATGTTTATGACTGACTGAACTACTCTATACTATATAAAAAACCGAATTTGAAAATATTGCAATGAAGTTCGGCATGGTGAATTCAACTGTTGGTTCGATTTTAAAAAACAAGCCCGAACACACATCTGCTATCTTACTTCCCTCCTCACACGCTCTTATAACTCACACCTTTTCTTCAGCAAAACCTTTCTCTTAACACTTGCCATTATTTTTCAATACTGTATACGTAAATTAAAATAACGAAAAACAAACTGTAAAACTGAAAATAGCTGCACGAACTGTAGGTACATACGAACGGCATCACAGTGCTTTGACGCGACGTGAGTCACTGGCACTGACCTTGATGACAGCGACAGCGGATATAGGGTAGTGGGAGGGGGTTGGGGTGGTTAGCAGTAAGACAGCAATAAAATGCCGTTTCTAAAAATAGAATATAGCTAAACAATAGCCGCAGCCCTCACGTTGCACCACCGACCGAACTTTCTCTATTTAGCTATATGTTGCCTTCATCTCGGCCCGATTTTCTTGACGTTATATACGAGGTTTTAGAATTTACTGACGATATATCCGAGGTTTTACATATGTAAATACCTATAGTTTGGCGGGACCTAAAAATAAATGACGTTATATCCGAGTTGACGTTAAAGCCGAGGCCGCAATAACCAAGTTGCGCTGTAATAACTATATTACCTGCCCTTACTTGTGAACTACATAATCAAATACATACACACACACACACACACACACACACACACACACACACACACATATATATATATATATATATATATATATATATATATATATATATATATATACACATATATATACAGGGTGTTCATTAAAGTTAGGGACAAACTTTGAGGGGTGATAGTACTCATCAAAATAAACAATAAATTTCCTATAAACTTATGTCAAAAAATCCTTCGTTTAGCCGCTAGCCGCCATTTTGTATTTTATACAAAAACGTTATATATAAATAATTATTTAAGATACAGAAACCAAATTTCGCACAAACATTTAATGGCTAAAGAAAAAAATATTCTCAAATTATCATTAAGTTTGCTTTTATATTTTCAAAATTACGGCGGTTAAAAATATTTTAATTTAAACTAGCCAAAGTACCCGTTCTTCGCACGGGCTAAAAAGGCTGAAAGGTGTAGGCTCTACTGATACATTTAAGGTATTGTTAATTAATTCTTTATTGTATACAAAATGACAAAAAAGGAGTGTCTACAACATTTCAAAGTAACATATGTCAAATATTGGGAGAGGATAAGGATTAATGTAACAGAGACAGTCGTCGGAAAAAAACTTAAAATCTACCATTCCGCTATTTCAAATAATTCACTAATTTCGATCCAGCAGTTTATCCTGAAAAATCAACTTTATTTCTTCTTCTTCCCGAACTGTCAAAATATAGTGCAAACGGATGTTGTCATTAGAAAATGTAAACATTGAAACCTAGGACGGTCACGGCAGCTATTTCTTCTTCTTCTCCTTCTTCTTGAACTGTCACATTTTAGTATTCACAGCTGTTGACATTCAAGTAATTTTATGTTTTCATTCTCTAAAAATGTAAACATTGAAACTTAGGACGTTCAAAGGGCGTAGCCCCAGAGGATTTTAAGGAAATGAGTATGCCTATGTTTTGCATGAGTTTAAGATCTACCTTTGTGTAAAATTTCAAACCGGTCGGTTCAGTATTTTTCGCATTTACTTGCCACAACAAACCCACAAACCCACAAACATATAGAAACCACCTCTTCTTTATAATATTATAGATAACAAAAAACCATTAATTTTAAGAACCGCCGCCATTTTAAAAATATAAAAGCAAACTTAATGATACTTTGAGAATATTTTCTTCTTTGGCCAATAAATATGTGTGCAAAGTTTGGTATCTGTATCTTAAATAGTTCTTTATATATAAAGTTTTTTGTATAAAATACAAAATGGCGGCTAGTGGCTAAACGAAGGGCTTTTCGACATATGTTTATAGGAAATTTTTTGTTTATTTTGATGAGTACTATCACCCCTTGAAGTTTGTTTCCGCCTAATGAACACTCTGTATATATATATATTACTTTAAAATTGTATAGTTTTGTACTGAATGAATGAGTGTTGGTTTTGCAAATTTTCGTTTTAATTATAAAAAACGTTTTCAAGCAAATAGAAATAGTGACTGTGTACAACATGAAAACACAATAAAACATAAATACATTCAAGGAAAAGTTTACAATAAAAATTTTGAAATCATATGGTTTTAGGCAGTTGAGTTGAATCATTTATTTATATTAGTAATAAACTTTTGATTTTAAAAACAACTGGTGTACCAATTCTGAATTTCTTAAAATAAGTTGGTTTCTTTTAAGGTTTTGATGTGGTGGAATTTTGGGGAGGGCTTTAAGTTCATAACAGCCCTCAAAATTTTGGTTGTGGTGAGCTGCATGATTGAAAATTGGCTTTCGTAAATCTTTATGAACCACATCAAAACGGTGGCCTGTCATTCTAACTCGTAAGGAGCTAGATGTTTGTCCTATATATTCTTTTTGACAGTGTTTGCACGATAGTTGGTAAACCACATTATGGGTTTCACAAGTTGATACACCAACTATCGGGTAAACTTTATTTGTCACTCTACTTTTAAATTCAGTAGATTCACACATAATTTTGCAAATACCACATCGAGGTTTGTGGCATGGTTTACAACTATTCTTGACATTACAAAGTTCATTAGGCCTAGAATTTTGAATTTTGGGTCTCACCAACATATTTTTTAAATTTTGTGGCCTTTTAAAAATAACACGAGGTTGTCTGGAAATTAAATTTTCTGTTGTGGGAGAGGATTTTAAAATATTGAATGCTACTTTCATGATGCTGTTAACTTTATGTAGTCCTGGGTAGTAGTTTGTGATGAGTTTAGGGTCACTTGAAAATTTTTTGTCTTTATTCACATTCTCTGGTTTCTTCAATTGGTTTGATAGTACCTTTTGTGGGTAGCCTCGTTCAATGAAAGCAGTATTCAACTTTGATATATTTTTTTTTAAATCAGAGATATCACTATAAAGGGATTTAGCGCGTATCGATAAGCTTTTTGGGATTGATTTTTTCATGTACAAAGGATGACAACTCTGGTAATGCAAATATTGCATTTTATTAGTGTTTTCAATGTGAATTTTACTTTTTAATTTACCATTGTCAATGAATACATCAACATCTAAGAATGTGACAGTTTTGTTGGAAACTGCAAAGTATGATGGAGCCATTCGAGTACCCATTGCTGTACCTCTGATTTGGAGGTAACTTTTGTCCATAAATTTAAAGTTATTCATTGTTAATATTATTTGAATAAGAACGGCTAAAAAATTAGTAGAAGGTAAAAAATTTGTTAGTCTAGAATTAAGAAAGTGTTTAGCAGCCTTCAGACCATTTACGTGGGGAATATTTGTATATAATGATTCAACGTCAACTGTTACAAGCATTAATTCAAAATTTTGAGGTAAGTTGATATCAGAAATTTTAGCGAGGAAGTCACTTGTATCCTTGATGTAGGATGGCAGAGATTTATTCAAAGGTTGTAAATGTTCATCTACAAAAGCAGAAATTCGTTCTTTTATAATTAAAACGAAAATTTGCAAAACCAACACTCATTCATTCAGTACAAAACTATACAATTTTAAGGTAGTTATATATATATATATATATATATATATATATATATATATGTGTGTGTGTAGTACTCATCAAAATAAACAAAAAATTTCCGATAAATATATGTCGAAAAATCCTTTGTTTAGTCGCTAGCTGCCATTTTGTATTTTATACAAAAAAACTTTATATATAAAGAACTATTTAATATACAGAAACCAAACTTTGCACACATATTTATTGGCCAAAGAGGAAAATATTCTCAAAGTATTATTAAGTTTGCTTTTATATTTTAAAAATGGAGGCGGTTCTTAAAGTTAATGGTTTTTTGTTATTTAATTAAAAATATTTTTAACCGCCGTCATTTTAAAAATATAAAAGCAAAATTAATGATAATTTGCCATTAAATATCTGTGTGAAGTTTGGTTTCTGTATCTTAAATAATTATTTATATATAACGTTTTTTGTATAAAATACAAAATGTTGGCTAGAGGCTAAACGAAGAATTTTTCGACATATGTCTATAAGAAATTTTTTGTTTACTTTGATGACTATCACCCCTCGAAGTTTGTCCCCAACTTTAATGAACACCCTGTATATATATATATATATATATATATATATGTATATATATATATATATTATACACGTAATAAATAAAAAATACTTATGAATGAAAAAAATAAAGGTGTGTCAAGATTGATTTTTTAAAATCTAAGATTTAATTACTTTCCTTCAAGTATGCAGTTTTGATTAAAAATTCTGTATATTGAAACGGAACATTTATTTTAGACCCAAATATAAAGGTATTGTTTCATAATAAGTTCATTCATGACTTGATATAATTTTACATCTTAGTTTCTGTAGTTGGTGTAGTAGTGTTTAGTTAGTGGTTATTGTATTATATGAATCAAATGGTTGAGAATATACCTAATTCAATGAGTCCTTACCCCTCATTACACCATATCATATGTGTATTACTCATAGTCAGTAATAATATTTTATTTCATTTTTTATTATCTTGCTGATCCTTATTGAGCTTAACATACATGTTAAGCAAGAAAATTAATCTGTTAGACTATAGTCTAACAGATTATATTTTTATATTTTTGTTATATTTTAAATTCCATATACATTTCTTTGATAGTTTTAGCTGATGTTTTTGAGCTTGGAATAGTCTGCATAAATACTCATTTTTCCTTTAAATTTTTGTAAAAGTGTTTGTAATAGATCCCTGAGGGACACCATGTTATATAAGTTTTAATTATGATCTAGTTTTATAAATGCTACTGATTTTCATATGGCTTAACTAAACACATTGCTATCTTACTGTTAAATATGACACAATCCAATTAAACGAATGTTTGGTAATATTATATATTTTTTTTATTTTTATTAGGGCGTTGGGTGTTAGTGAACAGTGTCATATGCTTTTGTTAGATCCGTAAACATAATAACACAAACCTTGTCCCCAACTAACTGATTCGATGACTTATTCAATAAAAATTACTGCAGCAGTGATTACTGATAAAAAAACGACATTGTTTTTATCAAAAATGCTTTACTTTAAATCCCTTCAAAGTGTCCATATTATCGATATGGAACTTTTTCATAAGTTATAAGTAACAAAAACAGCTGATTCATTTTGGTTTTAAATTTCATAGTAAAATTTGTAAACATTGTATATTTTATTTTTAGGTTAGAAACGTTAGGATATTTATATTTAGTTTAGTTTAATTAAAAAAGTTAAAAATAATAATAAAATTTAGTTTTGATTAATTTTTACAAATGCTTTAGTATTGAATTTTTAAGAATAATATTCAGGGTTGAATATGAAACCGAAACGGCCTAAAAGTGGTTTTCCGCGAACAAACCCTACTCATACCCGTAAGGCCGGCCGCACACTGATGCAGCATTTCACCTGAAGCAAATTGTTTCGCAACGTTTTGTTTCAAGCGTTTTGCTTCTTTGCTTCTGCAGTGTGCGGGAGGTTGAAGCACGATGCAACGTTTTGTTTCAAACAATAAAACATAATGTTATTTGTACTCTAGTAGTGGAGATACCTACGTTCACTTCGTCGCCGCACATGTTGACTGAAATAAGACTATTGTATTTTTCCTCGGAAATCCTTTTTAAATTATATTATAAGTAAAAATGGGGTTTAAAAAACTAATCGGTAATAAATTAAATCAACTGTATTCGATAAAAAATCCTTTTTTAGTATTAATTTTCACTAAAATTTTCAAAGTAAAATACAATACGCTTATCTAGTTAAAGCTCTGAAAAGGAGCAAGTTTTTTTTAAAGTAGACCTATTTGATATTATTTAACTACTATTGACATAACAATAGCTGAAATACGTAACATTTTATAAGGTTTTAGGGAATGATTGATTACCATCAAACAAACCGAAAGTGAAGAAATTTAAGCTTTTCCGTAGCTAGAAATTCTTAGGTAAGAGACCACATGCGATAAAACAAAAATAATTGTGGATATGAACTTGAGTGATACATAGTTTACCGAAAACAAATTGTCGTCACACGAACTTCCAATCGCCCCGAATATAGTTTCATGTTGTAATTGAATGCAAGTAAGACTACTATTATAAGTGCTGTTAAAGTGTAAAATATTTAAAAGACAGTGTCCTTAAAATTGTTAATTCATGAAATATTACTGTTTTATTGTGTATTCATTTTTAATAATACATATTTTTAAATTATATTAAAATATAAAATAACAGTTTCGGTAGTACTAAATATTAAAGTAAATTATTAACTAACATTTTTGATATAAATCTATTGTTTTTAAATTATTTATATTTTAATAACAAAATTATTTATGTTATATTTATGTATTTTATATTTTAATGATAATATATTTTACAACATTTTTTATCGCATGACTAGTTAACTAGCCTGCAACATCTTTCCGAATGATTCTAATTCCGAGTCATCATGAAATGTGTTGACGATTTCCAATATGGCTAAACACTGACTTTTGAATGGAAATATAACGTCTCTTGAGGATCAGTGATTACACACATGGGTTTTCCTCCATTTCCCCCGGAAACAGATTTTACAAGTATGCACTGTTTTCGCCAATAGAAAATACTTCTAGATCACGTGCTCAAATACGCAGATGTGATTGGTGGGCGAGTTGGCGCCATGTGGTCGCTTGTTGGCGCATGCGCAGAACGTTTTGCTCCTTGAAACATAAAACATCGTGCTGCATTGGATTCAGGCGTCGAGCGGCTGCTCAATTGTTTCGCGGTGTTGCGAAGCGCCTCGCAACGTTTGCTTGATGAGTGTGCGGGCTCCCATTGAAATACACAGGGCGCCAGTACCCAGCGAAACATTTTGCCTCGCAACAATCGCTTCAGGTGAAATGCTGCATCGGTATGCGGCCGTCTATTGGACCTAGGCGTCGAACGTTTGCTCAATTGTTTCGCGGTGTTGCGAAGCGCCTCGCAACATTTGCTTGATGAGTGTGCGGGCTCCCATTGAAATACACGGGGCGCTTGTACCCAGCGAAACATTTTGCCTCGCAACACTTGCTTCAGGTGAAATGCTGCATCAGTGTGCGGCCGGCCTTTAACGAAGTATGAAACGATGTTTTAAACAATAAACCTAATACTCCTCTAGTGCCATCATACAACAACCCGATTGAAATTGAAGTTGAAAAGTAAAGCTTCTATTTATTGAGGCGTTTAAAAAGGTTTTATCTAAATCATATAGGCTTTGTCTACATAGAGCTTTGTCAAACATAACTTGGCGAATTAACTTATCTAATACATGTCGTATAATTCCATCCGAGCAAAGCTTGGTCCCCCGTACCTAAATATACAACATACACCTATTTAAGAGCGTAATCGTTCAAAATTTTGATGCAAGAAACTAATGATCATACTATTCAAACGAATATAATTCGGTAAATTTTGGCAAATTAGTTTGTAAATTCTGTAAAATGTTAATAACTTTTACTATAATCTCTTAAAGTATAATTTGTAGCTTCTTAATGCAAGCTTTACTCATAACACTGTACTATGATAACCTTTTATCATAGGTTAATATAGAACCTTAGATTAATTGTGGCTTATAATATAATCTAGAGTGTGAAAGAGTGTGAAGTCATAACTTTGTGACTGGCATTAACTCCTGTATACCCAGCGCTGTTGAAGGACGTTTTACTGATGAGAACCAATAACTTTTGATGATAATCTCTAGTTTCCTTTTGTCATATTTAAACAAGTTCACCGTCCTTCATTTCGGTTCACTTGCAGTACTGTAAAGGGCCTTTGTAGATTTGACAACCCCGAGTGCCCACATAAGCATACGCCTGTTACTTTGATATCCTGAACACACAAACCATCTCATCTTTTTTGTACCTGTTATTATAATTTACAATAGAAGTTTGATTTGATTGAATTAATCAACCTTTACGCAGTGTCAATATTAGTAACATTAAAGTATCAGTATCGAATAATTATAATTTGTTTCAAGTTATAGTCAAATGTTGACTATAAATAGAATACATATACACATAACTTTAGACGACAAGAGACGTCACAACAAAATGTTACCCTTTATCATTACCGGTAATAGTAAGATACTCTGTTGTGTATAGGTTGATTGAATGGCACCTTCGGAAGGTTAAGTTGAAAATACTAAAGGTGAACACATTGGAATGAGAATTAAATAAAAGGCCTAAATCTTTAGAAAAAAGACCAAGAAAAAAAAAAGGTTCCAGAAGTGTATTGCAGCCAAAATACTTACAATGTAACACCAAATTCAACCTATTCTGGTAATTAAGAACCGGCCATTTTGTTTTACATCAACCTTTTAATGCCGGGTTTACAGCATTAATTTGAGTTTAACATAAATAACTCTAAATTTTGACTGAAAGTGAAAAGTGAATTTTGAGTGAAGTGAAAGTGAAAGTTTGTGAAACAGTATCAAATACCTTCGTATTTGATGTACTTATTAATCTATGCTTATCTTTAAGATGTTCAACTAACTCCCTAGGGCTGATATGCCACTTTTGGTTGTGATATCTCTTTTCCATTTAAATTTAAGTTATTTAAGTTACAAGATCGTCCTAACTCTTAATTACTACCTATATTTATATTTATATATTTCAATAAATTGGAAATACTAGTTTTGCATAACTATGTTTCGCTTCCCATGTGATAATATTTAAGTATAAAAATTAAAATTAAATTAAAATTTCTTAACATAACACAGAAATAACATTAGTATCTTAGATATAAACAAATATGAATATATTATATATGTGTGTTCAAGTTCAAACATCTTTATTAAAAATATATATTTAAATTCATTACAATATCCCATCTGCTACATAGGGCACGTTCGGGACAAAAAATACATTTTTATTACATTTTGGATTTTAAATGGAGACAGCAATACTATATCCTCTAAATGTTTTTGCCCAAAACATTCTCTAATTTCTTCTAGAAATATTTCAGCCATCATTCATTCAGAAATAATTTTTTAGCCACTTGTGCGATCATTGTGATCACAAATAAGCACAAACTGAAAAATATTAAATCTGTGTGTGTGAGTGTGTGTGTGTGTGTGTGTGTGTGTGTGTGTGTGTGTGTTTGTGTGTGTATGTGTTTGTTATGTTTTATCACTTGAAGTTAGAGTAGTATGTCATTACAAAAAATTAGAATATAAAATTCATATTAAATTTAAGTTTGGGTTTTTTTATAGTAAAAATGTTGAACTAGATTTATTATTTACAGTATACATGTGAAAACAATGTATGTACTTTCCAATGAAATAACTGTCACAAACATTCAGTTTGACAAAAGTCAAACGAATCATTTGAAATGTAATTATGGGCTATTGAATTGGTTTTATTGCTGGATATCAAGTTCTTTCGCTAAATACTGAAAGTTTGTAGCGGTATTTTTCAAGTATTACAATTATATAATTATTAGAAAATATAAATTATTTGAGTCTATATACTTTTGGCCGGAACTAATTTTGATATACATGTTTTTTAAAATGTTTGAATGATATAACTATGTGTGATTTTGTTAAAACACATTAATAGAAATTCTTGTTAAATTGTGTGAAACTAGTTTATTTATTTGTAAATTATATTATATGGATAGAGCTTAGAGTAATCATTAATCTTCTAAGTAGAAGGTGTTTTTATTTACATATTAGTATTTGATGTAACTAATTTTGTATTCGGAAACTTTAGCTGGCTCCTGTATAAGTTTTTAAAACAATCATGCCGTAGTATTATTTTACTTGTTAAGCGTGTTGACGATGCTACTGAACCTGATTTATAAAATTCTCGACTTTAATTTTCCGAATCATTTCCTAATATGTTTTACTAAAGTAGGTTGCAGTTATTTGAAATTAAATAACATCCGTTGGCGAAGTGCTTCCAATAGCGGTCAGTATCCTAGAGAAACGAGCCTGGAAAAATTATCTATAGGGCTAAGTAAGGTGTATTAACTATATTTCTATGTATCGATCTGTCCTACAGATCCTATTACTATAATTCAATTGAAGTAAATAAATCAATATTTAAATTTTATTTTTAAACTGATTTTTTCTATTAGTTGTAAATATTAAATATTTCTTAGAATTTAATACTAATAATACATACATGGTTTGAACTTTCATTTGTTTTCTATAAAATATATACGAATACAATATATTTTCTTTTTAGCGAATTTCCCATAGGGAAGAAGCTATTACCGTAGGAGGTCTAAGAATTAAGGCCGGCACCATGATATTTTTTCGTATTTAGGTGCCCAGAGGCCAAAAACAATTAGTCGTTAAAATTAATATATATATATATATATATATATATTTGATTATGTAGTTCAAAAGTAAGGACTGCTAATAATATAGTAATTAATATAGTAAATTAAATGAACTTGAGCTCCCTTTAAACATTTTATTTTTTACATGATACACGACACGTGTTTGAAACTTGGTTCAGTTATAAACTAAATAAATTTAATTCAATTCAATTTATTTACATAAATTTAAGTTAAAAATACACTATGAAAATGAACTATGTTTCGAAACACGTGTCGTGTATCATGTAAAAAATCAAATGTTTCAAGGGAGCTCAAGATTATTTAATTTACTAATAACTATATGCTTATATATATATATATATATATATATATATATATATATATATATATATATATATATATATATATATATATGTGTGTGTGTGTGTGTGTGTGTGTGTGTGTGTGTGTGTGTGTGTTGTGAACACGATAACTCTCGTAAAAATGGTTAGATCGAGACCATATTTGGAAGAAACGTGTATTCCTACATTTTCTAACACGAGTTCGTAAACCAAATATATAAGTCAATCGGAACGAGTAGTTTGGGGGTGTTTTGTTCTCAAAATTTGGGGGTTTTGTGCTTTTCATATGTAATTTAAAATGTAATAAAAAATTACATAGTTTTATCCTTCACCATTAGAATTAGCCTAAAAGCTACACAATTTAGATCTCTATAAAGTTTTTATTTATCTCCAACGGTTACCGAGATATAAAAAATCTAAACACGTACTGTGTTTAGATTTTTTACGCATATCTGGTAAAACGGGGCTATTTAAATATACGGTATCAACTTATGTATGGCGCAAGTATAAACTAAAATTGTTACATTCTAAGCAAACTCAGATTTTGAAAACTCGGATTTTTGTGGTAAAGGAGGAGCTCGGGACAGTTATTATTTAAATGAAGTTATATAAAAATGTAAATGAGTTCGCGAGATCTCTTTATGATAGGAAGGGCTCAACAAGTTTTATTTCGTTCTAACCCCAAGTGATTATGAGTTTTTTTTTTAAATAAGAGGATTAAATGAGATGGTTAAGAAAATGTGTTATGAGTGAATGCGTCTATTTTATAGAAAGTAAAATTCCTTGCAAATTTAACCATGTTCTTCAAACGTAATTCGATTAAAATACCAAATTACGTTTTAGTAGTAATCTTCATTTTAATTTATTATTTTACTAGCAAAGAACACACACACACACACACACACACACACACACACACACACTCGCGCGCACACACAAACACACACACACACACACACTCACACACACACATATATACATACCAATATTTTATTTTAATATTACAATAAGTTATTGAATTAAATAGTTTTTTCATTCAAACATCATATGTAGTGAAGAAACATTCCTATGAAAACAAAAACTGTAGTCCTTTAAAGTAGCTTAAACTAAATTTATTTTACTTAGATTACTTTACAGACAAAATGAAATGATTTATACACTAATAAAGAGTTTAATGTATAAAATATGTTTTTAAAAGTGTTTCTATACATTTTAGATTCGTTAGGGATCAGTTCTATCGTTATAGTTCCCCTGAGGTATAAAATCCATATTTTGAGTAGCTTTCATTGGTTAATATGACTATAAATTATTCAAAAATATTGACGTGGATGAAAGGTAAAATAAATGTACTATCCGACTTTAGAATTACATTTAGTACCTCTACACACAACTTGCTGCTTTTAGCACTGACTGTTAAGCTCATCCACAACCATTTGACGTAAACTAATAACGTCCGTTTTATAGCAAAATACTTACGTAATTGCTCAAAGTAATAACAGTCTTGTTACTGTACTTGGCTACTGTAATTATTTAGTGTTTTCAATGTTCATAACGACTTATTACTTTAGTATCAGACGAGACAGTTTTAAACACTAAACTTTGAGTAAACTTTCTATTAATTACGGGCTGAATAACATCGAGGTATATATAATCTATGAACAAGTATTATTTAATAAGTTAATTTAATTAGTGGTAAGTTTGTGTATTATTTATTGTCAATGGTTTTTACATTACATCTTTTCCTGTATACTATTATAATTTATTCTGCAATTATTAATAGTTTTTACGCCCACGGAGTGAAATTTCTTCCCTGCGTTTATTCTGTATGTGCACATTTCAAAATATATAATTAAAATTCATTTAACAATTTTATTATATGATTGTATGTAACCTTATTGGATAAAGATAAATAACCCATCAACCATAAATAAATTTTAGTAATCTGCTGCCATATAAATGTATTCAAAGATGTCTCTACAATTCTTACATAACATAATACAGTAGTTATTGTTTTCTCAAAGTTTTCAATTCTTTATGATCAACGGAAAAAAATGGAAAACAGGGTGATACTTTCCTTATAGCTGAGAGTAGCTAGCATATGATATATAGAAAACAGGGTGATACTTTCCTTATAGCTGAGAGTAGCTAGCATATGATATATAGAAAACAGGGTGATACTTTCCTTATAGCTGAGAGTAGCTAGCATATGATATATAGAAAACAGGGTGATACTTTCCTTATAGCTGAGAGTAGCTAGCATATTATATATAGAAAACAGGGTGATACTTTCCTTATAGCTGAGAGTAGCTAGCAGATGATATATAGAAAACAGGGTGATACTTTCCTTATAGCTGAGAGTAGCTAGCATATGATATATAGAAAACAGGGTGATACTTTCCTTATAGCTGAGAGTAGCTAGCATATGATATATAGAAAACAAAGCGGATTATGTTATATTTTAATATCTTAGATAAACTTTAAAGAGAATATGTTTAAAAGTTTTAACTCGCAATGAACAACAAACGATTTTAACAAACGATTTATGAACCTAAAATCTTAAAGTTAAAATATCTATTAAAAGTAACATATTAAAACATATTAAAAATTAGCCCTTGGCTGAAAACTCCCAAGTGCAAATTACATCTGCTTCAAGATACTCATGCATATAATATTTAAGAGAGTATCAGCTTGAAAAATACACTTCAACGACATAAAAAATATACACTTACTAAACAAGAATGATTTTTACTTGTTATTTGAAATAATAAACAAGGAGAAAAAATCCGGTATTAACATTTAGAGTGGCTGGCTGTTCTTTCAACCAGCGAAGCCGACGTTATGCCATCCCATTCATTATATTCGTTCTTTATATTTTTCTCGGATTAAATGCCTTTTCACTTACAAATTATTCTATAGAGCATATGAGGTGGAAGTATTTCTTTGGTATATACTATATGTTTAATGATGTTAATGACTATTATATTGCCATTGGGTCAGGTTGGAAATGGAAAGAGAAACAGGAAAAGTACCAGAAAAAATTACACACATAGCACTAAAATGTTAAATATTCAACAGTTAATATTCACATTTACTCAAGTCCTATGTATGACGATTGAATATAAATGAACAAACAACAAGAAACAATTTGGGACATGTCATATCAGTACATTCTGAGCCAATTCTATTGCGTAAACTATCGTAGCTATAAACTAATTGGTTTCATTACAAGCGTTTGAGAACTAACAAATTAATTTGTTTTAAAAGATTGATATCAGTTACCCTTACTTGGAAAGCAAATTTAAATTTTCTTACTAACTGTTGTTCATAAGGTAATAATTCTAATACTATTCTACCTAATTTTGTAGTAAGTTTTACTTGTAACGATCAAAGGATTATATAATTTACTAGCTGACCCGGCGAACTTCGTAACGCCTGACAGTAAACACATGTTAACTTTAAGTTTGGCCATGTTCTGAAGTCGAATAGCAATACGGCTTCATTGTGAAAGGTTATATATCCTGGGCCGCGGCATAGAGAATAACAATACTGAAACGATAAGACATATTAATAACATTCCCATAAAACAAATAAATCTGAGTGGATTAATTCACAATTTTCAAATCGAATCCAAACCCAAAACAAACCTAACTGTAATACGGCTTTTATAGGAAAGAAGATATACAACAGCTGTTTATTATAATAAACGTAATAATATAAACATTTCAATTATCATATAAACACGTGATTTTAATCAGACAGAAAATGAAAATATAAATAAATAATCCCCTAAAACCGTAAACTATTAACGTTGTGAATAAAGCTGTTCATTTTGTACAGTATACACACTTACTTCATAGTTTTACATTAATGAATGATTCAGATGGCATTGGATAGTAAAGCATATTGCTAATGGAACGTAAACGATCAGCTGTAGCTAAGAAATCAAATGTTTTCATTGCAGACATTTTGTAAACAAACTTACTCTCCATAAGGTTAACATTAGAAATTTAAAACGCCATGAAATGGAAACTTATGGGGGTTTCGAAAATATTTTTTCACTAAAACCTTCCCGGACACATGTAGAGCAACTTCCTAAAATTTCATGGCGATCGGATGAGTAGTTTGGCAACGCATAAAGGACATATAGACATACAGACATACATACATTCAATTTTATATATAGAGATTGTTACAGGAAAAAACGTCGAAGCCTTTGAAACACTTGAACCGAGGTTAGTACAGATATGAGGGTGACGTCGTGTGAGTGAGGAGCCTAAGAACCGGTAAATTGTAATACTGATTAGCTAAATATTTTTTTAGTTTTTCCATATTTATAAAATTCTAGTTTCATTCATAAAATCATATTAATCTTTTGATATTGTAATAAAAAAATAATTTTAGGAATACAAACTACACATTACCCGCCTTGTCGTTTCGTCACTTCAACACCAACAGTCAGGACATTACAACTTCACTATCGGTCGCTATGACCTGCTTGGCTATGCCGAACAAACCTCTGAACTGTAGTTTTACTCTTATAAAAATTTTTGATAGTATGAAAATTGGTTTGGAACCAAAATCTGGAACAAGTTTGAAAGTTGTTCCAGATTACAGGATTATTGTTAATTTTTCAATTACTTTTCATCGAAAATGTCAGTCCAAAGTAAATATGTATTTAAAATATCAATTAAAGTTACTAGGGTTGAGAAAACACAGTTCTCAAATATGATGTTGAATAGCTTAGAAACTTCTATCGTACAGTTATTATTTTAGAGAATTTATAGCAAAGAACTATTACAGCTAATTATTGTACAGCTATTGGCATGGTCTTCTTGTCAGAAACTCAATCCGCGACCAATTTGTTTCGTCTTAAGGTTCGCAGTTGCCAAAATCTATTCGTTAGAGACTTTTATAAATATTCCTAGTATTTGGCCATAGACTTCAACAATCTTCCGTCAAATTTCACTTTTGACAAACACCTAAAAATCAACGGTGGGGGCAGTCTTAACTGGTGGGGACAGTCTCAACGGTGGGGGTAGTCTCAACGGTGGAGGCAGTCTCAACGGTGGGGGCAGTCTTAACTGGTGGGGACAGTCTCAACGGTGGGGGCAGTCTCAAATGGTGGGGGCAGTCTCAACGGTGGGGGCAGTCTCAACGGTGGGGGCAGTCTCAACGGTGGTGGCAGTCTCAACGGTGGGGGTAGTCTCAACGGTGGAGGCAGTCTCAACGGTGGTGGCAGTCTCAACGGTGGGGGCAGTCTCAACTGGTGGGGGTAGTCTCAACGGTGGAGGCAGTCTCAACGGTGGGGGCAGTCTCAACTGGTGGGGGTAGTCTCAACGGTGGAGGCAGTCTCAACGGTGGTGGCAGTCTCAACGGTGGGGGTAGTCTCAACGGTGGTGGCAGTCTCAACGGTGGTGGCAGTCTCAACGGTGGGGGTAGTCTCAACTGGTGGGGGCAGTCTCAACGGTGGGGCAGTCTCAACGGTGGGGCAGTCTCAACGGTGGAGGCAGTCTCAACGGTGGTGGCAGTCTCAACGGTGGGGGCAGTCTCAACTGGTGGGGGTAGTCTCAACGGTGGAGGCAGTCTCAACGGTGGGGGCAGTCTCAACTGGTGGGGGTAGTCTCAACGGTGGAGGCAGTCTCAACGGTGGTGGCAGTCTCAACGGTGGGGGTAGTCTCAACGGTGGTGGCAGTCTCAACGGTGGTGGCAGTCTCAACGGTGGGGGTAGTCTCAACTGGTGGGGGTAGTCTCAACTGGTGGGGGTAGTCTCAACTGGTGGGGGTAGTCTCAACGGTGGAGGCAGTCTCATCGGTGGGGGCAGTCTCAACGGTGGTGGCAGTCTCTACGGTGGGGGCAGTCTCAACTGGTGGCGCCACTTGGCACGCTCACCACCAAAATCGAGGCTCAGCCTTATAAAGATACGTACAATCCCGTAAGTTCTTGGGCCGATTTTGTTCTAGTCTAGTTAGTTTTAAGTATTTGTTCATATGAAAACACATTAGTGTATATGGGATACAGTTATAGATGCCGAAACCACATGCAACTTCTAACAAGAGATGATTTACAACAACTTTTCAAACATAAATCACCTACAGCTCATTCGTACGACTCAAGCCTCGCTTTGAGAGGTTTATGGTAAACTCTGTCTAATAAACTTTCGTATTTGAAGCTCAATAATTATAAATACTGGTAGTTTAACTTGGACACGGCCTCCCACCAACTCAAGTTACAATGTTAACTTCTTCTCAAAACTTACAAGCACGTCTCCCAACTCCAACTATCTGGAAAACTAATTTCTTGGAACACTGACTAAGGGGAACAAACTTTGAAGCTCTAATGAATATTCAACATGAATAGTTTCGCAATAGTATCTCAAAATGTTGTACTTAAAATATGAAACCAGTACGGTTAATAATAATGAAAGAGAAATTTAACGTAGAAATGGGATAACGGTAATGAACATATTACGCACTATTTATTTTTTATGTTTTTAAGTTTAATTTATTTTTTATTCTAGTTAGACCTGGCAAGATTTTTATCTAGGCTATTTTATGTCTGTATTTTGTATTTATTTTATGTGTACGTATATGTGTGTATTTTCGTCTAAGAGAATAAAATAAATTCTTATTCTTATTCTTATTTAAACCAAGTAGATATAAACCTATATTTATTCAGTACTTGATTTATCTTAAGAATTCGGCTGCTCTAGGATGTCACAATTAATTCAATTATTTATTGATTTAAATACAGGTTTATTTTAAATAACATTTACAGATATACGAATCTAATTCATTCAATACAACTAGGTATAATCAGAATATAAAAATAAATATTACCATTAGGATAAAGAAATTTAAAATTTCATTAAAACAATTTTCTTTTTTGACCTTTTGGTCACAAAGTATACAGATGGTGTCATTAGTCTGAGCTCATAAAGCACTAGTTATTTATTGATTATTTGACTTAAAGGAATATAAATATATAATTTCTCAGTCGGGTAGCTTAATTAGTTTATTTCAGCTGAAAATCTTGTAGACAAGTATAATGGAGAGAGCGAGCCCAACTTTTATAGAAAAGGTAGTAGCGTCAGATCCGCGCGCACAGACTAATGATACTGTCTGTACAATATTTCTGACATGATGGTACAATGTGGTGGAGCTCCATCTTGAACTAATATGAAGTAATGGCTATTTTCTTTTCGTTGTAGTTTAGGGATAAAACTGTTCTATAATCATGTAGGATATAACTGTTAACGTAGTTTCTTGAAAACAAAAAAGGCCCCGTTATAGTTTATATTGATATAGCACAATATACATTTAGTTAGAGAATCTCTCTCATGTCAAAAATGTTCTCTAGGAATTTAAGTCTCTCAGATAGGCACGTTATTCTTGTTAGTATTTCCACTTGTAACAAAAAATACTTGCGTTACGAAAACCGACGTTGCACTGCAATACCTGATTGAGTTTTTTATAGTTCAAGCTAACAAAAGCCTTTTCAATGTTATTGTTCCCCTTATTGTAGCCTACGTAGGGTAATATAACAACGTTGAGCCAGTAATCACCTGATGGGGTAAAACTTTAGTTCATTAGCTACACATTAATGCCAATACTACGACTATAAATTAATCTGGTTTAGTTTGATTGATTTATCGAAGTGTATACTTATTGTTGAATAACAATGTACAAGTAAGATTTTCATTCTGTTTTGAGATGCTAAACATTGGCGGGTTCATCATGAAGCCTATAATGAAAAGAAACAGCTCTTTGTTTTTGCTTTCAACCAATAATATATCGTACATTTTTAATAAATAAAATAAATATATTAGATAAATAAATAAAAATAAATTAGATATTATGCTGTCTACCATTTAAGTTGAATTATCAACTTAATACTTATTTTAAACCATACAATATTAATAACTATTTGAAAAATAGCTATAAATTAAAAAGAATACATTATTCATTGGCTGTCATCTATGAGGAAATCTACAATGATTCTTCTCAAAGAAAATCTTTTACTTATTAAAATATAAAATTAAACTAATACAATTAATTTAATCATTATAATTAGATAAATTAGGTTAATTTAAGTAAATTATTTATCATATTAATTTTTTTACTATAAATTAATTGACATAATTTAAATGACAGTGTGACGTTTGCAGTACTGAAATGTCCACAGAATTCTTTGTTCATTTATCTTCCTACAATCAAAATTTTAAATACAAGAGATTAACGACCGCAAAACTGCCACAAAACAGATAGCTTGTTAGGGATATGTGCAGGCTTTTTTTTGTTTCAGGCAAATATTGCACAATTTAAGTGGATATCGTCAGGAAAAAGTTCTGCTACCGTTGTTACCAAAAGTGCGTACATTGATGTAAATAATTTGGTTTGTTTTTGCTCTCATTTAATTAAAAAAATCTGGCTTTTCACACAATCAACATTAAACATGAATTTATATAAATATAAATTTTAGAATCCACTGGTATAGGGAACTGAAAACACCCTGGTCCTTAATTACCACTTGACTTGTCGACCTTTCAGATTTTAGATTATTGCGAATGTCATCTGGGTCTAGAATCTAAGCTTATACTTGCTTAGGAAAACGACGAAATAAATAAGTAAAGCCCCATAACCGGTCCTTTCAGACCACAGAGGGAGGATTGTTTCCAACTATGGCCGCTGAGGAAGGTTCGTTTCTGCAGGTAGCAGTATTTCCCCAGTCACTATTTTGTCGTACCCTCAATAGGATGTAGGGCACGTGGCCCAGGCAATTAAGTTAACCAATATGAATTAGACCTACGGCCTGGGTTTAATTTCAGTATGAAACCCTCAATTATATAAGACAAAGCTACTTTGTTATAGTTGAGTTTATATAAAAATAATTTCCCCTGAGTTAAAGAATATAAAGCCTATAAAAAATTTAGGGAATATTAATACAATATTAAAATAATTACAGTGCGAAACTTCAATAGATTTTTTGAACAGGAGGAGCAACATACATAAAATAAACGGTACCAGTGGACTGACACATACTTTCTCCCTTAAGTAAATTTAAAAAAGACAATCTGCAATAAAACTATCATGTTCTACAAAGTTAATCTAAATATCATTTAATAATTTATTGTTTCAAAAATAATCATTAAATTTTTAAAAATAAAAACACGAGAGACAAAGTTAAATTAATTGTTCAAATTGTATGGGGGGACGACCCCCCCGTAACACCAAGCTTTTTTGAGCTGGTTTTGTTCGGTGATTTGACCTTACGCTTCATACCAAGTTTCATGGAAAACGGTTGGAAAGTAAGGAAGAAATCGATTTTTTTATATTCTCCATAAGAATAACATTGGGCGCTTTCAGACAACGTACTGCGTTTATCGTGGACAGTAACTTTTCTCTGGAACCGTTAGTCGTAGACAAATAATTCAAAATACTAATTTGTTTAGTTTTTTAAGCTGGTTTTAATGGTACCAGTCAAGTTATACTTTACTTTTATTGTTTTCGCTAAAAATTTAAAAATTTCATTTTTTTGACATTTAAAAGCCCATAACTTTTGAACCGTCATTTTTACAGATATGCGGGTGGTGTCAAATTATTTAGTACGCTGTACACTATAAACTGTCAAATTTATCAAATGTCAAAATCATTAGAGCTGTTTTTGAGAAAATTGGATTTTTCACGTTTTTTAAGGGTTTTTAGGGGTGAACTACCCTTAAAAATAAAAAATTCAAAAAAATGAAAAAAAACACCTGGAGATACGGTGACTATATATATACATGCCAAATTTCATCTAAATCGGACCAACGGGGTAGGCTGTGGCACTGTACACATCCAGACACACACACAGACAGACACACACACGGACGGACAGACATCACGTCAAAACCCACTTTTTTGGATTCAGGGAACCCCAAAACGGATATATCCACCCTCAACTCAAATTCGAAAATTTTGACGAAAACAATACTTTCTCCTTAAAAATAGACGTACGTGCATAGATCGTTAAGAGCATCGTGGACAATTTACATGAGCTCATTTAAATAATAACACTGTCCAAACCTCATCCGTTGCTGTCACGGTGCTACGAAAGGGTGTTCGTTTCAATATTTATGTCCTTGATTTTAAAATTATTAATATTAATAAGCCATTAGGTCAGTAGTTAGACCATTATTATTAGTAGTGCTAGATGACCAATTCATTGCTCAGTGAATTGTGTAAACATAGCGTTAAAATTATTTGTCCAACATGGCAATAATTATCAATATTTTATAATAATCTTTTTCAATATACTGAAAACAGCCCATTTGTCTTATATCATACTACAATATACTATTCATTGTATATATATATATATATATATTATTTTTATTATTATCTTCATTGTTGCCACTAGGACAGTATTTGACTTAAATTTTCTCATGATTTTGCATTCTTTTCCATTCTTCCCAAAACCTCCTATATATATACATATATATTCATGTTGTTTTGTAAAGGCATGAACTAGTATAAATTATATAACACTTCAAGCACAGTACCCTTTTATTAAATATCTTATTTAATACTTATTAGTATTAAATAAAATAATAAAATTAGATAAGTTCTAGGTCGGTCCCATGTCCAGTAAAACTTTTTCTCAAGTTTTATTTAAAAGAGTAACAACGGTCTTATGCAGAATCAAACTTAAAGAAAAAGAAATCAAAACAGCTAATAAATAAAAATTGTTGATATTCTTACAACATGTATTATTGTAGATGGCATACAATATGATCTTGTAATATGTTAGCATGTGAATAGAGATATATTTTAAAATTTAGGGGAAATAATATAGTATCCAGTAAAAAAAATTAAACAGCATTAAAAAATTTCATTCAAAATAGAAGTACGTTATAGAATCTTAAAATCTGTTATGTGTTATGTTAGAAATGTTGCCGTTTTGCGTGACTTCGCCAGCGCAAAGAATAAAAATTGGCGTCAAATTAAACTTGATTTCACTATTACTTCCTAACCTTATTCCAAAACCGACTTAAGTACTAGCATTAACAGTTTAATAACGATATATAAGCTACTGAATTAGAAGAGAGCCCGAACAGCCATGTCAGCCAGTGTACCAAAATAAGATAATGTTAATGGCTAATTATATGGCATAATTATAATGTTGGCTTTTGAATTCCTAAACTAATCCACAGAGCGAATTTATTTAATTCTTTTTACCTAGCACATCAGCTTTAGCGTAATCTTCCCTGCGAGATTTTATTGGCCGAGGGAGACAGTCTCGCTATTTTAAGCGAAAAGTGGAGGAGTGGCTGCTCCGTATCGGTTCCGTGGCTGCAGAACAACTTATTGTTTTTCCTTATGTGTAATGTGGTTGACTATATTCGAATCTAGTGACTCCAATAGTTTTCATTCTTTTTTCAGCGAATTTCGTTAACTTACATAATTTTATCTTGTCTTGTCCTACTCAACAATTTATTCTTTTCATATTTCACCTTTGAAATTTGGCTACCTTTTGTTCTGGTGACTCACTTTTACGCTGTACATTGTATTTTTTTCTTCAAATTAATAGCAGCAATAGGATTACATTTATTTTCCCCTTCTAGACGCTAAAATATTCTAGATGTATGTTGTTTATTTTCATTAAACATGAACTGAGAGACTGTTGACGGCTCATCCTCACACTCAGACGCATAGTCTTGTGAGGATTTTCCAGTAATGTGTTTGTTATGACAAAATTGTACTTTTTTATTATGGAAATAAACATCTTGAATCTTGAAACATAAACGAGAATTAATATTACAGTCTCCGTGGTGGCTCGTTGCTATGTTAACTATTTAGTATGAAACATTTTTCAATTCCTAATTTGAATAAATAGGTATATAAAAAAACTAGTTAATATACTTAACCAAGCAACACTAGGTCACTGGATACTTCCTATGAAATGAAGACAAAAACTACTTTTTATAATAATGTCTTTCTCAATACAGAAGAATATTTAGATAATTTGTATGTATAAAATAGTTGACACTCATTGCAAAGTAATTGTGATTGTTTTGAACAGGTAAAAACCAAATATAAAAATTATTATCTCTGTTTATTATCTAAGAAATTGAGACGAATTTAGTTTATAATATTTACAGTTTATATGTTGAAATAGGTTAAAATTATCCCCATGGATATATTTCAGGTAATCTTAGCTTAAAACCAAGTGTACACCTTTTGGAAAAAAATGTTGTATTTATTTCCCTGTGGGAATACAATAGCTCTGGTAGTTTCTATGGAAACCTGTTACATATTTCCATCTAAAAAATCACCAACAGACCCCCAGAGCTAAGACATATCCATGTCAAAAATCATGAATTTAAACCAATTTATCAATCAACTTGAAACTCGAATGGTATCTCCAAGTGCGTGTTGATAGTTCATTCACCCTGTTGTCTGAAGCTTAACAATTTCCTGTGACGCTAACAATAAACGTTAAAAGCTTTTTGGCTGCGGACACGATTTACCTTTCTAACAATTGATAAGTTTCAGAAAGAATGATTAAAAAACAAATATTTCATGAGTGGTGTTTGTGGAATAAATTGAAATAAATTAACTCTAAATTAAAATCTAAATTAGTTTACATTACGTTACAATATGCACTCATAACCCACTTCGATCACCTTTTTTATGCCTATACCTTATTTCCACTGAAAATTTGTTTTAGGCATTGTTATCTTAAAAAGTTAAAATATATAAATCTCATAGGACCTAATAATTGTTTTGTATTAAGAGTAATATGAATCATAATGTACAGTTATTTTGTAACTATGTGAAACCAAAACAAAAATTTATAAAAAATGATAAACTTAAATTTAAGTATGTAAAGAGAGTAAAAACGATCACATTACAGATGATTTTACCAATTATATGTCATTAGACTCTTACAAAGCTCAATCACCACTTCTCTTGAAAGTAATTCCTTAACTACTTAAGTAAATATCATATTTTAACTGCCTTAAGAAATCTTAATTCTAAGAGATTTCATAGTTCAAATGGTATTCCAGCTTAATATGGTTAGAGGTCACATTGAACTTCTGGTGAGCCACTTTTGCTCTATATGTATTTTTAATTTACCCTAACGACCTTGCAGTTTTCAAAAATAATGTAAAGCGGCTAAGGTAACTGTTTTCAAGTATGTTGATTTTTGAAAATTTAGAAAATGATAGGCCTACATAAAATTAGATTTATTTTGGAAATGTTTTTGGGAGATTTATTTTGATTACTTGTATTCTTTAATAATAACTCTAAGCTGTCATTTATTAAATCTAAAATAGTGTCTCAGTAGGACGGTTTTATGGAAAATAAATTAACTGCAACAAATTCAATGGAATTTCTCTCTCTCTCTCTCTCTCTCTCTCTCTCTCTCTCTCTATATATATATATATATATATATATATATATATATACTTATAGCTCTATATATACTATATAAACTAAAAACTCAAAAATATAATTTAGTAGTTTTAATCTAGGCTTATTATTTTTTTTATTATTTTATTACTTTATTTTTTAATGACTCAGTGGATTTAAATTTATAATATCCTTCGGCATAAAACGTAAATATCTAAGTTAATGCTTAAAATTTTAGGTATTTAAAGTAAGGATTTTAATATGACATTTTAAAACTTAAATAACCATTATTTTATCTTGTTTCTTCGTTATATCATTCTCTTGTAGTAATGTGTAGAAGTCACAATATTTATAGACCAATTTATTAAAACAATAGAGGCGGTGTACCGGATACAAAGCCAGTCGACCGGAAGTGTAAACAATATAACAAGACCAGCCCGACAATGTTATTTCCTGTATACAATATTGCTTACGTTAATATATCGTTATGAAAATTAAAAATGTTTTATTTTACAAAGAAAATATGTTACATTACCGAATGTTATAAATATGGATTTGTTTTAAATCAAATAATTTCCTAATACAGTACTATATTCTATTATTTTTTGATACTGTCAAAAGCTTATTACCCTCTAAAAGGTAATCAGGGTAGGTACGTTTTGGGTTTTATTTGGTATATAAACTGCAAACCGAGTTTCATACAAAATTGTTGAAAATAAAGAAGACTTTTTTAGATTCACCTTTAATAACTTTGACCTCCCTTTGAGAACCTACCGTGGTTACCACAAAATAGTATATTCTGACTTCTATCCACAATAGTCTGTGGTAGACTAATATTTTAAAATATTTGTAAATTTAATTTTTAACTACGCCTTATAGTGATACTCAGCTTGATCTTATTTAATCGGCTGGTATATCCACTGAATTAATTTAATCCATTTCAGATCGTTAAACTCTAAAGTACAGAAGAAAATAATAGTTTCGCCTTATACTATCGTATAAGTGTCAGGTTTAAAGTAATAAGAATTAAGACACGTATAAACAAATCTAAACCAAACCTAACTTAACTAGGTTTGAGTTTACTTTTCAACCAAGGTATCTTTAGTTATAGTGTTTTAATACTCATACCAAACATGTTTAATACCAAGCAAAAATTATACGAAAATTTTTTTATTCTTTAAAGTAGTTCTTGACGTGATGTAGAACTTCAAGAAAATTCTGTAGAAGTATATAAAGATATATAACTGCTGAAACTGCGTTTTCAGTTTATATTTGCTCTATTTTACCTTGTATTATCGATTAAATATCTGAAAACCGTTTCCAAATAGAACATTTTCATTTGTGTTTTAATCAGATCGCTGTAGTGTTCTCGTCATTCAAAGCCACAGTGGCCCCATAGTTTCGACCAATATTGAAGTGACATAATTAAATTGATTGGCATGGTGCTGTAGCCTAACAAAACTGTGTAAGCGAAATATTGTTGTATTATTATATCCATCATGACGTAAATACGAATGCAGTACACGTCTATTTTTATAATCATGCTAATCAATAACAAGCAAATTCAATTTGCATAGCAGTATTTTAGCATGTTGAAAATCCGTATGAAAAAATATTATTTTAAAAATAGGCTATTAGTTTTAAACTAAAATAAATACCCCAGTCGCAGCAGACCTGCGTACTCAGTGAATTTCCAAATCAATAATATAATAATAATAATAATAATATATGACAAGTTTGGTCAAAATCTATCAATAAACATGAGAATTATTTGCCTATTCTCCATATGATTAAAATGAGAAAAGAGTATGCAGGTTTTCTGCTGTGAGGAACACTGAAAGTAGGGATTTCTACCATAAATAATTTTTAACTTAACATTTATACCAACTTTCATCAACATCTGTCCATAAATAAAGGAGTTTGCCTATTCCCTATATGATTAATATGGAAAAATAGTATGGAGGTTTTCTGCCATGATAAACACATAAACTATGATTTTTAAGCACAAATGGATAGATCTTAACCAGATGAAGCTAAATATCAAGTTTTATCCAGAAATAGTCATTAATATGGGAAATATTAATTTTTCCCTATCCTCCATAAGAATAACTTTGGAGCCCACAATACAACGTACTGTGTTTAGATTTTTTAATATCTCGGTAACCGTTGGAGATAGAAAACAACTTTTAGAAACTTAGGATAATTGTGTAGTTTTTTAAGCTGATTCCAATGGCGAAATATAAAATTAGAAATTTTTTAAAATTACATGTGAAAAACGCAAAAAACCCCATTTTGGGGTACAAAACCCCCCAAAACTACCCGTTTCTATTGACCGATATGTCTGGCTTACGAACTCGTCCGAGCACTTGTAGGAATACAATTTCTACCAGATTTTGTCTCGATCGGACCAGTTTACTAGAGTTATCGTGTTCACAGACACACACACGCACACACACACACACACACACACACACACACACACACACACACACACACACACACACACACATATATATATATATATATATATATATATATATATAGAATTTTTACGACTATTGTTTTTGGTCTGTAGGCACCTAAAGAAGAAAAAATAAGGTCCCGGGCTTAAGTCTTGCCAAGACACCTATGGTAATAGCTTCTTCCCTATGGGAAATTCGCTAAAACGTAAATTAATTGGTTGGTGATTATTTATTGCAGTTCTCTTTCATTCTAATTCAATTCAAGTACTGGTTGAGAATAAATCTGTAAAAGAAAATTATGATTATCGTAGTAGTCACAAGGAAAATATTTGTTTGTGTACATTTTTTAAGGTTAACCTCTTCAAAAATTAGAATAATGAAAAAAATTACGTCATAAACTTGATTTGATATGCTCTTCAAATTAAGCTTAAAACTAAGATCAAGCGTATTTATCTGGAAAACGTTTATTTATGTACTTCCCTGAGGAAAATACGTTAAGTTAGATCATGGATATGTCTAGAGGGAATGTTTACAGTTCATCTAAACAGCTGTTCTTGAAACCTAACCATTATGTTACTAACAATATCCCCGTCGCAGCAGATCTGCGTACTCAGCGAATTTCCAAATCAATAATATAATAATAATAATAATATATGACAAGTTTGGTCAAAATCTGTCGATAAGCGTGAGAATTATTTGCCTATTCTCCATAAGATTAAGATGGGAAAAGAGTTTGCAGGTTTGCACCCATGATAAACACATAAACTATGATTTTTTATCATAAATTGATGAACCTCAACCTCATGAAGCTAAGTATAAAGTTTTATCTAAGTTTTATCATAAAGCTAAAAATATTGGTTAATAAGTGAAATAATAATTTTTCCTTATCCTCCATAAGATTAACATTGGAGTCTTAAAATACAACGTACTGTGTTTAGATGTTTTTATATCTCAGTAACCGTTGTAGATAGAGAAAATCTTTAAGGAACTAAATTGTGTAGTTTTTTAAGCTAATTTTAATGGTGAAAGATAAAATCCAAAACTTTTTAAAGTACATATGAAAAACGCAAAAAACCCCATTTTTGAGTACAAAACCCCCCCAAACTACTCGTTTCCATTGAGCGATATAGCTGGATTACGAACTCGTCTGAGCAATCGTAGGAATACACATCTCTACCAATTTTTTCGAGAGTTATCATGTTCACAGACACACACACACAAACACATATATATAAATATATACATGAATGAATCAGTATATATAAAAAACTCCAGTGTTTTACACACTTCCCAAAATTCACAAGTATGCAAGACCACCTCCAGGAAGACCAATTGTATCCAACATCGGGTCACATACAGAACGAATTTCTGCTTTTGTAGATTAACATTTACAATCGTTGGTTAAATCTCTGCCATCCTACATCAAGGATACAAGTGACTTCCTCGCTAAAATTTCTGATATCAACTTACCTCAAAATTCTGAATTAATGCTTGTAACAGTTGACGTTGAATCATTATATACAAATATTCCCCACGAAGATGGTTTAAAGGCTGCTAAACACTTTCTTAATTCTAGACCAACAAATTCTTTACCTTTTACTAATTTTTTAGCCGTTCTTATTCAAATGATTTTAACAATGAATAACTTTAAATTTATGGACAAAAATTACCTCCAAATCAGAGGTACAGCAATGGGTACTCGAATGGCTCCATCATATGCTAATTTATGCTAATGCCATGGGTCTAGTTGAGCAAAATTTCTTATCTCAAAATCCTTTAACTCCTCTTATTTGGTTAAGATTCATTGACGATATTTTCATTGTTTGGCAGCACGGTATTAGCTCTTTACAAAACTTTTTACAAAAATTATATCAATTTAGTTGTTTGAAATTTATTTGGCAGTTTTCCAACAAAATTGTCACATTCTTAGATGTTGATGTATTCATTGACAATGGTAAATTAAAAAGTAAAATTCACGTTAAAAACACTAATAAAATGCAATATTTGCATTACCAGAGTTGTCATCCTTTGTACATGAAAAAATCAATCCCAAAAAGCTTATCGATACGCGCTAAATCCCTTTGTAGTGATAACTCTGATTTTGAAAAATATATATCAAAGTTGAATACTGCTTTCATTGAACGAGGCTACCCACAAAAGTTACTATCAAACCAATTGAAGAAACCAAAAAATGTGAATCAAGACAAAAAAATTTCAAGTGACCCTAAATTCATCACAAACTACTATCTTTGACTATACATATTAATAGACGTTTCTTATGAGCAAGCTGTAGAGGCTTGAGTTGTTCTAGAATCGGCTTGGGGAGTTAGTGCGTTGTTCCACGTACAGGTGCGCTGCCGTCTGCTACCCCCCTCCCCCCATTCAGCCAACCTCCAACCAATCATAAGAGCGAGAGAGGGATGTGCGCCGTGCGCGCGCACTCGGGCCTTCCGAAATTTATTAATATGTATAGTCAAAGCTGCTATCCAGGACTACATAAAGTTAACAGCATCATGAAAGTAGCATTCAATATTTTAAAATCCTCTCCCACAACAGAAAATTTATTTTCCAGACCACCTCGTGTTATTTTTAAAAGGCCACAAAATTTAAAAAATATGTTAGTGAGACCCAAAATTTAAAATCCTAGGCCTAATGAACTTTGTAATGTCAAGAATAGTTTTGTAAACCATGCCACAAACCTCGATGTGGTATTTGCAAAATTATGTGTGAATCTACTGAATTTAAAAGTAGAGTGACAAAAAAAGTTTACCCGATAGTTGGTGGATCAACTTGTGAAACCCATAATGTGGTTTACCAACTATCGTGCAAACATAGTCAAAAAGAATATATAGGACAAACATCTAACTCCTTACGAGTTAGAATGACAGGCCACCGTTTTGATGTGGTTCATAAAGATTTAAGAAAGCCAATTTTCAATCATGCAGCTCACCACAACCAAAATTTTGAGGGCTGTTATGAACTTAAAGCCCTCCACAAAATTCCACCACATCATAACTTTAAAAGAAACCAACTTATTTTAAGAAATTCAGAATTGGCACACTAGTTGGTTTTAAAATCAAAATTTCCTACAGGATTAAATCTCAGATAGGTTATTACTAATATAAAAATATAAAAAAAATTATTCAACTCAACTACCTAAATCCATATGATTTTAAAATTTTTATTGTAAACTTTTCCTTGAATTTATTTATGTTTTATTGTGTTTTCATGTTATATACAGTCACTATTTCTGTTTGCTTGAAAACGTTTTTTTTAATTAAAACAAAAATGCAAATTGCAAAATTGCAAAACCAACACTCATTCATGCAGTACACAACTATACAATTTTTAAAGTAGTTATAAAAGTCATTTGGCACTTATGAAGAATAAATAAATAAATAAATATATATATATATGTGTGTGTGTATATAAATATATATATATATATATAAAAGTTAACGACTATTGTTTTTGGTCTCTGGGCACCAAAAGAAGAAAAAATTCTCGGGCTTAACTATTGCCATGACACCTACGGTAATAGCTACTTCCCTATGGGAAATTCGAGTTTAGATCATGTTTAGAACGTTTAGATCATGTAAATGTCAAAGGGAATGTTTCCAGTTCTTCTAAACAGCTGCCGTTGACTCTTAGTGACGTCACTGTTTCAAATTTTGGTCGCACAAATTTCCAACACCCCCACTCAGAGCTAAGACATACCCATGTCAAAATGTAATTATTTTTAATTGTAAGATTGTATTTAAGAAGGAAGACAAAGACCAAGAACTAATTGCCTCTATAATTGCCTTTCTTAAATTCTCTAAAACTTTGTCTTTGACAAATGCCCAGCAATTTTATTACGTTTAATTAAATGTCATTCCACTGCATTCTTTCATTTGTTTAATACTAATATCATATGATTTCAGTACACGTAAATTTTAACTAAAATGATTAAGATATAAACTTTCTTGAAATCACGGTATCTCGTATATTGAAGTAACTATAGTTATATATTTATATATATTTATATTTATATATATTAGTTATATTTGAAGTGGAGGTCTAGAGATTTGAATAAATTTAAACATAATATTCTATATTAAAGTATTCCAAGATTTATTTTCGTAATTATATTACAAAGGTAAATATGTGGAATAATTAAAAACATTTTAGCAAATTTCCCATAGGGAAGAAGCTATTACCATAGGTCTCTTGGCGAGACTTAAAGCCCGGAACCAAGTTTTTTATCTTCATTAGGTGCCCAGAGACCAAAAACAATAGTCGTAAAAAAAATATATATATATATATATATATATATATATATATATATGTGTGTGTGTGTGTGTGTGTGTGTGTGTGTGTGTGTGTGTGTGTATGTGTGTGTGTGTGCGCGTGCGTGCGTGTGTGTGTGTGTGTGTCTGTGAACACGATAACTCTTGTAAAAATGGTCCGATCAAAGCCAAATTCGGTAGAGACGTGTATTTATACATTTGCTCGAACTTTAAGGGGGTTTTGTAAACAAAAGTTGGGGTTTTTGCGTTTTTCATATGTAATTTAAAAAGTTTTAAATTTTATCTTTCACCATTAGAATCAGCTTAAAAACTACACAATTTTATTAATTTTTAGATATTTTTAGATAAAATTTAATGTTTAGCTTTATGTGGTAGAGATCCATCCATTTATGCTTAAAAATTATAGTTTATGTATTTATCATGGCTACTAACCTGCATAATATTTTCCTATATTGATCATATAGTGAATAGGTAAACTCCTTTATTTATGGACAGAAGTTGAAGAAATTGGTATAAATGGTTAAAATAAGAATTGTTTATGCTAGAAATTCCTACTTTCAGTGTTCCTTACAGCGATGAACCTGCATACTCTTTCCCATGTTAATCTTATGAAGAATAGGGCAAACAACTAACTCATATATATCGAAAGATATTGATAAAACTTGACATATAATATTATTATTATATTTTTGGTTTGGAAATTCGCTGAGTATGCAGGTCTGCTGTGACAGGAGTATTTTAAATATGCAATGGAAATCAACAACTTTTAACGGTTCGTTGGATTTAATCTTCAGTAAAATATATTATTTTCTAAAATCAAACTTTGAAACTTGAAACTTTGAGTGCAATTAAATAACTGTCACAGCCATTGATTTGAACCACCTCAACAGAACCTAATTACAGTTTATAAACGAAACGTCTGTCTGAAGGTGAAACGCAGTTAAAAATCCTTTGGTTTTTCACAGTAGTTTTGTGGCATTAATATTTTAGAAAGGTAAAAAGTAAATGCGAATTGCAATACATATGATCTGAATAAAAATATTTTTTTACATTATGACAAAAACATTTTTTTCTAAATTAAAGAGTTTTTACAACTATTGAAATTGGTTTAGACAAAGGAACTGAGGAGTGCAATAGATAAAAAATATAGTGGTCACAGTGGTCTTTGTCGCACGACCCAACATGTGGGTATCACTGAGATAAAATACTCCCGTCGCTGCAGACCTGCGTACTCAGAAAATTTACAAATCAATAATATAATAATAATAATATATGACAAGTTTTATCAAAATCTGTCCATAATCATGAGAATTATTTGCCTATTCTCCATAAGATGAACTTGGGAAAGAGTGTGCAGATTTGCTGGTGTGAGGAACACTGAAAGTAGGTATTTCTACCAAAAACAATTTTCATTTTTAACATTTATACAATACATACATATTTATACATACATGTTATACGATATAAAAATATTTATATTTTTTTTTTAATGCAGAGTGTTCAAGAAAATGGAAGTCACTAGTTCAAATCTCAGAAATATCAAGTACAAACATACATCATATTATGCATCATATAAAGCTCTTATTAATACTAATATTTTGGCACAATCAGATTTGTAATATCTCGATTCGTTTCAAAATGACAGCCCTTTTAGTGAAAAAAACATAAAAATTTTTTGAAAACATTGTATTTCTCTTATAAATGCAGATTACTCAACTCTGATCAAATAATTGCATTGGTTATGAACTCATAATAAGAATAACGCTCAACTGAGCGTTATTCTGATATTCAACACACACGTACATTTATACTATCTCGAAAACAAAACAATTTCAAAAAAATAGTTTTTGAAAATATGTACATATTCAAAATAAAAAAATTTTAAATATCATCTTATGTCAAATAACATGTGATTTTTAAGGTTATTCTGGTTATACGTTTACACTTCTTCATAATGTGATAATACCTAAACATGAAGAAGAATTGAAATGTTTTCTAAGGTTACTTGGTTCAATTGGTAAATATGTATATAAAATAATGAAAATATTAAATATTAATTAATTATAAAATTAAATCACACTGTATGATAAATATGGATGTCCCACAATATGACATTTAGAACAGTTTTGCTACACAAAAAATATAAATCTCTATATATAGGTGCGTATGTATGACTTTTATGAGTTGCCAAACTACTCATCTGATCGCATGAAATTTTAGAAAGTTGCTCTATATGTGTATGGGAAGGTTTTAGTGGAAAAATATTTTCTAAAACCCCATAAGTTTCCATTTTATGGCGTTTTAAGTTTCTAATGTTAACCTTATGGAGAGTAAGATTGTTTAAAAATTTTCAACAATGAAAACATTTGATTTCTTAGCAACAGCTGATTAGTTCACTTTCCATTAGCAATATGCTTTACTAGCCAATACCATTTAAATTATTCATTAACTAGCAGTAAGCCCGTCCTTTGTACGGTTTGCAGGATTCAGTTTAAAGAAGAAAGATTATCATACCAAAATATAAACCTGAAATCCTGATTAAATAGATTAGAACATTTATACCAATATTATAATTAGTTATAAGTTAAAATAACTTTTTAATATATGTAGTATGATTTCGAAATGGGTTTAAAATCAATGACCTATGTAAACTAACTAATATTATTTGACAGCTGTTTGTTTTTATTTCTATTAAATGTTTAAACTACAAAGACAGCTGATTATTACCAGTAGGTTATATAATGAAAACTGACTCAAAATGCGAGTAATATCGCGTAAAAGTGGGTTTTTAAATGCTCGTTATTTACCTTTCAAAGGGCGGCGGGCGATTTCAAGCATTTATAAACCTTCTCTGGAAAGTATAGAATACATGAAATAATCATCATTGTAATCAGTTCTCCCATTTGTTCGGAGAAGACGGCGTAAAATGCCCCCTGGAGCGTCACAGACAAACAGACAAAAATTGAGATAAGACCGGTTTCGGCTTCTCTAACGCACAAAATGTAACAGTTGAATAAGGTATAACCTATAACCCTAACCCAAGTTATAACTTAAGCTGTTAAACCTATAAGACTATTTCCGTTTTTGCCGTAAATGCTATTAAACATTGTACAGATATCACAGAAGATTTTTATTGTTACAATTTTTTCTGAATGAATTTAGCACGATATAGCAATAAATATCTTGAAGAATTCATTGATCTTAAGGCTTAATATACGTTAAAACAGTGACGTAAGTAAAATTGAAGTCTCTATAAATGCGGTTTTAACTTAAGGGTTGAAAGAGCTAATTACGGCTAGCTGCAAGTCAAACAGAGCCAGAAGCTGACCTCAACTCATTAGTCGATAATTACTGCAGAACCGTTATACGAGTAGTCGTTTAACATTAATTCAAATAATTTATTTACTTTAAGGGCTACAAGGGTGAATTTTAAGAATTAAGATTGGACCTTTCCTAGAAGCAACTGGTATAGAATTGTGGAGGAAGGTATCTAGGCTAGTTAAATTTGAACAAGTAAATATATATTTAAACACACACACCTACACACACACACACACACACACACACACACACACACACACACACATATATATATATATATATATATATATATACGGTATATATATATATATATAGAGTTAGTCAAATATTTAACATTATAAACATAATTAAAATATTTTATTAGAAATATAATACATACTTAATATTAATGTAATATTTAAAAAAATATTTTAATTTGACCATCTATGTTATCAGATCCTAAATTCATTATATTTTAAAGTCTTTTAAGTAATCTATTGTTTACCAAACTAGTTTGAAAACTGTCTCTGACATTGTAAAAATATCCCGTGTAATAAAAACTTAAACCCAAAGTTAAATTTCATAAACTCCACAACCCCAAAACCAACGAATTAACCAACTACGACCCAAGGGCACAGGCAATATAAACGTTTCCTATTATACTCAATGAAGCAGTTTTCAGTACATGGTGCGTATCGTTTTTAACGTGACGTTCATGACGTGAAGTTTTTAGTTTCCTAAACTTGAAGACCCGAAATAATGATAAAAGGATCTGAAAAAATGTTTTTGGTACGTTAACCAAAAATAGTTTGATTTTTAAATATTACCTCATAATATTGTCTCAAAAATAACTATATTTTCACTCTTTAGTTACCTTCACCCAGCTGAAGCTACTTTCTGTAAGGTATGATTAAATAACTGCCCTGACCGATTTTATCCTTTCTCCTTTCGACCACCCGTTATGATCTTTAGGAATTGTTGGCGGTTTTAGGTTTCGATTCACTTGGAGAGTGAAATACTGTAATTATAGACGGAACAGCGGACATGCCTGGAATATCAAGAACAGATGAAATGCGTCTGTTGCCCAATTACTTTAGTTGTACCATTTATAACTGCTCACTGAAAAAAGGAGATTTATTACTTTTTGCGATGGAAAATAGAAGGGTAAGTGCGGTGTGTCATATAAGAGTAAAGCACTGTAGCTGTTTTACAATTATAAGCATCTACATAATATACGTATTATACAATTTTTTTTCGCAGACCTAAAATATACTGCCAAATAGAATTATTTATGGGGAGCAAGATCTTAATTTAATTAACTTTTGATCTTCCAAAAAAGAGCGGTTAGGTTAGTGGTTAGTGTTTCTTATCAAACATTATCCATTATTCTTGTCAGCCATTATTTGTCAAACTTCGTGTCCTATCATTTTACTCGCTTTTTATATGCCATTCACTGTTACTTTTTTATATCTTACATCATACATGTTCAAACAATACTGTTTATTTAATACTAAAAAACTCATACGATATTCGTAAAAATAACGTAGGAGTAGATCTACAACAAATCAAATATAGTACTTCACAAAAAAACTGGTTATAAATGTCAACTAAAATTTATAATTTATTACCTGATGAAATAAAATAATTACCTCTCTCACAATTACAAAATAAAGTGATAAGTACATATATTAAGTGCACATGTACTTAATATCCTTAAAATTGTACAATTGTACAAAATTAAATTTATACAAAATTAAACTGTACAACTGAAATGTACTTTAATGTTATTTTAAAGGTATGCTATATTGAATCTAAATTAACCACGATAAATTTTACTATTTATAAACTATTCGATCATTTTTCTTCAAACTGAAGAGTGGGAGAGTTGGCGTATCTTCATACATCCATCATATTTAAGTAGGAGATCAGAGTGACGTGTGGCTTAGGTTACGTCTAATGTAGCCTAAGTCGAGGATAATAATGTGTGAAAAGTAAGAAGTATATGTACTGAAAGTTATAGTAATCATCGATACATTTTAGTCTACGCTGATAATATATTTATTGTTTACTCTAGATGTAATTCAATTTTAAATTTTTTATGTAATAACTATAACATTAAATTGTATTCAATGAAACATATATTATAAACGGTTGGACAGATGTAACAAGATAAAAAATGTTTGTTTCAAGTGCTCCAAAGACCCTTAGTTTTAGCGAATTTCCCATAGGGAAGTAGCTATTACCGTAAAAGGTCTCATGGCAAGAGTTAGGCCCGGGGCCATGTTATTTTTTCTTTTTTAGGTGCCCAGAGACCAAAAACAATAGTTGTTAAAATATATATATATATATATATATATGTGTGTGTGTGTGTCTGTTAGCACGATAACTCGCGTAAAAATGGTCCGATCAAGACCAAATTTGGTAGAGACGTGTTTTCCTACAAATGCTCGGACGAGTTCGTAAACCAGACATATTAGTCAATGGGAACGAGTATTTTGAGGGGGTTTTGTACCCCAAAATGGGGTTTTTTGCGTTTTTCACATGTCATTTTTAAATATTTCTAATTTTATATTTCACCATTAGAATCAGCTTAAAAAACTACACAATTAAGTTCCTTAACGTTTTCTCTATCTCAAACGGTTACCGAGATATTAAAACATCTAAACACACTACGTTGTATTGTGGGGCACCAATGTAATCTTATGGAGGATAGGAAAAAATTAATATTTCCCATATTAATCAGTATTTTTGGATAAATCTTGATATTTAGCTTGATGTGATTGAGATCTATCCATTTATACTTAAAAATCATAGTTTATGTGTTTATCATGGCAGGCGAACATTGCTGACGTTTCAAAATCAATGTCAGATAAAAGTCAGATCACGATTCAAAAATCGAATTGACACGAGTAATTACACCCTAATTTAGCCGGTTGGGTGAGACACCTGACAGTGTACGAACCTACAGCTGCCGCCGCTATGAGCTGCCGGCGGAAATGAGCGTATCTTGAGAGTAGTCGCGCGTTGTATTTAAGCCTAACCATTTCGTAATTTTCTCAGACCTTTCTGAGACGGGGCGCATCCTCGATCTCTCGATTTAGAGTTTAAAACTATAATACCAAATTAATTGCAATAAACATTTTCCCAATTTTACCTAACCAATATGAATTTATATTGTATTTACCTAAATGTTGGTGTCGACACGAGCATTAAAACAATTAAAATATATGCTGTGAACTTATTTATTCCAATACCCAATTGCCCAGATACGACACCTGTGAAGGAGTGCGTACGTTGGAGGTAACTTCTGGTGCCGCGCAAGGTTCAATACTCCGTCGAGATCTCTGAAACGTCGCTTACGACTGCCTTCAGAGATTCGAGATGCCAGAGGAAACCATCTTAGTTGGGTTGACGTTGCGGCTTTTATCGCTGCACGCAAGTTGAACCAGGTTATGCGCGTGGTTAACGCCTGGATGGCCGATCACGGGCTTTCGCTTGCTCTGGGCAAGACGGAGATCGTGATACTCACAAAAAGAGGATCAACACAATCGTCCCGCTGCGAGTAGGGAGGGAAGTAGTCCAAACAACGCGTGCCGCCAAGTACCTCGGAGTCACGGTGGACAGCAACCTAAGCTGGAGAGACCAGATCTTCCGTACGGCGGACAAGGCTTCTAAGGTGGTCGCTTACCTTAGTAAGCTGATGGCCAATGTCGAGGGCCCTCAGTCGAGCAGAAGACGTCTCTTGATGTCCGCAGTCCAGTCTGTGCTTCTTTAGGGGCAGAGGTGTGGGCAGACGCTCTCACCAAAGACATCTACCGGTTGCGACTCGCCAGGGTTCAGCGTCAAGCTGCGCCCCTAGTGTGTTCTGCATATCGGACAGTATCCGAGCCTGCCGTCCTGGTTGTCGCTGGAGTCATTCCTGTCAAACTATTGGCAGGGGAGAGGAGGGCGATTTATCAGAGACAAGGCGAGATCGGCAAGGATAATGCAAGATCTGAAGAGCGCTTCCGAACCATCCAGCAGTAGCAACGGAGTTTGGTGCTCGACGCCCGAGGACGATGGACTGCGCGACTCGTAGAGCAGGTCCAACCGTGGGCGGAACGGCGGCATGGCGAGGTGGATTACTTCCTCACTCAGTTTCTGACAGGCCACGGCTATTTCAAGTCGTACCTGTATCGGATGAGCAAAACTGGTTTACCGGATTACACTCACTGCCCGGGCGTTCCCGACGATGCAACGCACACCGCTGCCCCCGTTGGGAAAGGCCCTGCCTGGAGGCTGCACGAAAACTTGGTTTTTTCTCGGTGGACACGGTCTGCCACAAAATCATTGAGGATGAGGGAAACTGGGATTGTTTGTCACGGTTTGTCCGGGGCGTCCTTCTAGAGAAGAAAAGCGATCTGGACCGTGAAGAGGCCCAGATCACCTAAAACGAGTGCCTGAACATGGAGTGAGCCCCAAAGGCGTAAGCCAAATTCAGGCCTAGCCGGTTGTAATCTGATAAACGGTTCCAGCTTATAATCTTAAAGAGTAGAGGAAGTTTTTTTTAGTTGGTAACCCTGCTTCTTAGTGGAGTCCCACACTACAGGTTTGCCACCTGTGTGCATTAAGCATTTATTCCGCCTCTCCCTTAAAAAAATACCCAATCGCCGGCCGTCCAGATGTTACATATGTGTTAGGTTTCAAACGGACCTAATTTGAATGGAACATGTGGCCAAATTTATGGGATTTATTAAGTTTATTCTTATGAAACACAAATTACTTTGAAATACAGCTGTTGGGTAGAGTCTATAGAATTATTTTTCTGACTAGAGAGAGGATGAATGATGAGGATGATCAGAAATTGCCATGGATATAATATACTATATGAAAATTTACTTAATAATAATAAAACATTTTCCATGGTAACATATAAAAATGATGAATATTTGTATGCTAAGTTTTATAGATAACGCAATAATTTGAGTTAATACAAGTAAATATATACACTCGCTACTTGAAATAATATATATATATACATTTTAATTATGAAAGCTCAAAATACAATACTGGGCAAATGGTTAGATTTAACATATATACTACAAGTAGATTAGATTAAAATATATTATTTTAGAATAGTCTGGTGGTTTAAAAATTATTTTTATAAAAGTGTTTCTGAAAATGTTCAACTTGAAATATGCCATGCGCAAAGTGTAATTTAGTCTGTTGAATGCAATAAGGCTAATTCATGTAGTTTGTTGTAATTTGATCAAATATTTACCTTATGTTGAATTTATCCATCAGTTGTGTAATAGTATTAAGGTTCATTAAATTGTTGAAATCCATTTTTAATCAAATAATTTAACTCCATACAACTCCGGGGTTTTTAACTAATGTACTTGAATTTGATAAATGTAATCACATACATCTTATTTTATAAAATAGCAGATTCATGGATTTTCAGGTTAAAACTATTTTAAAGTATAGCTTTAAGCTAAAACATAAAACAAATAACTTTTAAAAGTATATTTAGGTTCCTATTTACCTAGGTGTTGGGGAAATTGACCGTTCTCGAATAATTAAATAGGTTGTATTTCGTGAAAGTTATTTTGATAATAATTGTAATAAGTCAGTACTTTAGGACTTGATTAAATATATTATGTTTTACTTTCTCCCCTTATACATAGTATATGAAAAAGTATTGTTTTCGTCAATATTTTGGAATTTTAATTGATGATAGATTTTGAAGCTTCCTGAATCCAAAAAAGTAGTTTTCTAAATTATGTCTGTCTGTCTATCAAAACCACACTGATTGTCCATTTTTTATAAAATTAGCATGAATAATTAATGAATGTAACACTAGCACTTGGCTATATCGTCAGATAATTTTTTATTTTTCCGAGTGATTGATTTTCAAAGGGAGTTTACCCCTAAAACCCCTAGATTATGGTAGATTTGTCTTATTGAAACCAACTCTAATATATTTAAATCTGAGGTAAATATTTTTATTTAACCATAATACTATTTAAATGGACTTATTTGGATTAAAATTGTTTGTTTTTAAAGCTATGATGGTCATTTTATGATCTAGGAGTAAAATAATAAATTTTGAGTCGAGGGCTGTGTAAATGACGAAACGTTACATTTGGAACTACTGTATTGACTAACGATCACGGAAAGGTAAGCAAACCGCCATGTGTTCCTAGCATCTACCACCTACGCATCTAATTAGTGATACGCACGGCGAGATGTTTGATCAGGTGTGGTGCTGAACAATTGATAAAAGTTAGAAACAATGAAAAAAACTGTTCTTCATACTGCTTGGAAAACAGTTGTTTGCCATATATGCCATGATGTAAAAGATACTTATTTTCCGTTTTGGTGTGAAAAACAAATCAGCTGATAATTAGGTCAAAGCTAAGAAAAAATCAATTAATCTGAATCATAGTAGTTGCGAGTTTTGCATACGATCCTTCCATGGAGGTAAACAATTACTTTCAAATTCTATTAGAACGAAATAAGAAAAAGTAAAGCACAATACAAATAAATATAGTTTACGTTCAATATTTTTTTACATATAAATATATTTTGTTAAAATATAAAACAATAGGATTTTAACTATCAGACAATGTAATATGAATTTATAAATTATATTGTACAATAGTCACAACTATCAAACCGTCAGTATGTGTAAAGATAGACCTAACAGTAAAGAATTGTCTATTTTACCTACAACTGATTACGATTACTATAAAATTATATCATGCATTTTAAAAAGTGGTGATTTCAATTTTCAATTTGCAAGTAAATGTTGTCCAGAACAATTGCTCATTAAACATATAAGGAAAATACATATAACTGAAGTAAAAAGGGCGAGTTGGAAGAAGCAAAATGTATTTGAGAGTTTTTGAACAAGAACGTCAGTAACAACTGATTAAACAAAAAAGATAACCTATCCATGGTTCTAAGATTTAAAGTAGTAAATATAATTATAATTTTTCACTTTATTTTAAGTAGTGTTGGGAACTATTTTAGCAATGGAACTCAAGAATTTATAGGTAGAGAAGGGCGATGCTTTATAGGTTGCCAGCCTGTAGAGTGGATCTGTGTTTTCTAAGACGGAATTCAACTTCACCTACACTAAACACCAAATACTCGTACCATTATTCTTCTAACACCATACTGAGGTCACCACACTGAAGGTCACTTTGTTTGACTACCTTGACTAGCCAAGGTATACCAAACAGTTACGTTTCTCGTCGTCCACAATCATCTTCTGACGGAGACCACCACCAACGAACAGCTCGTCTTTTTGCACTAAGAGAATCCTTTCCTGGCGCAGAATGTGGACATATATCGTCTATATTACCCATGAATCCCGAGAAGTAGATGCATTCTTACGGAATAGTCCATTGTCCATTTCCTGCAAATACAACCAATATCCATGTCATACATATACCAAGTATCCTGTAAGAGTGAGCAGATGGACTTTTGTCAGTAACTTAACTTACAACGTCCCAAAACTGAAAAGATATAAATACACAGTCTTTTTGGGACCATATATACATATACATACATATACATATATATATATATATAGAATAATGAATAAGTATTAATTCACGTACTTAATATTAAGTATTAATAGTACGTAATTAATGTTAAATAACAAAACAAATTAAAGGTGTCAGTGTTCGATAGACACTCCACTAAAATGTGTCGTATTAATATTAGAATTTATCTCTTGTATTCTTAGTGCGTTGACGACATTGCATGGGGCAGGAAATTGGAGTAGTAAAATATCGCTTTGTGCTCCAATAACCGATACACAGACTAGCCGGGCTGTGATTATAGCTATCAGTTTTTATAAAGAGACTGAATTAAAGCAAAACAACATTTTGTGTGTTTCTGATTAATTATAAAAGACAATTATAAAAATTTAAGTAAACGAATAAATTTAAACTAGCGTACCTGGCGCACGAAACCGTGCGCTGTCAAGGAGACAATCTGTCCGTGTAGGCAGTGTTGCTATTTAAAAAGTCAATTTAACTATGATAAAAAATTATATTTTTAATAATCCTTATAAAATTTCTCTATAAACAATATTCCGAGTATAAATACGGTTGCCTCGACGAAGTCGGCCTTGGTGTTTTCCATCTTTTATATAGACTTTGAGTCCATCAAATGATCGGGCTCTACTTGCTGCGACATATAGTTGGCCGTGACCAAACACCGATTCTGGGAGAAATACTCCAACCTTACCCAAATATTGGCCCTGAGATTTGTTAATGGTCATAGAAAATGCCACAATAATCGGGAACTGTGTGTCCTGGAGACTGAATGGTAACAGGGTATCGCCTTCCAGTCTGCATTATGTCGAACGTTTAGCTTTTTTTTCATAGGTCACCGATTTGTGTTCTTTGAAAAACTGTTACTTCCGTTGTGTCGAGCTGTAAACATAAACTCACGCAATGTTTGTCTCCGAGTGTTTCTATTTACTCATCAACTGCACAATATATAACTACATTGTAATAACTATACTTAGAAACCAAGTTTAGATTTTCCCAACAGATTTTCATTTTGGTTATGTTTTGGTTTTGTGTAGATAAAAACTGGTGTTTTATTGCCAGCTTTACGATGATGTCTTCATTAAACAAAAAAAGAAAGAACCATGTTTAACTGTCAGATTTAATTTGTTTATTTAACCACTTCCTTAAATAAACAGCTGATTTCTCGATCGTCGGTGTTTACTTCTTTATTAAGTTTATGGAGAAAATCGCGATTTTGACCCCATTATTTTCCATGTCCACGGTGAATTTTCAAAATTTTTTTAATTGATGGCAAAACCTTTATACCTAAGACCTTTATAACGACACCTTGGACATGGTGATTGGTAGCACCACCGCTCCAAAACAATTATCACAAAAATAGGCCTAGTGTATTAAATATATAAGATTCATTTTTTCTTATCATATTTTATTCTATCGAACATGAGAAATTCCTAAATGTAGGCCAACTACGAATTTAAAATCGCATGACTATTTTAACTGAGAGCATGAAAACCCCTCTTTTAATTGAAATTCGTATTTGTAGAATAAATGTGTGCTTTTATCTGTAAAGATTAATAAGTAAAATATTTTTGAGTTTGTATAACGAGCTGAGTCAGTTAATAGCAGTACAAAACATCCATTAGGCGGTGAATGGAGGCACTTAGCACCGACTGTAATAGACGTTGGGCAGTTCCACTTAGCAAAGCATCACTGTCAATCATGCTGATGTCAGTATGTATAATCCGTTATGGTGTTCTAGAGCAACACGAGTCACTGTAGTAGACGTCGGGTAGTTTTGTAAGCTCATCATTTCTAAACAACTAATGTAATTATCAAAACATAACATTCATTAGTCCATATGCTGAACCACCTATGGCCCACTGTAGTAGATGCCGTCAGCATAGGTCTGCTAGGCTCAGCATAGTTGTCATGCTGACATCAGTACATAACATCTATTATACGTCAAATGTCTGACGGGAACATTCAACAATGACTGTAATATACGTCGGCAAGATCTGCTATGCCATGCATTGTTGAATCATGCTTATGACAGTTTGAAATAGTCTTACGAATTCGATATTCAGAAATTTAAATTATTATCCATTAATACTAATACAACTGCTAAAAAGGTTTTAAGGTTAATTCATTCCTTAAGCTCATTCCAGTCTAAAAAACATATTTAAAAAAATCTTAAGAATTTTCCTGGTTTTAAAATTAGATGATACCTAACGACAATACTATATATTAAAAGGCACAATTTAATATTTGGGATTTCAAATGTTGTTGACTTTGTGGGATTGGTGATATTGGACGTCAACACTGCTAAAACTTAGGTCTTTAGTGATAATGGAAATTTACTTCAATAAATTGTTGACCAAAATAGTAACACGATAGTAATACAACGTAAGTAAATACTTGTAAGTAAATACTTTATAATAAATACTTGTTATAAATAGCTATTTTTTTATGAATTATTGTTAATTATTTGTTAATCACGAGACCAATTCTAAGGAAGAAAATTAATTTCGATAGTAATACACGTTTATTGATTTAAAACAAAAACCCAGTTATGGCTTCACCAGGTTTATATAATTAATTTGTTTCCACATATAATTTTTAGAAAATCTGCGTGATTAATTATTCTTGCATATTTTTCTTAATATAACCTCTAGAAGAAATAATTAGACCTAAATATAATAACGGGTGTCGACAAAAGATTAGTAGTTTTCAAACATTAGCTTTAAAGTAAATTCTCAACATATGATGTTCTATTGATGTGAGCTTCATTGACAAGATGGCAAAGTTTTGTTTTTGTAATTATTATTGCCAGTTTTTTCATCTGAATCGATATTTAGCTTAAAATAAAAAAAATGAATTCATCAAGAGAAACGTGCTAAGTATCAAGGTACAACTTATCAAGTCTATGGTATAGTGGAAAGACATATGCTACGTGCCTTGGTTACACGGATAATATTTGAACTTTGAACTTTTGTTAATATGGTAATGACAACGGTAGGAAACCATCAAAAATTAATTTGTACTCTCCAGCCTTATGGCCGTAAAGCTGAATAAAGAGTATTAGATTAGATAGAGAATTGCGGTAGCTGTAATTCTTTATCTAATTTCATTTACTCTTTGTATGTACTGTGTATGCTTTTTATGCACGGGGTGATATCGAGGGAGCCGCGGGTGTATTGTGTCAGCCCACAATCCATTGTTGTGGGAAATATCTACACAACTATTGATCCTAGGTGATCTCGTCCATGTCCCAAGACTTATAGAGGGTTACATTGGTCACTTGTTCAACAGATAAATCTAGTTAATTTAAAAAAAACCGCGAAAAAAATTATGTTTTATTTATTAACGAATGTTGACATTTCATTCACATTTTTTATTTTCAGTTATAATATTTTAAAATATATGAACAAATCAAAATAATATAATAATAGTTTTAAAATGTTACGACGTATGGTTTAGGTGAACAAAATCGGCAATAATGATAAATTTAACTTAACATAGACAAAACCTTGCTTTGTTGCTGTTAAAATAATTAACTTAGATAAAACATCATATGTAGAGAATTATTGACTGTCTGCTTTGTGTTTGAAATTGTACTAATCTTTTGTGGACACCTGGTACATATTATAATGTCGGTACTTAGTTGCTTATATATACTTCAGTTCTCTCGTTTACAACTTGTCCAATTCTCTTCAGTGTGTTACATGCCCTTTTAACTAAATAGGTAATGTTGGACAGGGTTTTAAATTATAAAAATAAAACATAATACAGTAATCGGTTCTCGTGAGTAAAACTCACACATTTTTGACGATTATAAAATTGGGACTTGTATAAAAAGTCTAACTAAATCTCCAACAAAATCCTGTTTTAATATACAAGTACAAAAAATAATATAGCCGACAGAAAGGGTTTCCTTAAATATTCATGATAATACTTTAAAAATAACCACAAAAACGTTTAAACTGGAAGACAAACTTACCCATGCAACAGATTGTAATCTGGATGGAATTTACAGTTCAGTGAGGCAAGAATCCGGATTTTACGAATTGTCACCTCAAACGTATGTTTATTCTTCCTTTTTTTATATTTTTAAATTTTTGTTCAATCGTTGATGCTGGAATAATATTTTACTTTTAAATATTCACATAAAAAACATTGTTATACTGTTATACAGTATTACAAATGTGCCTTACCCCCCAAAAAACGATGATCGATGTAAACTTATAATTTCTGTTTGCGTTGAAAAAATAATAAATACAACTAAAAACGAACATACAGTGAATTATTAAGAAAGATACTTTCAAGAGTAAGATGTGAGATTTTATCAACAAATAACCAATTACAATCCTGGGATTTTCTAATTTTCGATATACGTAATTAAAACTATACCGTCGCAGTAGCCCTGCGTACGAATTTCGAATTTCTAAATGAATAACACAACGGTAAAAATGTGTGAAACGTTTGATCAATATATATAGAGAAATATGAGTTTTCCTATTCTCCATAACATTAAAAAGGGAGAGAGTATGCAGGTTTGCTGCGGTGAGGAACAATGAAAGTAGGCATTTCAAGTATAAACCATTTTTGTTTTGACAGTTTATATCTAGTTTCATCAACATATATCTACAAATAAATGAGTTTGTCTTTACAGTTAACATGGGAAATGAGTATGCAGGTTAGCTGCCATGATAAACACATAAATTATGTTTTTAAGCATAAACAGATAGATACCAACCACAAAAAGCGAAAGTTTCATCCAAAAATATGCGTTATAAGTGAAATAAAGATTTTCCCTTATCCTCCACAAGTTTTACTTTGAGCCCAAATAACTACCGTGTGTACAATGTTTAGATTTTCTAATATCTCAGTAACCGTTGGAGATGGAGGGAAACCTGAAAAATCTTAATTTGGTAGTTTTTTAATCAGATTCTAATGGAAAAAGATAAAATACATAAATTTAAATTACTTATGAAAACACAAAAAACCATTTATGAGTACTACAAACTCATCCAAGTAAATTTAGGAAAACACGTCTCTTGGTTTTGATCGCACCATTTTTACGAGAGTTATTGTGTTTGTATTCACAGCCACACACACACAAACACATATGTATTATATATATAATATATATATATATACTCGTATATATATATATATATAATTTTATCGACTATTGTTTTCACCTCTAGGCACCTCAAATCGAAAAAGTAACACGGTCCTGGGCTTAGGTAGGGCCATAGATCCCACGGCAATTCGATAAAAATCACAAAAGCAAATTGATGAATATTTCATAAATTTAATGACATACAAATTTAACCCACTGAGTAATTGATCTCTGCCAAAGGTAGACTTCAACTCTTTGGTAATGAATGGTGTTCTATGTGGAATCGTGTGGAGGCGATCTCTAATCATTCAACAGCTCGGTTCTTATCCGAATGCATCTGCGATCCTTGACTTTACTGGAAATATCTTACCTGAGAAGTAGAACAACATTAACTGAACAAAAAGTGCACTACTTTTTGTTCAGTGCTCTATTAATTATAGTGTATTAAATCGGTTTTGTTTAACCCACATAAATGTTTTCATTGAGTAATAAATGTGTTTTAATTTGTATAATACATGTCTTATTCTATAGGAGCAAAGGTCGGTCACCAGGTACTATATATATATATATATATATATATATATATATATATATATATATATATATATATTTGCACACGGATCTCGAAAAAGGCACTAAGGATTTTCTTTAAATTTTGGAAATAACTAATTTCTGAGTAGAAGATAAGTTCTAGATAGGTATAATGTCCAGGAAAATTCTTGTTTTCTTGTAAGTACCTGGTGACCGAGCTTTGCTCGGATAGAATAAGACATGTATTTTACAAGTTAGTTAGCAAAATTAAAACAAATTGACTGCTCAATGAAAATATTTATGTGGTTTAAATAAAACCGTTTTAATACCCCTTAATCAATATGGCATAGAATACTGAACAAATATATAGCCCTCAGGTGGGGATCGATCACGCGACCTTGCATACGTGAGATCTAAGCGCTTAAGCTACGGTGTCAGCCGATTTCGCGTCGTCGTTTAAGAGTTTTTGGCCAACCTCAATTAATTGTTTTAGCTAACCTTATACTGAATTTAAATGTCCATACTGTTTGTTATTATTATCCTGTGATCAACTGAATTTGTTGGAAACGGAATGAGGATTGAAAAGCAAAAGATAAATTTAATTTACACCAATCATTTGGTTTGTTACAGTAGCTTCAAGCAATACAACGAATACGTTTTCTATCAAAATACGGAAGATTTTGGAAATACTCTTTCCTGCTTTTATTTCGCACAGTTATGTTACCCTAAAGTTTTTACAAATTGTTTAGTAACCTGATAATTTTACATTTATTACATACATCAAATAAATATTTATGAAAAACCTCTATTCACATATTGTTCTTTGCCGTCTTCAATCAAGAACTGTCAAACGTTTATAAACAGCTGTTTTGGTTTGCATTGTTTACATTTGATTCTCCATAAGCGTAATGTTAAATTTTTAGATTTTAAACTTAATATTACAGTAAAACACGAATTTTCCTGGACATTAGACCTATCTAGAACTTATTTTCTACTCGGAAATTAGTTATTTCCAAAATTTTATGAAATTACTCGGTGCCGTTTTTGAGATCCGTGTGCAAATATATATATATACAAACCTTGCTCGTATTATAGTATTGGATATTCAGTTAAAAATAAAAAAAATTAACATTACGCTTAAGGAGAATCAAAATGTAAACAATACAAATCAAAACATCTATTTATAACCGTTTGACAGTTGTTGGTTGAAGATGGTGGAGAACAATATGTGAATAGAGGTTTTTCATAAATATTTACTTTACGTATCTAATAAATGAACATTTTCAGGTTAATAAAAAATTTGTAAAAACTTAAGGGTAATATAACTGTCCGAAATAAAAGCAGAAAAAGTATTTCCAAAATGTTCCATGTTTCAATAGTAAACGTATTCATTGTATTCCTTGAAGCCACTGTAACAAACCAATTAATTGGTCTAAATTAAATTTTTCTTTTGCTTTTCAATCCTCATTCCGTTTATAACAAAATCAGTTGATCTCAGGCTAATAAACTACTACTAATACTAATAAACCATACTAATCTGTATGGAAAATTAAACAGTAAATGATCCGCTAAAACAATTGACTAAAAGACCTTAAACAGCGTCATTTCTTTGCCTTAGCCACAGCCCACAGGTAGCCTGTAGGCTTCAAGAACCGAAGGTCGCGCGTTTCATCCACGGCAGGGATAATACTTTTTGTTCAGTGCTATATTAATTACGGTGTATTAAATCGGTTTTATTTAAGCCGCATAAATGTTTTCATTGAGTAATAAATGTGTTTGAATTTTTCTAATTAACTTGTATAATACATGTCTTATTCTATACGAGCAAAGCTCAGTCACCAGGTACTCTAACATGCTCAGCAGCAGCTGCCACATCACACCTGTTATTCTTTATTTTTCATTTTTTCACAGGATTTCATTGCCATCGATTGTTACTTAATTATTTATTTCTAGAGTTAAACTACAAACACTGTAAGGTGACAGTTTGTGACTGTTTAGCATAAGCTTTTCTATCAATAACCAATGTAATATTTTTTCAAGTAAGAAGGCTAGTTTTTAAACACAGGCTTTCGCGGCCGGTGTCAATAATGTCAAGTTCATTCTAGTGTAAAAGTTGTAGAAGTGAGTCTTAGCCTAGCCACTGATGATGCCACTTCACAGTAAGGGCGAAACGTTTGGCAACACAAACTCCACGACGACGCAGTAGGCGGCGGAAAATCAACTTGACAAAGAAGATGAATTAATTAATCCTAAACCTGTTGATTAAAGTCTCGGATATAGCATATATCTTGCAAACAGTGTGTTAAAATATTTGATTTTGTTGGAAAGAATATGTATATCAAATATATTAGATAGTATTTAAAAAAGTAAAAAATTATAAATAAAAAATACATTTATACAATACATACAATACGAATACATATTGAAACAATAACGAATTATAAATATTATAAAATATTGGTTGAGTTTTCTTAAATAAAAGATGCATTGTAAGAGATCTCGGTAAAGCTATCGTACGGAAATATTCGGGTTATCTACAGAAGCGTAACTCTGAAACGACCCCAGGGGCTTTGTGTATAATGAAATAGCAGATCTGAGCTGGAAAATCTGCGAGGGGGATACGCGTACACATCTGTGTAGCTGTTAAAGCAGTTTGAAGCTATTATCTGGCAAAATAAACATTTACATACACGGTTGCCACTAACTTAACATTAGTGATGGAACTATTCGGTATAGAGTTCTTATCCATACCGTATACATACATAAACATCCAGCGTCATTCCGGTTGACCTTGCCAGGCATAGGACCAGTCAAATTTCCTACGATACTTCATTTTTCCTTTGTGGGCACATCTAATTGATGCTGTCATTCTATCAGTTTCAGAAGCGATAGGCAGAGAAGAGGAAAAAATAGACAATGATTAAGGTGGATTATATTAGGCCGGGCTATGGATTGTTTATGGTATGCATTCGAATATGTTTTGAATTTGAAAGGAGTGGAAATAATTTTGTTGAATGTATCCAATCCTCAATCAGCCATTAAAATAGACGGGTAAAGCCCTAATTGAAATAGATTTTTTCAGAAGTAAAAAAAAATATTGAAACCTCAACTAAAACTTAACGGTAATCTGGGTTAGAAGAGTGTTGGCTTTTGAGATTATCTTATTGAATATGAAAGTTATCGTAATTTTATTAATTAAGTTTAACTAAGTATAATGCATTTTTATAATGTGTTAATAGGTTTATTAATGATAAATAATGATAAGATATACATTCAACGGAAAACGAAACGTATTACTGTAATTATTTTGAATGAAACAGACAACGGCATATTACCTGCTGAAAACCTGACCACGGTGGTTAAATGTTTTCAATCTTTGTAAAAGAGGAAATTCCGCACCTGTTGAATGAGATTTATTCTTCTACAAATTAACGCCTTTACTAAATTTATCTAACGTGCTTAACCACATCTATCGAAAGAAAAGTTTCCTCCTTTTACATGGAAATGTATTAACTATTTTTTTGGATCTTAGATATTGAATTTTTATATTACAAAACCAAAATCATGATTAGGCATGGAAATTTTAATTTTATTCTTATGGTTAAATGAGTATCCGAAATGGATACAAAGAATTTACGCTTATATAGGTTTGAATAGTAGCAATAAAATGAATATAAAATTCAACAATTTAAACTCTTTAAAATAGGTAAGTTTAAGCCGTGTATCAAATACTATAATACGAGCAAGGTTTGTATGTATATATATATATATATATATATATATATATATATATATATATATACATTTCTCGAAACATACACAGAGGTCTGTGGGACGACGGCAGCTCTGGATCACCTTTTCCCTTACTGATAAGCACAAGCCTGGCGTTTTCCAGGGTGTCGGGAACACCCCTTCCATCAAGCAAGCATTGTACATTCTCAGCAGCAGTCTGGGATTGATTGCATAAATCTTCTTTAGAGCCTCGCTAGGAATCATTGATTATACATACAGCTCCCTGTCTCCAAGGACCGTCCTAACCCATCGATCGTCGTCAAGTTTGTCGCTAGGGATGCCAAACACTCATGGATGCGAGCAGCGAGGGACTCTCGTAAACGACTAATTGCTGCGGAATTGTGCGACTCCTGGGGCTCGACTCCCATATTCATGAACGACCACCTCATCCCCCAGTTCAAAGCCCTTCTAGGGAGAGCTAGGAGGCTCGTCAGGGAGAAGAAGCTGGCGTTTGCGTGGTCCAGCGACTGTAGAGTCTTCGCCAGAAAATCTGCGGACCAGAGCTGCAAGCCTACACTACTGCGCACCATGGACGACCTGGACCTGCTCATCAGCGGTTAGTTTAGTTTAATACCAAGTATTAAAAGTAAGATGGTTTTGTTATTTTAATTTCAGAGCTTATTTAATAAGCAAATTATCAGTTGTATTTGCAATTAATTTAAAGACGAAATATTTTGGGGAGTGTTAATATTTAGTATTTACCAGTATTTGAATTTAATTTTTTATGTTTCAATCAATATTCTGAATTTAAATTAGTTATAGTAACTCAACATAGTTTTTCTGGGTATTACTAACTATCCTCGTAAATTATTACATAAAACAATTGTATCCCTTTGTATCTCTATATTAACTATATTTTCAACATAAAATAACCATATAGAAAAATAATTAAAACTAGCGTTGAACCTACAGCGTTAAACTAGACATGTTTATTTAAGCTTTTTTCAGAATGTATTTTTGACTAATTATATAACTACTAATTGTTTTTATATATTACTAATAATATTGTATTTTCACATCTAAATAAATCTTTGCGTGAGATAAATTGTTGTTTAAGTACAGTAACTGACAAAAGAAATCAGTGCATATTGAATTTGTTTTAACTATCCAGGTTTTTAGATTTTATTTATTTGTTATTTTAATTGTTATTTTTTACATAAAGAAAACATAGTTTTTGCACTATTATGTCTGTTACTCCACTATAAATATTTTTGATAACAGGATGATAAAGCAGTTATAACACTTAATTAAAATTAAATATGCCCAACTAAACTCACTCATAAGACTAAACTCATATAGGTGCTTTTTCTAATTATTAATTATATGTTAATATATTTTTTTTTACAAAGGTTATTTTAGTTATAATCATTGAGCAGTTATTATTATTATTATTACTTTCTATTTTATTTATTATGATTTCCTCATTAAGATAAGAATTACAGATAATGTCTGAGAATTTTGATTTGTTGTAGAAAAAGGTTAGTTATTTTTGGTATTTTTTCTTTAATCTTTCTATAATCTCACGTATAATCTGAATCAGTAATTCATTTCGTCCGTTTATTTAATATTTTAACAATTTCAACTCCTTGATCTGTGTTTGTACATGTTATTTTAGTTAGTTACATTTTAGAGAATTATGGTTTTTTTCTAGAAGTCCTATTATTGTTTTAGTACTGTTCAAAAGTTTTATGATTTATTTATTTTGAAAAGCTTTGCCAAATTATTTTACAGAGGTTTATTTTAGTGATAGCAGAGCAGTTATTATTATTATTACTGTTTATGTTATTCTTATTATTTTTGCTAAATATCAAGACAAACATTACAGATGATATCTGGGAATCTGGATTAGTGGAAGTAATGCTAATTACCATTAGTATATTTATTTTATAATCCCTCGTATGATTTTCGCCAGTTGATGATTTCCTACATTTGTTTCACAGTTTATTTCAGTTACATATTTGTTCTGTAAAATACACGTTATTTTTAGTTAATTCACTTGCACAACACTTTGTGAATATAGGCTACATTTTTAATTAAAAAATTGTATTGCTCTTTTTAATAATAGGCCTACATTGTAAAAGATACAGTTTTCTAACCTTAAATGATTACATAACAAATTTTTATTTATTATTTATTTTATATATTCACCCATATGAACTACAACAGCAGTCTTGTATTTGAATTAGAATGGCAGGGCACTCGGCGCGGCGCGGCGACCTGACATTGAACTTCAACCCCATGAACCACGACAGGTTACTGATTGACAGCTACAAACAAACTAACTGTGACGAATTTGACAATCACTTACATTTGCGACAGTTTTTAAATGATGGCATACCAGAATCTTTCAAATTAATTCACTTTAATGTCCGTAGTATTTATAGGAACATTGATTCTATTTTAATTTTGCTGCAAAGTATTGACGTTCAGTTTGATGCCATCATTTTAACAGAGGCATGGCTCGACAGCAACAAGCCAATTTCGACAATAGACGGTTACGACACTTTTCTGACAACTGAAAACTGGAATCGCAACGACGGCGTTGTTGTTTTCTTGAAAACAAATTTTAACGGGACTTGTACTGAGAGAAGACTTGGCGATGCGACTGGACTTGACATTGGCTTTCACTTTGACGGAAGACATTTCAACTTACTGGCAACGTACAGGAGCCCAAACATGAGCTTTAATGATTTCATTGTGGGTTTGCAACTTCATTATCATAATTTAACAAATCAATTTTCATATATTTTTACTGGTGATATTAACATAGACATATTAACAGAAAATAACAGTAATGATATCAAAGACGAGTATTTAAATTTTTTTTCTGAATTAGGGTTTTTAAAATGCATAGATAAGCCGACCAGAGTAACTGTCGAATCCAGCACCTGCATTGACCACATATTCGTCAAGCACGTTGATGATAGTGCGGTCACTTCTGGTGTTCTTAATACATCTATAACAGATCACTATGCAATAGTCACTAAGATACTCAGCTCATGTGAGGGTTCAAACTTGAATATCATTACAGAAGATGACAACATGACATACACTGACCTGAATGTGCTCAATGATTTGGTGGGGGCTCAAACCTGGGACCATGTTCTGGCTGTAGACGATGTAAATACATGCTGTGAAATTTTTCTGAATACTTTTTTTAAGCTAAATTCTGATTCCTTAAAATTAAAAAAAACCCATTCACGTTTCAAACACTTAAAACCTTGGATAACAAGGGATTTAATTTATAGTATCAGAGTTCGGGACAAGATGAGCAAAACAGTAAAAAAACAGCCTTTCAACTATCAACTAAGAGTAAATTATCAACGTTTCAGAAATGATTTGAATAACAAAGTTAAAAATGCCAAAATTACTTATTTCAGAGAAAAAATTACTAGCAGTGCTGGAGAACCAAAAAAGTTCTGGCAAACAATTAACGAAATTAGTAACTGCAAAAAAAAGAAAAGCATTTTTCCAGTCAACCAGTTTATCCGGGGGTCGGTTATTAGCGACGGAGCGGTGAGGTCGGTGGCAAATTCTTTCAATGAATATTTTTCTGAAGTAGGGGAGAGGTTGGCTAGAGACTTGCCACTGCATACTGCCCCGCCGCTGGTGGACGACGCCGCGTTTGCAGCCGAACATGACTTCCGTTTGGAGCCGGTCTCTGATAGCCAGATTGTCAGGTGTGTGCAGGAGATGCGCGGCGGCTCGGCTCCAGGTGTTGATGACTTTCCGACATCACTACTCAAAATTAATTTATACAGCATGTTACCTCCTATTAAACATATCATCAATCTGAGTCTAACTAATGGAGTTTTTCCAAGAGTTCTAAAAACTTCTAAAGTAATCCCATTGTTCAAATCAGGTACAAAAAATATTAAGAGCAACTACAGGCCAATTTCTTTGTTAAGTGTAATATCTAAAATACTCGAGAAATGTGTTAAAATTCAGCTGCAGCAATATTTGGAAAATAATAATATTTTATCGGAAAAGCAATTTGGATTTAGGAAAGGCAGAAGTACTGCCGACCCCTTATTTTTAATTAACAAGAGTATCGTTGAGTCAATCAATAATAATGAAAAGGTGCTCATGGTTTTTATTGATTTAGCCAAAGCCTTCGATTCAATTGATAGAAACACCCTTTTTAATAAACTAGAATGTATAGGAGTGCGAGGCTTGGCGCTCAATTGGTTTAAAAGTTACCTTTGTGAAAGGAAGCAGATTGTTTCAATTAATAACGTGCTTAGCGATGCATGTAATGTTAATTATGGTGTTGTACAGGGTAGTACCCTTGGTCCTCTGCTTTTTTTGATCTATATAAACAATTTAGACAAACTCCAAATTTCCGGCGACATTTTTTTATTTGCAGATGATACATCAATAATTTTCAAAGCTCCAACTTGGCCGGATGTTTTTCAGATTGCCTCAATAGAAATGACCATTATTAAACAATGGTTTGATGAAAACATTTTAACTATGAATATTTCCAAAACCAAGTGCATGCCAATAGCGTTGCGCCCTGCTAGTGAGCCGCCCGCGGACCTCAGGCTGGTGCTCCATACTTGTGGCGCTACACCCGCTGCCGCCTGTCAATGTTCAGAGGTAGAGAGGGTTGATCATTACAAGTATCTTGGGGTTGTACTAGATTCTAAATTGCGATGGGAATACCAAATCAATTACTTAAAATCAAAACTTAGAAAAATGATATACGTGTTTCACCAACTAAGTGTAATACTAAACGAAACGGAAATTCGTACGGTTTATTTTGCATATGTTCAATCCATTCTCCAGTATGGAATTATAGTATGGGGAGGTGTTGGAACAACACTCCTAAATCCATTATTTGTTGTCCAAAAATCAATCATCAAAGCTGCTTTTAAAAAGTGCAAGCGATTCCCGACTAATCAGTTATTTTCCCAGACAAAATTACTTTCAATCAGACAATTATATATTAAAACATTATCGATTTATACTTATATTCATAAAGAAATTGTGATCACCCCTATTGCTCATAGTTATAGAACCAGAAACTCAGTTAATGTAGGTGTGCAAGTGCCCAGGGCAGTAAAATCAATTTGTCATTCTAATTCATTCTTTATAGCGAATTTCATTTATAGAAACATTCCTTTGGAGATTAGAAACCTTCAGGTTTCTACAAAATTATTTAAATTGTCTATCTCTGACTGGTTGTTGGAGATCGGTCTCGAACAGGCTGAGACACTCATCCGCTCTGAGTACAGCAACTAACCCACTCAAACTGTTCTCACTGTTCCCACTTCATTCACTTACAACATATGCCGTCGCGCCGAACATTCTGCCTCATGCAGGCCACAATAGATTAATCAGTTTACTCAATTCATTTTTTTTTCTTTTCATTTAAACAGCAAAAATGTGTCTTATACGGTTTCGTTTGTTTGTAGAGCCCAAATAAAAAAATGTATGTACTTTTTATTCCACTGTTAATTGTAATTTTTTTTTATTTAAAAATTTTGTTTTTTTTAAAGGTACACTTTAAATTTATTTAAGAACTCGTTCCCGCGCACAGGCCAATATCGGCCCATGCGGGAACTTCTTTTTTTCCGTTACCTGTTATGTATTTTAAAAATTGTATGTTTATATTTTTGGAAATAAATGTATTTGATTTGATTTGATTTGATTTGAATCCCATCTGGACCAGGAGCCTTGTTGCTCTTCAAGGAAAGAACGGTGGCCCGGAATAGCCAGGATTGGGTATACCCTCGGGGACAAAGCCCCTACCCCAGTTCCCCGGGGCCCGACCTCCGTTTACCCAGCACCGGAAACCTGACGTGCCAGGGGTCACCCGTTGCAATGCAGAGCCCGACCTCTGCATCCATGCCGTAATCCCTGACTAAGGACCGAAGTGGCTGGCCTCTGACGACACACCGAAGACACCCATCGGCAGTGCGATGCACACAGGGGTCCCCAGTGCGCGCCGGTCAAAGAGAAAGAGGAAATAACACCCATTTGGGGTCGGAAGAAGGAAGAGGAGGGCAAGTGTAGCCCAAAAAAGACCAAGAACATCGAGCTAGATCCTGAAAGAAAGGAAGAAAAGATCTAGCTCTAGGAAGAACTGTGATTAGAGTCCCACAGCTTGGCTCAGGTACCCCGGGGTCGCCAACCCCCCAAAAGGAAAGGGAGGCTTCCCGTGTAGTCGAAAGCCGACTACCCCTGAGGGAAGTACTAAACAGGTTAGAGTATGTACCTAAAGAATGTACCCCATATTTAAAGTAACTTTAAATATAAACTGTAAAAAAGGTTGGGTGTAAGGGACTTTATAACCTTTATGGGACTTTAAGTGACTTTATGAGTATAATGCTTACATTGATGACTTTCTTTAAACTTTCATTGAGATTAAAATTTGTAGTACATAAAAAACTTACCGCAATAAGATTGTCATATTTTGAATTTGTAGAAAGCTGAGGAATTCAAAGTACTATCTCGAATATTCAGGTTTTGTATTGTAGGCCTATTGTATTTTTTCAGTTCTTAGTCTTTTTCTATAAAATATTTTTAAGTGCTATTTTATTTTGAAATTGTAAGATCAAGAAACTACTAGAATCATGTTCCAGATACAAAGTCAGAGTTCTCACCTATCGTTGCCAAGGATCTCTCCGGATGAGAAACCTTTGCCAAATCAGGACATCTCAGCGGTCATAATCAATCTCTAAGACCGCGGTATTACATTGCACCTGACTCTTAGGAGACCAACTGAATGCCCAAGGTAAAAATGTTTGGTCAAAAAATTATAGATTTATAATTCTTGAAATTCTCCTATGGAGTTTATTAAGAAACAATCTTATACCTTTAAACATTTATTCATATGAAAACGTCATTGCAATGTAAAGATAAATTATTTTATGAAAATATTAGATATAACTTTACATTACATTATATGACATTACATAACATTGCAGAACATTACATAACATTACATAGCATTACGTAACATTATTCTAACATCATTCATAGCCTACTGTTAAAAAATCAGTAAAATGGAAAAAGTAATTGAAATTAAATAAAAATCATTTAACTGTACAAGAAAAGTTAGTCACATGTCCCTTTCTTACTTTTAAGCTTGTGTAAATGAATACAAAATGTAATTTCAACTAAGTAATTTCACAACAAAACAAAACAACGCAACAAAATTAACTTAGTACAGTATTATAATTTACTAATAAAAATTATTTAATTTAAATTTATTTATTTTGTTTTCATTATAAGCATTTACTATAGCAATTGAAATACAAATTATATATAACAGGATAATATTATCAGCGAATTTCCTAATTTCCTTTGAAAAAGTAAGCAGTTCACATGACCGCATGATGACAGTTAAGCTCGTAACCATAATAAAAGTTCATAAGCTTCAGAACACGTTTTGGGGGGGGGGTCATTCAAAATTATATGTTATATGTATGTATATGTATCATGTATACATGTCGACATGATAAAAGCCGCAATTATTGTCTGATAATTATAAAATTTATTGGAAATGTTCTTTCCTATAATAGCTTGAATGAGTTTGTTGGAATTGTGCTTTTGCCCCCCAAAAGTACAATTCCAACAACTTATCATGGGGGTACAAACCCCTTGCTTGTACCCCAAAAATAGGGGTTTAAATTTACATATGTATAGTTTTAAAAACATTTAACTTTTCTTTTCACCATTGGATTAAGCTAAAAAACACACAATTTAGTTTTTTGAATCATGACTCTAGATCAATCGGCTACTGAGATATTCAAAATGATAAACATAGTACGTTGTCTAATGTTAATCTTAAGGAGGATAACTAAAAACCAATATCTTGCTTATTTACTTAAATATTCTTGTAAAATTGGTATGCAAGTCCATATATTTAAGTTTTAAAATTCAATCCATAAAATACACAAATTTAACGTTTCTTACGACAGCAAACCTACATACTCGTTGCCCACGTATTTCTTATGGAGAAATCGCTTATCGCTTAATTATCGACATAATTTCAAAACATTTGGTATGTGGCTTTTATTAATTAACAGTCTTTATGTACACCGTGTAAAACAACCTTTATTGCAGCAAACCTGCATACTCAGTCCTATTATATTACTTTGATGGAAATAATATAAGTTCTATGAAATTCGCTCTACCTACGCCAGTGTGCTGCGTGTGATCTCGTTTTATTTGTTTATTTAAAATGAAGATAGTATTGTTTTATTAGTTTTAAAAGCCACCATTAAGCGTGTGTATAGTAGTAGTGTAAATACTAGAGAGCTAAGAAGGTTTAACGTAGTCATAAGAACATCATTCTAAGGTCAACGCATGGAAGTTGTTCTCTAGTTTGTACCTAATACCATGTCTCCGAATGAGAATGCATATTCGGGAGTCTCACCAAGCCAGCCGAGCTCGTGGGTAGACGAAACATATTCTTTTTTGACTGATTTTGGGCACCGTACCCATGACTTAAATGATTTAAATTCTAAAATGACTTAAATGACTTAAATTTAAATTCTTAGCTATGAGTTAAAATGTTATCAATTCTTACAGTCTGCTAATCATTCATCTAGGTACGAGGAGCTTTAAAATATATAAACTCTAAGCTTTTGTTGCATTAAACACCAGTTTAACTAATATAATTAATAATACCGTTCTGAAACAGAGACCTATTCAGTTATTTGAAGCCAAATTACGTATAAGAAATAAGTATATTCATGAGAGGTATAAGAAGGTATGAGACATTAAAACGTTTGTGAAAAAATGAGACGGACTATACTATCTTACACCGTATAACTTTTTATTTTACAGCCTGGTAAATACACACTCGCAATGCTCTTTTTTATTAAGACCTACGCTTTATGCATATTTTACCCGACACATTTTCTTTTAAATCACTTTAAAGAAAGCCATTATTATTCAAATTAATATACACGAATTAAGGGCTTATATTAACTTCGGCTTTTAAAAGTATTATTACAAAAAATTTAAAGTACTAAAAAGTATAGCAAATAAATCCTTAAAAATTTCAAATATCACACATATTGAATTCACATATCCAGGGCGAACTTTTAATATAACTTTTAGATGTTAAATTAGTAAAAATACTAAAATATTAAAAAGTGAAGCAAAAATAAAAACTATTTTGACATAAATATAAATCAAATATTCGTTAACGGTTCACAATAACAAGCATATGTGCATTTTAGCTTATTATTATTATAAACATAATATTATAAACATTGAAATTATTTTTTTTACAACGTATGAACAAGTGACTATAGTCAAATTTGAAATAACAAATATAAATACATGTTCAATATCTTTCATTGGACTGTTCCACCGCGTCTGTGTTTTAACTACACAACGTATCTGGAGATGGAGAAACTCTTATCGCTTTTAATTATTATTATTATTACAATTATTGCCTAATAATTTGCATTAAAAATTGAAAGTTTAAGTCAAAGATATTAATTATATAATTTTGTCGATAATACTATACTTATCCATCAGGCCCAATACAAAAACCATATTGATCAAGCTGGTGGCGGGGCGACTCGGAACGAGAGCTGGAGCCCTGTAGTAGTGCTCCAGCTCTCGTTGTTTCCCCGCGAAACAATTTGGTTAGTTGCCATATGGGGGATTGGTGAGTATGTATAACATTCTTAGCTAAATTTATTTAAACATTTAAAAAACAATGTAATGTTTGACACTTAAGGATCACTGCTTGATGCATAGTCTTCAAGATACCAATGGTGACAGTTAAGGAAAAATAAAAATATATTGTTAACTTAATATTTTGCTGCTCATAAACAGTTGTGAATATATAAAATTACTTAATGATAAATAATTGTTAAATTATATTTACTACCTTAAACCACCATAAATATAGGGTGTTCCCTAAGAAAAAAATAAACCTTGCTCGTATTAGAGTATTGGATTGGGTGAAAAAATTGTAGCACTGTGAGTAACTGAGGACTAAGGACGATTCAAGTGTTATACTGTACCTAGATTTTATACTGACCTAGGAACAAAAGGGCTGGCAGGGAGCTCTTAAACACCCTGCATTTCCGTACTAATTGTGTTTTTGGCATAGAGGAGACTAAAACGAAAACAGAATTTGGTCCTGGTCTTGGTCTTATTATGAGGACTACAGTATTAGCCTAATATCTGATTTCTTTTTCTTTAAAAAACAAAACAATTTTACAAGCTGTAAAAATCGTACGTACATCAATGCAAAAAAATATATAAACGAAAGGTGTTGATTAAGTCTTTAATCTTTTTTCACATATACTTCGTATTTATTTTTTTTAGATGTTTAGGAAAAACTAATAGCTTCACATAAATTAAGTGTAAATTAGAAGTCAGTTGAAAAGCGAGTATTATCAATTGAGTGTCTTAATCAAAACATTCAATATAAAAATCAATAAAAATAAAATTGGTTAATAAAATCCCTAATATTTAACTAAGGGAAGACTATAAAGACAAGTCAAATCTTCATATTATTATTTTATCTCTACTAAATTTTCGTTTTAGTTAAAATTTTTTAGTTTTATTTTTGGTGTCATATCTACATTTGTAGTATTTTACATGGAAAAGTAATATCTCTTACCGGGCGGCTGACGACATTTCTCGCAGCACAGTAGGGTCGCACGGCGCGGTAAACGAGTTTATTGGCGATCAATAATTTTGCCGTATTTACTGCGCTGTAGTTCGTGAAACAGTCGATAGAGTGCATAGTTATATTGCTTTAGCCTCTATGCACTCACAAAACCGATATGGCGGCTTTGTTGAAATATTGGTGACTGAATTTAGTTGCTAGGTGACTTTGGCCCGTGTGTTCGCTCCCGCACTGCTTTTACTGAGAAAACTCACCGGTCACTACGGCTTGCTGTTTTCACTTTCGATAACCTGGTTTGTTGACATTTTGGCCGATGTGTGTTTATTTTCATTATATTTTAGCAGTAAACAGTGTATATTGTGTGAATGTTTTTATTGAATAAAATTTATTAACTATTTATTATTAATTAAAATGGCTCTTCCAGGCGGAAAAATACTTTTTGAGTACCTAAAAATAGTCTAAAAATCTTCAATAATAAAAAATGAAGCAAATTTATATTTTATACTTTATTCAAGCTACCTTAACCCAATAAGAACATTGGGAAAATATTATTTAGATTTTTTTACACTAAATGAGCAGGGACCGTGATTTTCAGCAGTGCTTTAAGGTATTAGAATTATTTTTAAGCTGAAATATGAGCTCATTTTCCATACTAAAAGAGTAAACGTTACATCTGAATAATAAAAAAAAACAGATAATTTCGTTATCAAAATGGTTTTATAAAGTTATGGAAATCATGTTATTAAATGTATGGTAGGGATTATATGGCAATTTTCTGTCTCGGTAAATTCTTGTGTATAGAATAGTAAATTATTTTGAGTACGAGCGAAGAGAGAACATTTATGTGGGTATCGTGTTGCTTATTATTAACGGAGTCAAACTTTCAGTGTCCGTTGGTAAGAACGGCTGCAAGAAGAATGAAGGCTATTTGATATACGAAATATATACGCTCTTTGGTACACAAAACCTCGTAAGTTTTAAAGCAAGAAGTTATAATTAAGCTGCCAATATATAAATTACGAATTTCATGAGTGGTGTGGATAGTCAAAATGACAATATTGACTTTTCAATGCAATTTCTTTTTAAATTTCAGCGGAGGATATCATCTGGCTTAAAAAATGGTTGATGATGAAAAAGTTTAATAGTTGATTTGCTTATGTTAATTACTGTAGTCAATAAACGTTAAAATAAAAATATATATACCAAAACATCACTTTAATAGTACTAACAAGAATTATTAATTAATTAATGAACAGTTGAGTCAGTAAATTACATGGTCAAAACTATGTTTTCCAATTGATCAGAAGTACTATTTTTAGAATTTTTAAGAATAAAACTAAATAATAACTGATTACATATTCATCAGCATGTATTTTAGTAGCCTTAAATTGAAGGAAAGTAATAGGCATAGTGTAAAGTAGTAGGCATAGAGAAGAGCTGCTCTTCGGGTCGTATCCGCTTACAGAACCGTATCGGAACCAGGCACTCATTGTTGCGGGGGTCATACCCATCGACCTCTAGCTTTTGAAAGAAAGAACATTTTTGAAGGAAATGGCACTTTAAGTCACGCTGAAGCTAGGAGACAAACTCTTGAGGAGTGTCAAAGACGCTGGGAGCAGGAGGAGAGAGGTAGATGGACCGCTGCCCTGATCACCAATCTTTCTATGTGGTTAGAAAGAAATCATGGGGAGGTGAATTTTTTCACGACGCAGTTTCTAACTGGCCATGGTTGCTTTGGAGCCTACCTATATAAAATGGGAAAAGCCGAAAACCCAGAATGTCAGTATGGCGATTCAGCGAATGACGATGCACGGCAAACCATATTCTTTTGTAGAAGATGGGAAGCAGAACGTTCTAATCCAGAGGCAGCCATAGGCCAAATATCACCGGACGGTATCGTAAACCGTATGTTATCAAGCCCTACATCGTGGAATTGTGTCGCTGAATTCTGCAAGAGGGTGCTCAGACAAAAGAGAGAAGAACAGCTATAGTATGCACCGTTTAGCTAAATAAGGAGGGAATACGAGGACGTATTGCCCTTTGGGCGCATAAAGGCACCCTCTTGAAGTAGTGTAGAAAACCGTTTCCGAGAGGGAATTCCATGCCTGGACCGATAATAATAATTACATGTATTTTGCAGTAGTGTCTGTATATTGTAAAATAAAGTGATTATAAAAAAAGGCATAGTGTAGTGAAATAATTTGTGTTTATTAAATTCTATAAGTATTTCATCCACTAAATGCTGTTGATGCTGCTGCGTCGAATCGAATAATTGTGGAGTTATGAAGGCTGTGTAGGCTTGTGTTAGGTTCCGCTTCGGGACAGTATATTTGTTCTTCTGAGTATGTTTGTTGTTGATTTGCTAATATGCAAATCTACTGACCACGGTAGGGATTATCATAGTTCGTCCATCCCATTAAGTGAATATGTTCAGCGTAATATTAAATCATAAAATTAACAATAAATTAAAAATCATATCATAATAATAAGGTAAATGTGTACATTAATGTTTTGATGATATCAGATACTTTAACAGAATTTGAAATGTTTAGGAACTATATCTTTTAACTTTAACAAAGCAATTTTTTAGTTTTTGGGAAGATTTAGGAATAAAAGATGTGTTGTCGCAAAAGAGTTTCAATTGTGGATCTGTAAGTAGCAGAGCTTGAGGCGGTGTGATATGAAAATCAAATATTCAGTATTGAAAATACATTCAGCCCTTAGGTATCCATACCCTGAAATGATATGGAGATCCAATAAGGAAAGCATTCCATGAATAAATAATGATACAGTACGTACATAAGTTCTATCCTATTTACCTACGACGCGTAATTACTTTAAACTAGTTTATGATATACATATCGATAATTTCCAATAATTTCCATCATATCCATATTCACTTGTTGGGACAACATCTCATTATGTTGAAATCCTGGGATCGGATTAGCTCGGTTGTGTTTGGATAAAGAATCTCATAACCTGTTTTAAATTTGAAATTCCAAACACCTTAAACTTCAAATATGTTATAGAAGACATAAAAAATAATTAATTTGACTGATTATGCAAAAGCCAACCTGTAATTGGCCTCGAGTTTGGATTCCAAGCAGCAGACTTATGTACTCAGTGAATTTTAATTCATTTATGAATTACTTGAGAATATTGTAAAACTAAGCTTGATTGTAGGCAAGGCATTATACCAAATGTCACAACAGTATGTTTGCTAATAAACAAGTTAAATTTAATTACATATACAGTACTCCATAAGAATAACATAGGGCACTGTTACTCTTACTAACGAATAATAACTAACCAAACATTCCAAGAAACCACATTTGGCCCCCATTTAGGGTGTTTAGATTGGGGCTTAAAAGAGACTTACTCACTAGTGAGTAGTCATGTTTAGCTTTGGTGAGTTATGAGGTTTTGATTCAGACTCAGGTAATCTTCATCGTAAAATATTTTTTAAACTTCAGCATGGTATTTAATGGTATTTTCAGAAGTAACAGGGTTAATTGAGGATGAACATTAAGTGAAAGGCTTTCATATTAAAAAACAGATGAACATTTCCGTCGAGGATATGGCCATTTATCGTCGTTGAACGTAAGAATGATCGATTCAACTAAGTATAACTTTTGATACAAAGCTGCGTAAGCCATAAAGATCATCACTACAAGAGTTAGGTATTTTTCAAAAAACGATGCTATAGATTTTTAATTAACAGGTTTACATTTAAAAGTATTGTTTGATTGTTTATGTACACCAATTTCTAGCTAGATTATTAGCTATCAAAACAATAAAAAAGCTTCAATACCAATTTTCCACTTATTCCAAACACCTATAGAAAATGTGATATAGCTACGGTACCTAAAGCTTGCAGGTACCTGACATTAAGTAGATGAGTGAATGAGTAGATGTGTAGTCCACAGCTTTCATTGTCATTATCGAAAATCCATGATTGAATCATGATGAGCTTGCTGTATGAACCAGAAAATACATAACCCTCCAGAACATGAGAGAGAGTTTCCTTTTTAACAGTTGTTTTCATTTAAAAATGATTCATATAGTAAATACAGTAATTGTTGATACCAAACCACCTGACCTTTTCTCTGAGAGGAATCTTTTGTCATCATTTGAAAAACTAACACACGTTCCATGATACCGGATTTTACACAGATACATTCTGGGGTGTTTGCTCCATTGTCATCTTCAACTTTTAAATTACAACTTGGAAAAAGTCGTAATACATATCTATAGTCATTTATTGCCTGTCTTGTGTACAACCTAAGCTGCACAGGATAAGAACTGACTACATCTATACTAATTTATTGTCTGTCTTTCTGTTAATTAATTTAAAAACTGATTTCAGTTCGCCATACAATACAGTATATATTTAAATGAAAAAAAAACTAGTAGTTTAAATCCCTATTTGGGTTGTATCGTTTCTGTAAATAATAATATATTTTATATAAATTTCTCATAATTACAGTCCACAAAATGTCTGTTTATTCAGAACTATGCTACGGTACACATGTATAGTGTGTATTTTTTATTATAATTTTAAAATAAAAGTAATGTTGATAGTTTTTTGTACGCAGGTTATTAAGTTTTATAGTTTAATGAGTATGCTTATAGTCAAAATAAAATCTATCATCGCAAGAGAATCACCCGTTAAGATCAACTTTGACATATCACGATATCCCACACACCAAAATGCATATGTATTTCAATATGGAATCAAAGTTTTTTCCTTTCAAACGAAAAATCCAGAGACGATACAATGTTTGTCACAGTTTGAAATATTTTATTACAATATTATCTGTACAATAGGTGTTGGTATAATGTTTCATTTTATATAAGTAGGTTATCGAGTACTTATATAAATTTTGTAAATATTTTAAATATTAACCGAGATTGGATATCTTTATTTTGAGACTCCTTGAATCCAAAAATGATGTTTTCTGACTTATGTCTATACACTCACTCCGAGACCGGTGTGCTCTCCTTGTTAATCGGCGTAATGATTAGATTCCAGTGAAGGGTTGTAGAAGAGAGAAATTTTGCAATATATAACGTACCTATGAAAAATTTAAAAATATTAAATTATATTATATAATTGAAAAAAACAAGTAATTGAACAAAGTAGGAGTTTTGGTGTGTTTGTCGTACTTTTGGTTTGGATATGTATGTCACAGTATACAACAGTGGTCTGATGCAGGTTAATTTTGGTATTTGAATACATATCCAACATATCTCCAGGCGTTGTAGTAATGTTATTGAAGTAGTTTACCCTAAAACAATGAAGTAATATGGTATTGCCCTATGTTTAATTTCACATACATTTTGTGAAATGTTTCTTTCAAAATAAAGCTAACCCTCCGAAACAAGGGATTGTAGTTAACGGAGTAAATCAATCGTGCGCTTGACTACCTGGCAACAAAGTCTAGGAAACTTTGGATATTTGTAAGGTAAAACTTTAACCGAACTTTAAGCTCAGTTTCATGACATTCCTACTTAGGAAATCTCTCATCATATTAGCGATTTTATTGTGGAAAATAACACTGAAGATATATTTCTTACTCTCTTGGTTTACTAAAAGAGTGTATGTGCCATTTACCGAACATAAAACTAAAATACACTTGCAAGATTCTAAAGTGTAGTTTTTAATGCTTTTGGTTGCATTTTTGTAACTTTTTGTATTATTTTATTATATCTCTAGTCATCAGTTAACTGTTAAAACCACAGTTTTAAGGGGTTGTTAAACAACTTCTTTGCTGAAAACCACACCGAAAAAGTTTGTTCTTTAATAAATGGATTGAGTGTAAAGATGATTGTGGCACGATCTTGTATTTCACTAACCCTATATAGTAACAGATAAAAGTTTTAAGTAACATTTTCACTATTAGTATTTTCAAAGTTTTTTGGGGGCAGGTGGTAACTCTTTATGAGTATTTTCGCAGGAGCTCCTGCGAGGGTTATGAACTGACTCAACCGTTAGAGGGTACCCAAACTAAACCCGCCTTCCCCCATGCATTTTAAAGGTATGAATTATTGCTTTCTCGTATTTTTGTGGTACTATTTCCTGCATTGAGAATATTTTTAGTTTTTAACATAATGTTGGTATATTTTCGTATTTTACATAGTCATATTAGAAAATTATCAATTATTTACTACAAGCTTATTTCTAACTCTATAGATAAACTGCAACAGGTATGCACACAACTAAAATAAATATGTTTTAGTACCTTATAAACCTAAATGTACATTTTTATTTTCATAAATAATAAATACAAAACACTTGCAAAACATTGTAACATGCAAACTATTTATTTCATAACTGAATTGTAAATATTATGAAAAATCAACAATTACAAAATGTAAACAAATAACATATCTAAAACAGTAAAATATGTAATAGTGGTCTCCCCCTAAACGTTCGTGCGCAACATTTGGTCTGCGTGGCGTCTCCAAATTTGTCCGTTATCCATCTTAATGTAATAGTGAAGGTGACCATCTCTACTTTGGACATTTCAGTAGCTCAATTTATATTTTCCAGAGTAGTTTCGGACTTGCACTCGCTCTCCTGTTTTGAATTATCACACTACTCCTTTGGGTTCTTTGGTTTCATTCTTGCTCTTAGGAAGAAGTAGACTTAAATATGTGCGAATCCTCCTATTGAACATCAGGAAGTAAGAGCTGTTCCCAGTTGAATTAGGAGCTTGACGAATTTTCATTAGCAGTTGGTGAAGCTTTTCTTCTAATGTACCAGGTTCATCTGACATACAGTTGAAAAGTTTTTTTATTGTTTGTACAAAGCGTTCGACCTGGCCATTAGATGAAGGGTGATAGGGAGCCGTCGTTTTGTGTATGGTTCCACATTTATCCAAAAAGGTACTGCATTCAGAAGAGGTAAATTGACGACAATTATCTGAGACTATAACACTAGGTAGTCCAAAGGTGGTGAATATTTTACGCAGCTCTCTGATTGTCCAAGAAGATGTAACAGTCTTTGTAGGTACGACTTCCCGGCAAAATCTATATGGATCCGTTCCCAAGGTTGACCTGCTGGTTCCCAAGGGTGGTTGATTTCCTTCTTTGGTAAATTTTGTTTTTCTCTGCACTGCCTGCATTTAGAAATACTATCTTCTATGTCTTTGTCCAACCCCTTCCAGTAGCAAAAACATTGTGCTAATGCTATGGTTTTAAACATTCCCAGATGTCCAAAATGTAGTTCTTGGAGGATATGTTTTTGTAAAGAGCTGGGAATCAATACCCTCCAACCTTTCATGATACCACCATCATGTAGACTTAGCTCACCATCATGATAACCAAAGGGCTCCAGGGATTGACCAGTTTCCAAAGCTAGTAGCAACCGTTGCATATTTTCATCCCTTTTAGTTCCTTGAGCAATTAGGCTATGGTTTAAGTTGATCGTTCCAATTTGTTTCATATAGAAAATATCAGTCTGGTCCATGCTGGAATTAGATAGTTTTTCGACAGGAAGCCTTGAAAGGAAGTCTGCATTTCCATGATCGTTTGTTCGTCTAAACTCTATTTGGTAATCAAAACCTGATAGGAAGTGTGAATAGTTGAAAAGTCGAGTAGCTGACATGGAAGGTAGGTTTTTATTAGGATTGAATTTTGTGACTAACGGCTTGTAATCCGTTACTTTTTACCACCACTCATATTTGCGAAAATATCTTCGATTTTTGGTATTGGGTAGTGCTCATTTTCCAAACAATGTTTTCTAGTTTCTTGTTTGGTTGTTTTTAATGTTTTTACTTCCTTCCAGTCTAATTGCACTTCTCGTAACCAGTCTCGACCGAAAATAGGATCAGGGTGGTTGTCCACAATGTATAGTTTACCCGTAAAACTTTGCTTTTTGTATGAACATTGAACAAAAACAACGCCTTTGGGCTTAAATACTTCACCTGTGTAGGCTTTGAGCTGTAGCTGTGTATTGAAAAATCTTCTGTTTGTAATACGTTTCTTGAACATACTATATGGTAGCGTGCTAATGGCTGAACCAGTATCCAGCTCCATTTGGACTGGATTTCCCTCTAACAAATCATCAATAAGCATTTTATCATTATTTCTAGTATTCAATTTATAAATTTCATGAGTTCCTCTTGGTTCACATCCTCTTCCATCTGGTAAACTTTTGCTCTCTAGAGTGCACAAGGCATGGAGAAGTGTGTAAACCTTGTCTTTGGCCTGCAGACTACGTCCATGTAAATGCATAAATATTTCCAAACGACTGATGAAGTTCTTGAATGTCTCATCGTCTTGGAAAGGGGTGAAGGATATAGCTGAAGAAAGAGAACGATACATCTGATTACCTATGACGGCCATACTACCTGGTTGAACATCTTTCTCTAGCTCTATTTGTGTTTTTCTCATTCGAAACTGATCTTTTACTTTGTAATATCGTTCTTCCATATCAACTCTGTACCTAACCTCTTCATCAATATCTTCATCCTTTGATTTCAATTCTATTTTAAGATGAATGGCTCCAAATCTTTTCCAGTTTTCTTCTTTTTTGTAAAATTTCTGTAGGTATGCTAGATATATCATCTAATAGTCTGTCTGATCTTGTAATCTGGCCTTTTACAAGAGCCCGTGCTATCTTTAAATCTTCTATTATATCAATGTTTTGTAATATTTCCATAATGAACTTGGAAAAAAATATGTAAAGAATTAAAATAATAAAGTAATAAAGTTAATTAATTGAATATAACATCATTTTTATCCTCGTCGCCACTAATAAATACAAAACACTTGTAACATGCAAACTATTTATTTCATAACTGAATTGTAAATATTATGAATAAACGGTACCAGTGAACTGACACATACTTTCTCCCTTAAGTAAGTTCAAGAAAGACAATCTATAATAAAACTATCATGTTCTCCAAAGTTCATCTAAATAAATATCATTTAATAATTTATTGTTTCAAAAATAATCATCCCAATTCTGAAAATAAAAACAAGAGAGACAAAGTTAAATTAATTGTTTGAATTGTATGGGGGGAAACACCCCCCCCCCCCGGTAATACCACGCTTTTTTGAGTTGGTTCTTTTGGGTGATTTGACCTTACACTTCATACCAAGTTTCATGGAAAACGGTTAAAAAATAAGGAAGAAATTGATTTTTTAATATTCTCCATAAGAATAACATTGGACGCTTTCAGACAACGTACTGTGTTTATCATGGACAGTAAATTTAACTTTTCTCTGGAACCGTTAGTCGTAGACCAATAATTCTAGATACTAAATAGTTTAGTTTTTTAAGCTGGTTTCAATGGTACCAGTCAAGTTATACTTTACTTTTATTGTTTTCGCTGAAATATAAAAATTTTATTTTTTTGACATTTAAAAGCCCATAACTTTTGAACCGTCATTTTTACAGACATGCGGGTGGTGTCAAATTATTTAGTACTCTATACACTATAAACTGTCAAATTTTAATAAAAATCGTTAGAGCCGTTTTTGAGAAATTTGGATTTTTCACGTTTTTTAAGGGTTTTTAGGGGTGAACTACCCTTAAAAATCAAAAATTCAAAAAAATGAAAAAAACGCCTGGAGATACCGTGAATATATACATACATGCCAAATTTCATCTAAATCGGACCAACGGGGTAGGCTGTGGCACTGTACACATCCAGACACACACACACACGGACGGACAGACATCACGTCAAAACCCACTTTTTTGGATTCAGGGGACCCCAAAACGGATATATCCACCCTCAACTCAAATTCGAAAATTTTGACGAAAACAATACTTTCTCCATATACTACGTATAAGGGGAGAAAGTAAAAATCAACAAATACAAAATGTAAACAAACAACATATGATAACATCTGAAACAGTAAAATATGTAATAATAAATATTATAAATCAAGCAAGTGTTGTAATAATATCATTCAAAGTTTCTTACTTGTATACGTGAATTATTTCACTAAAAGCTGCAATGCGGACAAAAACTTACCACCCTTAAGAGTGTCTGCAAGTCTATGAAACTCCGCATCAGCATGTGAAAATTATCAGACTGCACTTCACAAATTTTTTTCCCCAGATTTTAACTGCATTAAAAAGGGGTGTCATCGTAGATAACCATTTACAGAACTAAACATTTAATTTTTATTATTAAATAAATGGTATCAGTGTACTAACACATATTTTATCAATTTTTATCAAGTAATCTAAATAATACATGAAGTACCTGGTGACCGAGCTTTGCTTGTATAGACGCATAATATATAATAATATAATATATAAATAATTAGACGTATATTGTACAAGTTAAGTAGGAAAATTCAAACATATTTATTATTCAATGAAAACATTTATGTGGTTTAAATAAAACCGATTTAATATACCATAACTAATATAGCACTGAACATAAAGTATTGTCCCCTGATGGGGATGGAACTCGCGAACTTAAATTCATGAGGCTACCTCTGGGCTGTGGCTTCTGTCAAATGCACGACGCCGTTTAAGGTATTTTAGCCAAACTCAATTGTTTTAGCCGATCATTTACTTTTTAATTATCCATACAGTTATTATTAGCCTGTGATAAACTGATTTTGTTAGAAACGGAATGAGGATTGAAAAGCGAAAGAGAAATTTAATTTACATCAGTTAATTGGTTTGTTACAGAGGCTTCAAGCATTACAATGAATACGTTTTCTATCAAAACGGAAGTTTTTGGAAATACTTTTTTCTGCTTTTATTTCGCACAGTCATGCTACCCTTAAGTTTTTAAATATGTTTAGTAACTTCATAATTTTGCATTTATTACAAAAAATACATAAAATTAATATTTATGAAAAACTTCTATTCACATTTTGTTCCCCACCATCTTCAATCAAGAACTGTCAAACGGTTATAAACAGATGTTTTGGTTTGTATCGTTTACATTTGATTCTCCATAAGCGTAATGTAAAATTTTTAGATTTTAAACCTAATATGACAAGAAAACCAGAATTCTCCTGGATATTAGTTACACATATCTAGAACTTATTTCTACTCGGAAATTAGTTATTTCCAAAATTTAAAGAAACTCGTTAGACCCGTTTCTGAGATTCGTGCGCAAATATATATATATATATATATATATATATATATATATATATATATATATATATATATATATTTCCAAATTAGTCATCAACATTTATTTAGAAACTTTCCCTCTAGGTAATAAACCTTTTGCGCGGTTTCATGTACTTGTATGGCCTTGTTCTGTAAAACAAGCTTTATGCAAAACAGTTGAGAAATTTTGAACAATTTTTCTTATTCTTTCTTAAGAATAACATTTGGCGCTCATAGACAATGTCCTGCGTTTACCACGGTCAGTGAATATAACATTTCTCTAGAACGACTAGTCGTAGACCAATAGTTTAAAATACTAACGCCTTGTTTTTTTAAACGATTGTAATGGAAATCAGATAGTCAAAGTATGTTATAAAGTTATTGTTTTAACTAGGTTACTGACCTTATCCTTCCAAACAGTTCTTTTTATTATGCGACTATGCAGATTTCAAAGTCAAATCTTCATCTCCAGATATATAGACATAGATCAATGGCAAATTTTCGTCATAAAGACACGTTAAGACTATTTAAAATCACAAAAACATTAAGTTCACAAAAAGCTACACATATTAGTTTACGAGGCCTATACAGTATATCTATCTGATCGTGGGCCAGCCGACGATGGTCTCCGCGGAGTGAACTTTATGTTTTTGTCTTTTTAAATAGTCTTAACGTGTCTTTATGACGAAAATTTGACATTGATCTATGTCTTGAAAATGAAGTTTTTGACTTCGAAATGCGCTTTGTCGCATAATAAGAAAAACTGTTTAGACCAATAAGGTCAGTAACTTAGTAAATTCTCAAACAACAGTTCAGGAGGTTCATATTATAAAATGAAATACCCCCGTCGCAGCAGACCTGCGTACTCAGCGAATTTCCAAATCAATAATATAATAATAATAATATACGAGAAGTCAAGTGGTCAAAGTCTGTCGATGAACATGAGAATTATTTGCCTATTCTCCATAAGATTAACATGGGAAAGAGTGTGCAGGTTTGCTGCTGTGAGGAACACTGAGAGTAGGCATTTATATCTTCAAAAACATTTATTTTTAACATTTATACCAACTTTCATCTACATCTGTCCATAAATAAAGGAGTTTGCCTATTCTCCATATGATTAACATGGGGAAAGAGTATGTAGGTTTGCTGCCATGTTAATCACATAATCCATGATTTTTAAGCATAAATGGATGAACCTCAACCACATAAAGCTAAATATAAATTTTTATCCAAAAATATTGGTTAATAAGTGAAATATTATTTTTTTCTTATCCTCCATAAGATTAACATTGGAGCCTCAAAATACAACGTACTGTGTTTAGATTTTTTTATATCTCGGTAACCGTTGGAGATAGAGAAAAACTTTAAGGAACTTAATTGTGTAGTTTTTAAGCTGATTTTAATGGTGAAAGATTAAATCTAAAAAAATTTTAAATTACATATAAAAAACACAAAAAACCCCATTTTGGGGTACAAAACCCCCCCAAACTACTTGTTCCCATTGACCGATATGTCTGGTTTACGAACTCGTCCGAGCATTTGCAGGAATACACGTCTCTACCAAATTTGGTCTCGATCGGACCGTTTTTACGAGAGTTATCGTGTTCACAGACACATATATATACCCCCGTCGCAGCAGACCTGCGTACTCAGCGAATTTCCAAATCAATAATATAATAATAATAATATATGACAAGTTTGGTCAAAATCTGTCGATAAACATGAGAATTTTTGCCTATTCTCAATAAGATTAAATTGGGAAAGAGTGAGTAGGTTTGCTGCTGTGAGGAGCACTGAAAGTAGCCATTTATACCATCAAAAATTTTATTTTTAACATTTATACCAACTTTCATCAACATCTGTCCATAAATATAGGAGTTTGCCTAATCTCCATATGATTAACATGGGAAAAGAGTATGCAGGTTTGCTGCCATGATAAACACATAAACTATGATTTTTTAGCACAAATGTATGGATCTCAACCACATGAAGCTAAAAATCAAGTTTCATCCAAAAATATTATATAATAAGTGAAAAATTAAATTTTTTTAATCCTCCATAAGATTAACATTGGAGCCTCAAAAATACAACGTACTGTGTTTAGATTTTTTTATATCTCGGTAACCGTTGAAGATAGAGAAAAACTTTAAGGAACTTAATTGTGTAGTTTGTTAAGCTGAATGCAATGGTGAAATATAAAATTAGAAATTTTTAGAAACTACTTGTGAAAAATACAAAAAACCCCATTTTGGGGTACAAAACCCCCCCAAACTACCCGTTCCCATTGATCGATATGTCTGGTTTACGAACTCGTCCGAGAATTTGTAGGAATACACGTCTCTACCAAATTTGGTCTCGATCGGACCTTTTTTACGAGAGTTATCGTGTTCACAGACACATATATATATACATACATATATATATATATATATATATATATATATATATAAATTTTAACGACTATTGTTTTTGGTCTCTGGGCACCTAAAGAAGAAAAAATAACATGGTCTCGGGCTTAACTCTTGCCATGAGACCTACGGTAATAGCTTCTTCCCTATGGGAAATTCGCTAAAAGTTATTGTTTTGCAGGAAAACCTTTTTTTATTTAAAAGCTATTCTTTTGTCAACAGATATGTGGATGCCATCATGTTACTTGTCACCGTAACAACAATGAAATTTTAATAAGTAGTTAAAGGTTTGGGGGTATAGTTAAATCAGTTAAAAATTTAAGTTTCTATACATGAACAAACTAGTCTAAAATCAAAAATGCTTTGTACACATAATTCAAAAATGTTAATGAAATGTTTCCATATAGGCCTCAAATCGTATAAATGGGAGAAAAAAAAGTTATCAATAAAAGTTTCGTGACAACGTTCATTGAAAAATGTAGACACTATTTCATATAATAACAATGTTAGCATACCAAATTGTGTTAAACGAGTATGTTTTAAAATAATAAAAATACTTATATAAATTTACTGTATGGCCAAAGTAGAACATAGCATAAGTGAGTAAATAGATTCACTATCATGTGAAACAAGAAAATGGATTTTTTATTTATACTTATTTATAATTTATAATATTTAGGATTAGATTTTAGATTTAAATAAAGGAATCAGCATTCCATTTGTATCTTATTAATCCAAATAATAAGTGACTTTTAATTTTCAACTTTTTATCATCAATACCAAAACTGTGATTTATGGGTGTACAAAATTGTTTGGCGCGGGCTTAAATCCTGAATGATTTGTCAGCTTCAAGCAGTTCATCTCGTTTCTCTTTGAATTCTGTAGCTCTTTGTGTCAATTTCCTGATATATTTTAAGTTTAAACTTGCTAAAACTGTATTCTGCTCATATTACTTTCAAAGGTCTAAAAGGTGTGGTTAATAATATTATTAAAGAAATTCACAAATTAATAAAGAGGTCTTTTTGCTCACTAGATTTAATTCTTTGTAACATCCTGATCAGGTACAAAACTTTACTTTGTTCCATCTTGATCGTGGGTGTTACATTTAACGTGGATACCAGTGGTGTCCCCAACTGTTCAAGGCTCTAAAAGTTTAGGCATCTCTTCAGCTCCTTCTTCTCAGAAATTTACCTAGGTCAGAGAGGAAGGCACATAAGCTGTGGAGTTTGTTACTGTTCTGATCGTTATAGAAAAGTTCGCTTTAGAAAGAGAGATAATCGCACCATCGACCAGGGGCAATAAGCATCTCTCTACAAAGTTCTTCTGGTGTACCACTAACTATCACCACTTTATTGTTGCAATGAATCAGGCACTACTCATTTACAATCGATAATTGTTTTAAATTTGAATATGAACATCAACAAAATTGTTATAGCACGATATGTTTCTCGAATAATAATATTTATTGATGCAGTTTTCACAATTTTTGTGAAGTGTTTGAGTCTTAATAAAATGGGGATTTCCGCTCAGCCGCGGTGCCGCATTGGCTGTAGCGACCCTTTGGATGTGATACCCCCTTGCCTATGGCAGCTCCTGGGCTGCCGTACCTCCTTGGCTGTGGCAACCCCTTGGATGTGACGCCCCCTGGGCTGTGCCAGTCCCTGTGCTATGGTGGCCCCTTAGCTGTGGTGGCCCCTTGGCTGTGGCACCTTCATCTAAACAGCTGTTCTTATAACAAAACATGAAACCACTAACCATATGACGTCACTGACTAAATGACGTCACTCTTTGAAATTTTGGTCTCGCGAATTGCGAACATCCCCCATAAAAATGGATCCGAGCCTTCTTCAAAGTTTCCGGGAATGACCTATTTCCATTTTTAGATTTACTAATGTGATGGAAAATCATCTTTATTATGACAGTCCTTTTTATATTCTTCATACAATTTCACTTCTATTGTCTTTAATACAATATATTTTCAGAATATTTTGGGAAATATTTGAAACATTTCCAGTTTCAAATTGAAAATTAGATAATACTTGTATTGGTAATTCAATAGTTATGATCTATCCTGATATACCAACTGAACCTTTTTGATTTAATGTTATACAAGGAATACTACATTGTTAAAAAAATCTTTACTTCATTAAAAAATCAGTCTTTTGAAAAACACCACCTTAGTAAGAAAAGAACACTCCATTTGTTATCAAAAGAGAGACGCTTTCTCAGGGGAGAGTGAGAAATTCATTTGTAAATGTTCGTCCATCAATTTTAACCTTTAAAACTGATGGTCTAATAATTTTGCTAGGTTTTTTTGTTATGTGAACTATAGAATCTTTAGCTGGACGGACTTAATAAAAAAGGTTTACAAAATTGTACATCAGATCTTTTCAAAATATCTTTCTAAAACAAATTTTCATGTCCGCAATCTTCATAAATTTGGATAAATTTTAAAATAAAAACTATATAATATACGACAGTAATTTATTACAATAACTTCAATTACCACCAAAGGTTTATATAATAAAAAACGATGTTATGGTAGATATTCGGGAAAAATTACTATGAATAAGCACATTAATATGATGCCAGTTCGAATGATTACGATGGCACACAGACCTATTATTTACGATATTTATGAAGGAACACATGTGATGTGTTGGACCGTGAACTAGCGGTCCAATGATGATTTATGTGTTGATAACAGGGTTATTGAGCGCTCGTTGTGGACGGTGAACTCGTTTATCATCGTATTGGACTGATTCCCTGGCATTTTGTTACTGTTCTCTGATGATTGAGAGCAATAGACACTTAAAATAGCATGTACAAGATTATTTCTATTATAATAGAAACAGTCTTATCTATGAAATTATAAAGATGGAAAAAGGTACAAATTTGCCTACTCGTAGTTACCTAATTGAGCTAAGTAGAGTGTGTCGCTTGTTGGGACTGCCACTGGGTTCATGAACCTGGGCATAGTGGGCAATCTAGTGACAGGATGAATCGCACATTTTAGTCTAGGGTTCATAGGAGTGAAAATCACTAATCCAAAGCCCTTTTTGGCCAATTAATGCCTTAACTTTACTCAAAATGTTGGTAGATCTCTCAAATAAAGATTGTCGAGAGTCAGTTAGCTCAGTAAACGTGTAAGACTGGGACGGTGGCGTGCCCTGTTATCTACCGTTAGCTACTTTGAGGTCACAAATTGAGGATAATTATGAGCAATAGTTGATATTCTCTAGTTGGATTACCGTCCATACTATTGAGTACTACTTTCATCTGTAAAGACCATTATCATAATTAACCTATTCGTAGTTCAGAGACAAAAGTGGTTTGGACCACACGTTAAACTGTAAACTGGGCTTAATTAATAGTTATGTCTAAGGAAAATGCCAGCTTTTTAAGACTACTATATCACTTAAATCGCTAGATTACTAGATCGCTATATTGGCTTTAACTACCTACATAATAATACTAGTATAGTAAAGGTAGTATGTGAGAAACCAATGTTTGGAGGCTATTGATCTATTCAATCCGAAAACGAAATAATTAAAATATATTGGCCAACGTAGATTTTGGCTAAGGAAACGTAAACTCTGTGAGGAAAGGACTCTCTACTCAGGTTTTTATACAGAACTCAACGTAAAATAAGACAAACTTGGTGGGGTCAAATATTGGTCGAAATTAAGTTAATATATAATAAATAATTAAGTAAGTAGATAAAATACGATACAAATTAAATCGTATAAATAAATAATCCTTCATATTCCATTACAAACATAAAGAGTCTTAACACTTTCACGTAGCATTTCTTTAAATATTCTAACAAGCATGCCTTCACTTGATAAAAACGATTGGAACTTTAAAACGGGCCAAAAAGGAAACCAAGAAAGTTGTAATAGACTTGTGACAAAGTTTAATTGGAAGTGTGTGGTAAGTTTGGATGAATGTGTGTTTGTCAGAAGACCTGTGTGAGCTGAAAGTTTGAGAGGTTTATTAAGTAAGGATTAAATACAATTTTTGCTGTGAAGTGATATAACTTTTTACTTAAGTTATCATGTGCCAAATAAGAATAGAATTTTTTAAGTATACACGAAATGCAATTTCAATGTATGATTTTTTTAATAAAATATGATTACTTCATGATTAATTATATTATCTTAATAGATTCACTATTAAATAAATGTTGATCTAATAAATTTATTTAACGATATTCATTGGTCATATGATTTAGACAACTATATATCAAATAATAACTACTTACGACTTTATTGTTACAATACTTTTGGTAATTAGAAAACAATATCATTTATAAAGATTATATCAATTCACCTCAAAATAAGATTAACATTTTTTTATTGATCTACTCATTTCGCTGACTGGGTGTCTCAAACCTCAAACTCACGTAGTTGGTGAGTTAAAGGTCACGGGTCTTATAGTTCACACATATACTCCCATGTAATGCGACAAATACTCTACTCATGAAACATGAATATTTATATTTATACTTTTAATAGTTTGCAAAAATAAAGCTTTTGGTCGGGTACCAGTTCCGTACCCGGATAGTATTTGGTCAAATTGCGGTAAAGTACCCTGATAATATATAGGTTGGTACCGGCACCGTTCCCTGATAGTATTTGGTCAAATTGCGGTAAAGTACCCTGATAATATATAGGTTGGTACCGGCACCATTCCCTGATAGTATTTGGTCAAATTGCGGTAAAGTACCCTGATAATATATAGGTTGGTACCGGCACCGTTCCCTGATAGTATTTGGTCAAATTGCGGTAAAGTACCCTGATAATATATAGGTTGGTACCGGCACCGTTCCCTGATAGTATTTGGTCAAATTGCGGTAAAGTACCCTGATAATATATAGGTTGGTACCGGCACCATTCCCTGATAGTATTTGGTCAAATTGCGGTATAGTACCCTGATAATATATAGGTTGGTACCGGCACCGTTCCCTGATAGTATTTGGTCAAATTGCGGTAAAGTACCCTGATAATATATGGGTTGGTACCGGCACCGTTCCCTGATAATGTTTGGTCAGGTGCCGGTACTGTACTCAGGTAATATGTGGGTTGCTACTGGCATTGCTTTCTGATAATGTTTGGTAACGTACCGATATTGTACCCAGGTAATGTTCATTAAATCTGCTTAACGATACGAATAAAGCGTGTAATACCTGGACGGTTGATCCAGTATACTCGAAATTTCACCAACTCGTCATACAATAAGAGTTATAACTGATGTTATTTTAAAGAAACTCTATTACCTACATATTTAAAAAAAAACTAAATGACGCAACAGTAATAGCAGGGAATGGGTTTACCCGTTTAAAAACAGTTATGCAGATTAATAATACTGTCTGTTTATAGTTTAAATTAGTTATTATTTTTAATTAAAATTACTTATACTGTGTTTAAAATAATTAATCACAAACGCTAGGCTACACAGTTAAAGGTCACGGGTCTTATAGTTCACACATATACTCCCATGTAATGCGACAAATACTCTACTCATGAAACATGAATATTTATATTTATACTTTTAATAGTTTGCAAAAATAAAGCTTTTGGTCGGGTACCAGTTCCGTACCCGGATAGTATTTGGTCAAATTGCGGTAAAGTACCCTGATAATATATAGGTTGGTACCGGCACCGTTCCCTGATAGTATTTGGTCAAATTGCGGTAAAGTACCCTGATAATATATAGGTTGGTACCGGCACCATTCCCTGATAGTATTTGGTCAAATTGCGGTAAAGTACCCTGATAATATATAGGTTGGTACCGGCACCGTTCCCTGATAGTATTTGGTCAAATTGCGGTAAAGTACCCTGATAATATATAGGTTGGTACCGGCACCGTTCCCTGATAGTATTTGGTCAAATTGCGGTAAAGTACCCTGATAATATATAGGTTGGTACCGGCACCATTCCCTGATAGTATTTGGTCAAATTGCGGTATAGTACCCTGATAATATATAGGTTGGTACCGGCACCGTTCCCTGATAGTATTTGGTCAAATTGCGGTAAAGTACCCTGATAATATATGGGTTGGTACCGGCACCGTTCCCTGATAATGTTTGGTCAGGTGCCGGTACTGTACTCAGGTAATATGTGGGTTGCTACTGGCATTGCTTTCTGATAATGTTTGGTAACGTACCGATATTGTACCCAGGTAATGTTCATTAAATCTGCTTAACGATACGAATAAAGCGTGTAATACCTGGACGGTTGATCCAGTATACTCGAAATTTCACCAACTCGTCATACAATAAGAGTTATAACTGATGTTATTTTAAAGAAACTCTATTACCTACATATTTAAAAAAAAACTAAATGACGCAACAGTAATAGCAGGGAATGGGTTTACCCGTTTAAAAACAGTTATGCAGATTAATAATACTGTCTGTTTATAGTTTAAATTAGTTATTATTTTTAATTAAAATTACTTATACTGTGTTTAAAATAATTAATCACAAACGCTAGGCTACACAAAATTATCAAGCATTGTTAGCATAAAAATTAGAAACCATATAAAATAAGAACGTCTAATAAATTAGGAATGTATATTTATTTCTAACAAGTTCCAACAAAGTTAAACCCCTCTTTATGTTTATATCTTAAGAGAATGTAATATTTCACAAACAATCACATGCTTATTTAAAAAGGTAAAATTACTTACTTATTTAATTAATTAAAATGAATTATTTTACAAAAATGTGGCGGGTGTTTATAGTTGAATGAATAATTTAAACAGATTTATATCCCGTAATTACTGTTAATAATCTAGAAAAATGAGAAAGTAACTTGATCTTAAGAATTAGGGTGACCTGTGAGTCATTTGATTATATATGTCCATTTACATATATACAATTGTTTAAGGAGTATTATTAACCAAAATATGTTTTAAATACTTTTTCAACAGTTGATTTAAAAATGGAACATATGGCGTCGGTAATTATTGGAAATGTTTGTACTCGTCAACTCTCAGATCGCTCTCAGTTCACTCAAGCGTCAAATCACTTCATATTCTGAATTGTATTTCCTTTTATTCTCCTACTGTGACACAAGATTGCCCATGTGTCACTTATGGTGACTATTTCACCATGTCTAATACATTATACATTACATCATATTTTAAACAAAGCTAAATGTTAGATAATACGCACAATTAAGCATACAGGAAGACTTTACTGCATTTGGTGTTACAGTAAAAATACATTGTAAGTGAAAACATTTCATTTTGTTTGCAAACAAATTGTGATTGCTCATTAAAAGAAGTTAAACATTTTATATCAAAATCACAATTTTATAGTAATATTTATAATATTATAAAACCGGAAATGAACAGATCTGGACGAGTTATTTTCAATAAAATAAATGTAAACGTACATTTATTAGTTTACTTGCATTATTTTAACAACCGAAAGAGAAGATGTATAATCCTATGGATTACGTAATAATTTTTGTAAATCTAGAAAGATTTAGAGGGCGAATCGTTGGAAGGGAAAGTTAAATTATTCCTGCCAAACCGTTCCTCGCAATTTTGACTGTTTTTATAATAATTTTATTTACTTTTTTTAATGTATTGGGAAAAACATATAATGCACATAAAAAATCTGTCTTATAAAATAAATTCCCCTTTACTTGCCGTTATAAAACAAAGGTTGAACTATAAAACTAAAGTAAAAATTGGTGAAGTCATGTTAAGGTATGTTATAAGCCGAATCGACCTGCTCTCACATGCTGCACGTGGCACGCACGTCTTTGCCACTTTGTGGTTCGTTTATTTTTCACGTGACACAGGAATGTTTCTAAGGTAAACGTGTAGACATATACAGTATACTTTCAAATGAAACCCCGGCTTTTATTAAACTTAGGCTTTAGTAAACTCAGATGATTGGAAACTAATGCTCTAACTAACACGCCTTGTAGTCAAGTTGGCTTTAGAATAACAAACCTAGCATAATAATCTAAACTCGTTTATTAAAAATGGATTTTTAAATTAGGTTATTTTCTTGTCTTTATCTATAAGATTGGATGTATATATATATTTTTTTTTTGTATGTTTGAATTTTATGCACTCGGACACCGTTGGACGATTGGCCATGAAAAAGTGGTACACACACATGAAATTTCATGGTGAAGGTTTATGAATCATCAATTTTGTTGTAGCTCAATTGGGTTTCACCCTAGAAGCCCAAAAAGGATCCCATACTATGAACCTATGCTACATAATTAATTAGTTATAAACAACTTGAGAAGCAGGGGTGTGAAAAGAGACCGTATTGCGCATAGCCTAAGGCTCAGAATCGCTTGCTATGTAGCCGAAGCGAGTTGAGAAGCAGGGTTTTATCCGAAAATAAACCGTATTGCGCATGGTCTAAGGCTCAGAATCGCTTGCTATGTAGCCGAACCACAGCGGCTCATTCCTCTGAAGTCGGAATGAAAGATAGATGCGAGTCGCATTAAGTTGTCAATTGATAAATATTTTTAAAACGTCTTTATGCAACAATATCCAACAAATAAGTAAGCTCCAAGAGAATTTGCTTACCGTTATTAATAATCAAAATTGGAGTTTCAGGAGTTAGTTTTGTTACTACTGTGCATACTTTATTATACATTTTTTTCAAGGGCATTATTTTTAACACCATATCTAAAACACCATAAGTTTACATTTATGGTGTGTTAAATTTCTAAAGTTAACCTTATGGGGAATAAGTTTGTTTACAAATTTTCTACAATCAAACCATTTGATTTATAAATCTACAACTAATATTGTAGTTTTCTTGGTTTACTGGTTTATTGGTTTACTTTATATTAGCAATGTGATTTGCTATTCAATACATTCTGTATCAATCGTCGATTTAAAACTTTTAAATTATTAAATACTGTACAAAATGAATAGTTTTACTTCCCACGTTAATACTTTACAGTTTGGGGGTTATGTACCTATTTTTCAATTCCTGTTTAATTAAATATATAAAACCAATTCATGTTAGTTACACCCTTTTACTTTCTCCCCTTATACGTAGTATATGGAGAAAGTATTGTTTTCGTCAAAATTTTCGAATTTGAGTTGAAGGTGGATATATCCGTTTTGGGGTCCCCTGAATCCAAAAAAGTGGGTTTGGAGGTGATGTCTGTCCGTCCGTGTGTGTGTGTGTGTGTGTGTGTGTGTGTGTGTGTGTGTGTGTGTCTGGATGTGTACACAGCCTACCCCGTTGGTCCGATTTAGATGAAATTTGGCATGTATATATATTCACGGTATCTCCAGGCGTTTTTTTCATTTTTTTGAATTTTTGATTTTTAAGGGTAGTTCACCCCTAAAAACCCTTAAAAAACGTGAAAAATCCAAATTTCTCAAAAACGGCTCTAACGATTTTGATTATAATTTTATAGTTTATAGTGCACAGAGTACTAAATAATTTGGCACCACCCGCATGTCTGTAAAAATGACGGTTCAAAAGTTATGGGCTTTTAAATGTCAGAAAAATCAAATTTTTAAATTTTCAGCGAAAACAATTAAAGTAAAGTACAATTTAACTATCACCATTAAAACCTGCTTAAAAAACTAAACAAATTAGTATTTTGAATTATTTGTCTACGACTAACGGTTCCAGAGAAAAGTTAAATTTACTGTCCATGATAAACACATTACGTTGTCTCAAAGCGTCCAATGTTATTCTTATGGAGAATATTAAAATATCAATTTCTTCCTTATTTTTTAACCGTTTTCCATGAAACTTGGTATGAAGTGTAAGGTCAAATCACCCAACAGAACCAACTCAAAAAAGCTTGGTATTACCGGGGGGGGGGGGGTTTCCCCCCATACAATTCGAACAATTAATTTAACTTTGTCTCTCTTGTTTTTATTTTCAGAAATGGGATGATTATTTTTGAAACAATAAATTATTAAATGATATTTATTTAGATGAACTTTGGAGAACATGATAGTTTTATTATAGATTGTCTTTCTTGAACTTACTTTAGGGAGAAAGTATGTGTCAGTTCACTGGTACCGTTTATTTATAGCTTGTGACGTGATTTATTTTGATCATGCGTACATCAATACTGTGAATATTTTATTAACAGCTGATTGTGCGTTGCTTTATTTTCACTTTTCAGCTAACGTCGTTTTGCATAATTTTCAGCGAATGTTTGTTTGTGTTGTTTAAAAAAATGTAGAGATTACTGGTTAGTTTGTTTGTTCCAGTGTTATTATTCGTTATTCTTTGTTTTGTTTTGTGCGACTGGAAATGAATGTTTTATCACGCGAGTATTATTATAAACAATGGTACGATTCAGAAAATTTATTCTTTTCTATAAAAGCAAGGATTTGAGCAAAGGATTGGATTGGATGATTGTGAATCAATTCACTTAGATTTATTTGTTTTGTGGCAATGTTATTAATACGTCTGATCTTTTCAGTATCATTATTAACTCTGCCGTGACCCAGAATATCTAATCTATTCAATTTCAGAACATGGCCAAATGTTAAAGTTACCACGTAATTACTGTTAAGCGTAACGAAGTTTGCCGGGTCAGCTGGAATCAAGAATCAAGATCAAGAATCCTTATTTCCATACTGACATACAGTGTATGCATTTGGATAGGTCAGATATAGAGAAGATGTTGAGAAATCGACATTAGTCAATAAATTAACGAAAATTACAATCATGGAAGTTCAAAATAGAAATTTAAATAACAAAACACATCAACAAGGACAAGCAGGAGGACCAAAACGGACAATCTATAAGAGTACAGAAAAAAGCAAGTTATAAAAAGCTAGTTATATATAAATCAGAAAGTAACAAATAAATCATGTGTGATACGAGCAAGGGTTCTAATATAGGGAACCGGATTGATAATGATTATTTATCCTTTATAACTGGGTCAAACCTCCTTCATGTAACTAATGCTAATGTCATACGGTGTACACACAAATATAAAAGTGACTCGAGATATCAAATTTTACTTTGAAAATAAAAAATTGTGATGACGAGCACATTATCCTATGTCGCTACAGGATTCCAATGCAACCTTCATTCAAGTCTATTATACTTGCCAGTTGAATGGTAGTTTTACATTACAATCCAATATTATATTACGATATGGGAAAGATATTTATATAAGCATTTTATACTTCTAGAGAGTGTAAAGGAACATAAACAGTTATTTTCAGAGGTGATATCAAACCTTTAAGATAATCTAAGTAAAATAAATTTATGGCACATTCTGCCAACGCTACGCTAGAAAACTTGTCGATGGGGATCAATAATCAATTTATGATTATTAGAAAATTGATGATTTTTACAATTGAAAATGAGTGAAAACCCCATTTTATCTTACCGACGCCAATTTACAACATAACAACTAATAAACAAATAAATACTCGCATATTCTAATATAAGCAAAAATATAGAAGTGATAATAACAAATAAGTTAACAATAACAAATTGATATATTTATAAACATAAACAACAACAAATATTTGTAATTATATAAACTTTTAAAACAATTAAAATAATAAATAAATACTAAATATATTTATTTATTTAATTATTTCCCATGACAATTGCATTACAATAATAATAAAGTAAGAAGCACTTTGAAAGAAATTCAGGAAATATCTTCTCAAAGACTATACATCTGTTTGTGGGGAGAATCTCAGTTTATCACTTGTGGGAAAAACACTTCCTGTCCTAAACAAAGTACAATACAAATACGAGTACAAGTAAAAGCAGAAGTAAAAGGGAGAAAAAGCTATTGAAATACATAGTGAAAAATATTCTAAATGTTAATTAAAAATGAACTTTTATTCATAGTTGTGTAGGAATGGGTTAAATTGAAAAAACAATACTTTTATTTGATTGAATAAACATTTGAGAGAGTTTGCTTATCAATGGATATAAAAAAGACGAACAGCAAACAACAATATTAAATTTCGATCTAAACTATCTCATTTTTCCTACCAAAAAACATCTTACTAAAAAGAAAACAACACAAATTATATTAAATCAAATAAATAATACTGTACATATACTATGACCATTATAAATATTTAAAAAAGTAAATTAGATCAGATTAGCTCATTGAAATGACAACCACACTAAAATATAGGTATTTTAAGCCAAGTATGAATGATATTGTTTCTAAAATTATATATAGGTGTACATGGGTTTAATTTCGTTTGTATATGTTTTATATGCTCGTTCCATAGCAGCCTAACATCCACAATCTCACCTGAATACTTAGTTATTAATATTTAGTTTTAACTTGTACTTATTCACATAAGCCTGCATTCTGCAGGCCCATTAGGGCAGTCACAGTTGTGGCACCTTATCTATATTGTATGTTGAACCCTCATATTCTTAGGCCTTATATGTAAGCAACAAGTTTTCTGGACATTTCTATGACCTGATATTATCAATATATCATCAGCAAATGCTCATCCTCACAACCATCTATACTTTCCAGTGCCTCATTTAGGTATGTATTAAAAAGGGTTGGACCTAATCGACTTTCCTGTAAAATCCCTGGCTGGGTGGTGTAGTGGTTATTTTGCCCGCCTTCAAACTGAAGGTCGACGGATCGAATCCCGCAAGGGTCGAATCTGGACCCAGTCGCCTTGTCATTGGGCTATTAATCAATTATGCTTTCTAAAAATAGGTTGACGTTAGGTAGTACCAAGACCAGGGTTTGCACCGTTTCCCATCAAAACCTAAAAAAATGCCTCTGGCGTAGAAATACACGGAAATAAAAAATAAAATAAATAAAGTAATGTAAAATCCTCTCCTTAGGCCATAAGTATTTGGTGCCATTATAAACAGCTTAAAATTGGTATTGAACTAAAAAACAATCTATGAAAAGGTTATCAGGTGAGACAGTTTGGACCTGCCCTAAAGACCAACCCCGAAATATATTTACTTTACTAAATATATAATTGATATTAGGTGATAGTAAATTAAATTATCTTACTTGGTTTTAGAATATATTGTATACAATTGTCAAATAATTAATAGTACAACCAATAATTAGTAAATAAGGGATATGTACTCAATTTAATAAAACAGGTAACTACAATAAAAACTTACCTGAGAGTTCCACTCTGTTGATGTTAATTAGTTAAAAGCTACTAACCATAATAAATCAATAAGTTGATAGTGCGTTATTATGTTTTGTTCCATTTATGAAATATCTAATGTAATAGGTTTCATGCGTTATTCACCTGCCATGAGTAAGTTTGTCCTTTTCTTGGATCATTTCACAAAACAATTATTCTGAAATTCATTTAGTGAATAATCACATATTTATAGGCTAAATTGAAAATATAACTAATATGGTAAAAATAGATTAAAATTTATTGCAGTGGATGTATTATGTCAAATCATATAACTGTTAGTTTTAGTGAATTTCCCATAGGGAAGTAGCTATTACCGTAGGTCTCATGGCAAGAGTTAAGCCCGGGACCATGTTATTTTTTTTCTTTAGGTGCCCAGAGACCAAAAACAATAGTGGTTAAAATTTATATATATATATATATAAATATATATATATGTGTGTGTGTGTGTGTGTGTGTGTGTGTGTGTGTGTCTGTGAACACGATAACTCTCGTAAAAATGGTCCGATCGAAACCAAATTTGGTAGAGACGCGTATTCCTACAAATGCTGGGACGAGTTCGTAAACCAGACATATCGGTCAATGGGCACGGATAGTTTGGGGGGGGGGGTTTGTACCCCAAAATGGGTTTTTTTGCGTTTTTCACATGTAATTTCTAAAAATTTCTAATTTTATATTTCACCATTGGAGTCAGCTTAAAAAACTACACAAGTAAGTTCCTTAAAGTTTTCTCTATCTCCAACGGTTACCGAGATATAAAAAAATCTAAACACAGTACGTTGGATTGTGGGGCTCCAATGTTATCCTCTTATGGAGGATAGGGAAAAATGAATATTTCCCATATTAATCAATATTTTTTGATAAAACTTGATATTTAGCTTCATGTGGTTGAGATCTATCCATATATGCTTAAAAATCATAGTTTATGTGTTTATCATGGCAGCAAACCTGCATACTCTTTTCCCATATTAATGAATAATGAATAATGAATTTATTTCCACAAAATAAAAATATAAATGAAAAACGTGGTTATAACCTGGAAATTAACTGGCCACTTTATCCAGTAACTGTGGCCAGTGTTCCCTAAACTTATCACTAATTGATTAGAGTCCAGTCTTATCAGTCCGTTCACTTGACAGTCCTTTGAAGCCGCAGCCTGTGGCGGATCACATTAACGAGCAAGAAATTAAAATTACTTTTGTAAAATAATAACAATAATTACCAACAAAACTACTATAACACGAACATAATGAAAAATATTCTAACAAGTAAAATAATAACAATAAATTGCAGAAATAAAATTATAACTAAATTCTAAATAACAATTATAAATGGAGTAACATTAATTAGATTAGCTCAGTTGCATTTTTATAAAATATATATCATACTTCTATTGTAAAATGTTCCGGAGTAACCAAGTATCAATTATCTGAAAAAGCCAATTTTTTATTTTACTTGAAAAAAAAGTTAAAGAGCGACATCTTTTTAACTCCTCGGGCAATTTATTATATATGTAAGGTCCCAAAAATAAATTAGAATGTTTAAAAATCTCTTTGTTGACCTTTGGCGTCTTAAATAATTTCTTTTTAAAACTCCTTGTGCTATAGTGAAATAAATCAGCACCATTATTTCCACTCTGTGTGTAAAATAACCGCAAAACCTTAAAAACAAACAAATTTTGGATTGGCAAGATTCTTAGTCGGCAATATAAGGGAAAAGAACTATCAGTTAAGCGTTTTTTTAATATAATTCGTAAAAAATGATTTTGAGTTGTTCTTAATCTGCTTATTAATGTTTTGTAGGTTCCTCCCCAGCACACAAGACCATACTGCAATCTTGAGTTTATCAAAGCATAATAAAGCGATGTTAATAGAGTTTCATCACAAATATTTTTAAGAAAATAAAATTTTCGTATAGACTGTGAAATTTTAGCATGTAAGTTTTGTATGTGATTTTCCCATGTAAATTTGGAGTCAAAAGTCAGGCCCAAATACTTTATGTGATTTACCTTTCCCAGTTCATTGCACTGGCAAGCCAGGCGGTGACAGTCTACGGTGTGATAAGTGATTGAAGATGAGAAATCGAAACCTCTGAAATCAAAATTGATATATTTTGTTTTGCTGGTGTTAACTTGCATTTTATTTTTGTGACACCAGTTTTGTAAAATGTTTAAATCTTCATTTAACATTGTTTCTATGACTTCTTTATTTTTATGAGAATAAAGGAATCCAATATCATCTGCAAAAGCCTGAATTTGTCCATTAAATTGCTTATTTAGTAGGTCATTAATAAAAATTAAAAAAAGGGTTGCAGAGGTCACAGAGCCTTGCGGTACACCAACGGTGACAGGCAAGGGTGCACTGAGGCAGCCCCCGACCCGCACCCGCTGCTCCCTGCCAGATAGGAAACTGCGGAACCATTGTAGCGCCACACCCCTTATCCCCACTGCTTCCAACTTGTAAAGCAAGATCTGGTGATTAACCAAATCAAAAGCTTTAGTAAAGTCAACAAAGAGTCCTGTGGTTTTATTACTATTATTAAAACTCGTATATATAAGGTTTGTAAAATTTAGAAGTGCATCCTCGGTAGATTTACCATGTCGGAAGCCATACTGGTTTTTTGAGAAAAAATTAATTTTGTCAAGATACTTGACTACTCTGTTGACAACAATTTTCTCTAATATTTTGGAGAATATGGATAAAAGGCTAATAGGTCTTATATTAGTTATTTTTATGGATTTAGCTTTTTTGTAAATTGGCACAACAATACTTAGTTTGAGCATATCAGGAAAGATTCCTTGACTAAGACTCAAGTTAAAAATATGAGACAATGCAGGTGCGATAAGCTGCCCAATGTTTTTTATAAAAGATACGTTAAAATTGTCGTACCCAGATGATTTTTTATTCTTGAGTTTATTTATTAAACTTAAAATTTCATATTCATTTGTTGGTTGAATAAAAAATGAGTGGCAGTTACGAGTGAGATCCAACCCGGCAAGTGAAGGTATATCATTATCAGTCTGTACGATATTAATCAGATAATTGTTAACGCTATCTGCAATGTTCTGGGGATCGCATACTATCGCACCATTCTCCAACTCCACCTTATCAAAACTTTTATTTCGGGACTCGCCCGTAAGATTATTAATTATCTCCCATTGCTTGGAAGGGTCTCCATCAACACTGCGAATCAAATTAGAATAATAACCTTTTTTCACTAAATCAATTTCCGAATTTAGTTTGCCACAAAAGGAATTATAATATCTATTTAGAACTTTATCATAAGGTCTCCTTTTTTTTAATAAATATAGTTTTTTCCTCTTATCAAACTTCCTTAAAATTCCCGTTGTTATCCAAGGACTTATAACTTTAGCTTTTGCAAGTTTTTTGTTCACACTCACATTTTTCGAACATGTGTAGACAATGTTTGTTAATATACTATGAAAGTTTTCGTAACACACATTGACATTATTGGACATAAATACATTGTCCCATTTAACCATTTTTAAACAGTCAATGGCTTTAATTGGATCAATAGTAAGCTTGCTACTTGATAAATCTATTTTCTTAGCATCTACACAATTTTCTAAATATTTTAGTCCTAATAAGCAATGATCTGTAATGCCCAAATCAAAAATTGCACACTCAAAATTTTGTACTTTCCTATGTTTGACAAAAATGTGATCAATTAATGTTTCAGATTTAGATGTGATTCTAGTTGCATTTTTTACCATTGATGAGAATCCATTGTTTACCATAAGATAAGAATAGTTTTTATTGTTAACTTTTCCATCCAACAAGTCAATATTAATATCACCTATAAAAATCGTATTGGAAGTAAAAAAATTCATATATGATTCCAGTTCCTTAATAAACTCTTTTTCTGAATAATCTTGCAATCTATATAAACAAAACAACTTAAAATAATGTTTATTTATTTTAATATCTAAAAGAAGAGTATCAGCATGATTCATACTTTGCACATTAGTTTCAGTAACACACACAGAATTTAAAACGTAACAAATAACACCTCCTGATCTGTATGAGTTGTTACAATGTGCAAAAGCTGTATAATTAGGAATTTTGTAAAAGTCTAGCTCTTCAGATTTTATCCAAACTTCGCTCATGACAATAAAGGTAATAGGTTTATTTAGACGTGTAAATTCTATCAAAAAGTTATCAAAGTTTTTTCGTATACTCCTTATATTGCAGTGAATTATGGTAAAAATTTCATTACTGACACCACTAAAAAAATTGTCATCTAACTTATCAAGATAGACCTGCTGATAATTCATGAGAGCTTAAAAAAATAAAAAACAACATTGAAATGATAATCATATATCTTACTTACTAAATAATATACATGAAGAAAGTTCGTAGAATGTAGTAGTAGGCCTACACATGTAAAAGGAAAATTACTTAAGATTTTCGATGTCAGCTTCACTGTCAATTCTGAGACATTTTTCGCCATTGGATTTCCTTACGAAGAACTTCCCTTCCCGACACCATACGTAAGTATAGCCGATGTCGCGACACTTCCTCTTTAACTTAGCCAAAAACATTTTGTTTATTGGTGAAAGATGTTCATTGATAAAGAGTTTGTTTTTGGGAAAAGACGTATTTACTCTGTCCGCAGTTGCAGATCCCCTGTTCTCTCTAAACTGTTTAAGCCAGTTGTCTCTGACGGCCCTGGTGTTGAACTGGACCACGAGGGACGGGGCGCGGTCATTACGGAAGCTGGGAACTCGATGCGCTGCGTTGATCTGCGACTCTTCCACCTCCACGCCGATCACTGCTCCTACATCTTTCACCAACTTGACGACATCTTCCTTAGGGGTCATTGGTACACCGCTGATCTCTATATTACTGCGCCGAGTATACTGTTCAAGCGAGCGAACGCGGTCCTGAAGATCAGTCACACAGGCAGACAATGAAACATTTTTTAACCGAAGATCCTCATTTTCTTTCTTTATTATTTTTAATTCCTTTTTGAATTCTTCCATAAGAGAATTCGACGTATCAACTTTATCCGAAAGGAAACTAAGAGACTTAGTTATCTCCTCAACTTCAGTTTTAAAATTCTTAAGTTCTTTAAAAACGTCATTTTTAAATCCATCCAATACCTGCAGGATGAATTCCTTCGTTACTGCTGTGCTCGATCCAGAACTCACACTACTATCTCGACAGTCTTTGCACCGCCATTGCTTTGCAGCACGTGTCTTCTTTTCCTCAATTTCTTCCTTAACACAGCTGAGATGAAACACCTTTTTACAGTTTCCACTACAACTAATCACTTCCACAGATTTTAAATTGCTTATATCAGCATTACACGCACCACAAGTAGTCGGCATATTAGTTAATTAACGAACTTCACTTTAAAATTAATACTCGACCAAACCAGACAAGTATACGCCGCACGTTCTGCCTGAACCTGATTCAGCTCAGCCACGAGCGGAGCAAACTAGGTCTTATCAGCTCGACTGACTCGACCAGACTCAATCATATAGGGAATAGGAAAACTCCTTTATTTATGGACAGATGTTGATGAAAGTTGGTATGAATGTTAAGATAAAAATTATTCATGGTAGAAATGACTACTTTCAGTGTTCCTCACAGCAGCAAACCTGCACACTCTTTCCCATGTTAATCTTATGGAGAATAGGCAAATAATTCTCATGTACATGGACAGATTTTGATAAAACTTGTCATATATTTATGATTATATTATGATTTGGAAATTCGCTGAGTACGCAGGTCTGCTGCGACGGGGGTATATATATATATATATATATATATATATATATATATATATTTGAGTTGGTAAATGAGGGCTACTATTAATATTAAATAATTATGCATAACTTAGCACCCTTTTTTTTTGTTTGAGAAATTATTTTATTGAAAAATTCACTAAAATAAATTTTTTAAATTTATTTTATAATTTTATTGAATAAAAAATTCAATAAAATAATTTCTCAAAAAAAAAAAAAAAAAAAAAGGGTGCTAAGTTATGCATAATTATTTAATATATATATATATATATGTGTGTCTGTGAACACGATAACTCTCGTAAAAATGGTCCGATCGAGACCAAATTTGGTAGAGACGTGTATTCCTACAAATGCTCGGACGAGTTCGTAAACCAGACATATCGGTCAATAGGAACGGGTAGTTTGGGGGGGTTTTGTACCCCAAAATGGGTTTTTTTGTGTTTTCCCATCTAATTTTTAAAAATTTCAAATTTTATCTTTCACCATTGGAATCAGCTTAAAAAACTACACAATTAAGATCTTTAAAGTTTTTCATTATCTCCAACGGTTACCGAGATATTAAAAAATCTAAACACAGTATGTTGGTATAAAGTTGGTATAAATGTTAAAAATAAATGTTTTTGAAGATGTAAATGCCTACTCTCAGTGTCCCTCACAGCAGCAAACCTGCATACTCTTTCCCATGTTAATCTATGGGGAGTAGGCAAATAATACTCATATTTATTGACAGATAATGATCAAACTAGTCATAAATTATTATTATTATTTTGTTATTGATTTGAAAATTCGCTGAGTACGCAGGTCTGCTGTGACGGGGGTATTTTATTATTAGTAAATGTGTAGTTAGTTTTGAAAATAATTAATAATTTTAATATTAGTTTAATGTTTAGCGATAAAAAATTCTATTTAACTAAAACATTTATAGTGTCTGGGGTAAATCTCCAACAAAGTTTATTAGTTATTGGTTTACCGTTAACTATTAACGTTAACGTTAACGTTAACTATTATTAATACTATAGTATTAATAATAGTTATGCATGTGCTATCAGTTATACGAATCGCCTTAATAATGCTAAACGTTTTAAGAAATAAAATAACTATTCTTTATTTTTATTTTTTTATCACTATGAATCGATATATTTTCACATTTTAGATGCATACTATATTAATAAACATTTATTAAAATTCATCTTATTAGACTCGAACTTAAATTAAATTAAAAATATGATAAATACGTTAGTCAGTCTGCAGTTCAATGGTGCAATATTTCATTAGTTACATGTTTCGGCTTTGACACCATTTCCATACAACTAATTCCAAATTGGTGTAAATGAAACGTAGTAAAAAAATACAACACAACATAACAAATAGTAATTAAATTTAGACATCTGTCACTTCACGACTTATCCAAGAACACTGTTAGGAAAGTTTTGATTTTATCTATGTTATCAGCATCAGGCGATTTGATGAAGATAGGGTTTCGTCTCGGAGAAGGGCGTTGAAAAAATATTTCAAAATTCTTTTTTTAAGTGACAACTTAACATACTGTAATTAATAATTTGATTTAAATTAAAGTTGTAATTAAAATAGATTTATTAAAATTGGTTCTTATGGCATTTGTATATTTCAAATTATTCTAACATATTATGTTTCCTTTTTGGCAGTAATGCAACATTTTAAAACCGTTGATAAAGTCATGCATATCGTGATTATCGTCAAACGGGTAGGGAATTTAGAACTAGGTATATAGAACATTGCCCGAACCCAAGAACAGACTCACAAAAATGGGTTGCAGTCAAAGTGCTGATCCAACAGTCCACAGTTGCGGCCTTTAGCATGGGCGTCAACCCGCCAATGTTTTAAAAATATCGGCGATCTATCGGACGCGCTCCCGTCAAAGTGCTGATCCCACAGTCCTCAGTTGCGGCCTTTAGCATGGGCGTCAACCCGCCAATGTTTTAAAAACATCGGCGATCTATCGGACGCGCTCCCGTCAAAGTGCTGATCCCACAGTCCTCAGTTGCGGCCTTTAGCATGGGCGTCAACCCGCCAATGTTTTAAAAACATCGGCGATCTATCGGACGCGCTCCCGTCAAAGTGCTGATCCCACAGTCCACAGTTGCGGCCCTTGCATGGGCAACAACCCGCCAATGTTTTAAAAACATCGGCGATCTATCGGACGCGCTCCCGTCAAAGTGCTGATCCAACAGTCCACAGTTGCGGCCCTTTCATGGGCGTCAACCCGCCAATGTTACAAAAACATCGGCGATCTGTCGGACGCGCTCCCGTCAAAGTTCTGATCCCACAGTCCACAGTTGCGGCCTTTAGCATGGGCGTCAACCCACCAATGTTTCAAAAACATCGGCGATCTGTCGGACGCGCTTCCGTCAAAGTGCTGATCCCACAGTCCACAGTTGTGGCCCTTGCATGGGCGTTAACCCGCCAATGCTTTAATAACATCGGCGATCTCTCGGACGCGCTCCCGTCAAAGTGCTGATCCCACAGTCCACAGTTGCGGCCTTTAGCATGGGCGTCAACCCGCCAATGTTTCAAAAACATCGGCGATCTATCGGACGCGCTCCCGTCAAAGTGCTGATCCCACAGTCCACAGTTGCGGCCTTTAGCATGGGCGTCAACCCGCCAATGTATCAAAAACATCGGCGATCTGTCGGACGCGCTCCCGTCAAAGTTCTGATCCCACAGTCCACAGTTGCGGCCTTTAGCATGGGCGTCAACCCGCCAATGTATCAAAAACATCGGCGATCTGTCGGACGCGCTCCCGTCAAAGTTCTGATCCCACAGTCCACAGTTGCGGCCTTTAGCATGGGCGTCAACTCGCCAATGTATCAAAAACATCGGCGATCTGTCGGACGCGCTCCCGCCAAAGTTCTGATCCCACAGTCCACAGTATGGGCATTTAGCATGGGCGTCAACCCGCCAATTTTTTTAAAAACATCGGCGATCTGTCGGACGCGCTTCCGTCAAAGTGCTGATCCCACAGTCCACAGTTGTCGCCCTTGCATGGGCGTTAACCCGCCAATGCTTTAAAAACATCGGCGATCTGTCGGACGCGCTCCCGTCAAAGTTCTGATCCCACAGTCCACAGTTGCGGCCTTTAGCATGGGCGTCAACCCGCCAATGTTTCAAAAACATCGGCGATCTGTCGGACGCGCTCCCGTCAAAGTGCTGATCCCACAGTGCACAGTTTTGGCCTTTAGCATGGGCGTCAACCCGCCAATGTTTCAAAAACATCGGCGATCTGTCGGACGCGCTCCCGTCAAACCGCCGATACTTTTATTTTCCGAATCGGTGGTTGGGTTTGGGAGTGTGTGCTTGTGTGTACGTTTTTGTGTTACACTTATACAATCGTTAATCGCGATAATTATATAATTATATTCATTATTTTCATTATATAATCGCTATTGGTATTGGCTAAGGTATTTATTATCTTTTATTAATGGTATTAATGTTTATCTTATTAAACATTATTCAGTTTCATAATCAAAGATAAGAATCCTATGATATATATATTTATAGAAATTCATATGATGTAATGTTTATGTTTTATTGGGGAACAAAGTCATTATTTCATTTAATAATTTCATTATTTAACTATATTTTCATAATGTACTCATTAGTTATTTACAGTTTTTGAGTTTTTTTATGGGTTTGGACAGTATTAGTTATATTTCTTTATAAATATTCATCGATAAATATCTACAACGGAAGAATATATTTCTGCTACGATCTACGAATTGAATTTGAATTTCAAAGGAATTATCGGTCTGTTGATCCCATAGTGTTCAAACTAACCGACAACAAGGACTTCTGAGGGCTGTCGATTCATCACTGAGGCTGCCTTCTCGTTCCACTGGTTTCAATTGGTCTAACTGTAATACACTAAAAGTTAACACTTATCACCAGCTGTAACAACAAGATTTCGTACTTCTTATATTATGTAGATTCTAGTAAAAAACTGTTTGTAGTTTATATTATTCAATACTTTATTGTCTTGGATCTAAATACCAAATAAAATAAAAAAAGACATTCCACTAATCACACTCAAATATCTCTATGGATTATCTCAAATTTTTACAACCATCATATAGTATTTAATTAGATTAGGTTTTTGAATGAAATTATTCTATTTAATTACATTATGGCATGATGTAATAAATGCAGCAACAGAGTGTTAAATGGGATCATTGGAAGTGTCAATATGTCAACAGTCATTTCAAAATTATCAGTATTGAGTATTTCCGTTTGTTACAATTTGAAGGACTAATTGCTTGTTTAATATGAATAAATGAAATATGATAATGTGTCAACATTATTTCGTCTCTATTAATTTATTAATAAAGAAATGTTTTTAGATCTCAAAGTTTGCACCGTGGTTAAAGGTTAGTTAACAAAAACTCAAAATTGATATTTTTATATACAATGATGATATAATTTCATATTGTTAAAATTATTAAAATTTTTCAATTATTTAAACAAATAAATTATTTATTATTTAATATTAATCAAAAAAACATTCAAAAAATTAATAATCAATTTTTTATAAAAAATAAAAAAAAATTAATCATAACAATATAATAAAATCTTACCAATCAATTTACATTAACTAAAATACCAAAAAAAAAAATTTCATTACATCAACATCCAACAAAAAAAAAAACAATAAAAAATTAAAAATTTTATTTTTATAACTTTTATTAAACAATTAAAATCATTCCTTTATTATAAAATTTATCCCATATATATTTAACACATTAAGTTATATTATAAAAATTAATTATAAAACAATATCTATAATTATCATAATATATTAACTTAAAAATTAATCTTAAAAATAATAATTAAATATTATAAAAAATATTATAAAAAAATATTATTAAAAATAATTCAAAATTATATCTAGTTGATACTGTCTTCTAAAAGATAACTTTTGTATAAAAAAATATTATAATTTTAAAAAAAAAAAGAAAAGAAAAATTTAAAACTAAAAAAGAAAAAGAGTAAAAGAGTGAGAACATCAAAAATAAAAGATTTTATAGAAAGAAAAATAAAAAAAAAGACATAGAAATAAAAAAATAAAAAAAAATAATATAAAATGAAGAATGGAATTTAAATTAATCACAAGATTTTAATGTAATCATTAAAAAAATGCGTAATACATAATGAGAATATTGCATTGTGTATGAAATGTATTCTTAGATTAATATCGAAAATTATCAAATCAAAACAAATGAGGATTTCAATCAAGGACATATTATTAACAATTAAAATTGTGTGCTGAAATATTATTAAAATCTCTAAACAATAACAAATAATGCAGGGTGTGACGACGGCGTCATAGTAAGAGCAGATCTCTTATTCTTTCTAAACAGGAAAACAGGAAGAAGTTATTAATAAGTAGGTAAATTGCCTTCCTGTTTTTAATAAAATCATTCGAAAACTTTAATTATTTTTATTTATTTGAAGTCATTTTTACAATTATTTATTTATTAAGTTTTTCCCCTCCTTTACTGTACAGAATTCACCGTCACCTACAGACAACCATTTATTCACCTATTTGACTTTATTCTTGTGTTAGCCTCTTCACTTGTCTGTCTATATTCTTGTAACGATCTCACATTATTGTAGATTTGTTTTCACTTTTAACCATTTCAACCCGCATTTTGTTTTAAAATTCACTTATGCATCCTTGTCTTTAATCTTATTTGTCATATACAATCTCCATATCAAACAAATAATATGTTATTTTTTTTATTAATAATATTAATAAGTATTTATATATTTTAAAATAATTAAATGTTCGTAATACTTTTAAAATATTATTAGTAATAAATAAAAAAATAAAAATAAATTAAAAAAATATGAAAATGAAAAGTTTAAAATTAAATAAAATTAAACAATATTTAAAAAATAAACATTAATACAAAATAAATAAATATAATTTATTTTTGCTAAAATGAATCAAACAACAAATGAAATAAGGATGAGGAACCAGCCCTAAATTCCTCCTCTTCTGATTGGCTTTAAAGTCTCAACATACAAAAAATGCAGATCAACCTACTAGAACTAAAAAACTTGACTGATAGCATTGCACTTACAAAATACAAAATCAAAATAAAATAATTGTTTTAAATGATACAATGAAAATATTATAATTACAATATAATAATATAATAATAAATAATATTATATACAATAAAATAAAAAAAACAAATATTATTATATTATATTTTTAACATTGGTAAAAATATTCAAAAATTTTTTTTTATTTTTTTCAAAACATACATTTTAAGTTTAAGTAAAACTTTTTTTTTGTAAAAGTGATTATACGTTTTATAACATATGTATGTAATTTATTAGAATATAAAAAAATACAGGCATTTTTTTATTAAAAAAAAACTTAGCTGTTATCTGTGGACCATTTTTCCACAAAAAAAAACTACCTGATGAAATATAAGAAAAATTACAACTAAATTCTTTAACTTACAAATAAACAGTAAATTCCTTTATTTGAATGTACAGCAATAAAAAAACAATAACAACTGTTATTCATCATATCGGATGCAAAATGTTTTTGGATTTGAAAGTACAACTTACATTATTCAATGTTTTTAGAACAGGTAACACTTGGCTAAAATATTTTATCTTTATTCCCTTTTCAATAATTTTATCTTTTCCTGTTTAAACAAAATTTTTTGTTATCTCTATCCTTTGCTCTCTTCAATGTCTGTAATTAGTCGTGTCAGTCAGTTTTTGAGTTCAGTTTGTGAGTTCAGTGAATCCCTTGCAGTGAAAGTGAAAATGTGAGTGAGTGTCAAAAGTGAGTGAGCGTCAAAAGTGAGTGAGTGTAAAGTGAAACAAAAGCTTGGGATATTAATAACATAATTTATTCAACAGATTCTAGTAAGTTATCACTTGTATTACCTCTTCTAATTACATATCAGATTTTTTTTATGATTTTAAATAAAATAAACTTTACTACTTCAAAGTATACAAACTTAAATTATTAAAAGAAACACAACTCTCTCGTCTTAATAATAATAAAACAAATCTTACTTGAGTAAACAGTGTTCTTCTCCTAGTTTTAGGACAAATAAAATTTCTCTTTTATCCCTTTTTTAACTGTGAAATATTTACTCGTTTAGCAATCGATAAATCTGAAATATCTTGTATTAACACAGTAACAGGATTAACAAAATATATTATCCTATAAGGTCCCAAAAACCTCAAGTCTAGTTTACTTTGATACTTATCAGCCTTTTTTGATAATTTCCTATTTTCTAAATACACCTTCATCCCTAATTGAAAAGGATGTTTAACTCTGTCTTCACAATACCTTTGTCTATTTTTATTAAATTTTACAGATCTTTTTAAACTCTTGATTACCATACTTATCTTATTTCTTACATCATCAGCTTTCAAATTCTCATTTACTAAGTCATTTAAATTCCATAAATTTGACAGTGCAATGATGCGTGATTAAACATAACTTTAAAAGCAGTTGTCCTAACACTAATAATACCGATCCCATGCTAAGTTCACTCGCATCGCACATAAGCACAAAAGGTTTGTCAAAATTTGGTATAGTTAATACAGGTGGGTTACTAATACATTGTTTCAGTTTTTTGAAACTCTCATCACACTCTTTACTCCAAATAAACTTAGACTTCTTTTTTCTTAATTCATTTAAGGGGCTAGCTATTTTGGCATAATCTTTTATAAACTTTGCAAAGTAAGAAACCATGCCAATAAATCTGCTCACTTGTTTTACATTTTTAGGTGCTTCAAACTCTCTTATTGCAACTGTTCGATCAGGATCAATTTTGATTTCATTTTTACTTATTTTATGACCTAAATAGCTGACCTCTTTACATGCAAATTTTACTTTGTTCGGATTAACTGTGAGGTTATTTTTACTTAACCTATTTATAACCTCTTGTAAATGTACAATATGTTCCTCTAACGTGTTTGAATATACAATAAGATCGTCAACAAAGTTCATTACATATTTAAATTTTATGTCATGAAAAATTTGATTTAAATAAGCACTTAACAGACCTGACCCACAATGTAACCCATAAGGGATTCTATTAAATTCATACTGAGCAAATGGAGTACAAAATGCAGTTATATGTTTACTCTCTTCACTTAATTTTATCTGATGAAAACTATTACATAGGTCAAGAACTGTAAAATACTCTGCACCTTGCAAATAGTGGTAACTTTCCTGGAGGTCACCTATAGGATGATTTACTCTTTCAATCTTAGCATTTAACTTAGAATAATTAATTACCATTCTATGCTTATCACTATTTGGTTTACTCACAGTGAAAGTTGGACTACTATAACTAGACAAGCTTGGCCTGATAATATTTTGTCTCAATAAGTCATCAATTATTTCTTTAAGTATTTTCATTTTTGGTGGACTAAGAGGATATGGTCTTAAATTTACTGGTTCTTTATCTCTCAATTTTAGAGTGTACTCAAAATCAAGAGCTTCACCTATTTTCTCTGTGAACACCTTGGGATTACAATTTACTAAGTTCATTATTTCATTTCTTGCCTTTTCACATCCTACCAATACATCTTGATTTATGTTACAGCAATATACACTAACCTTATTCATAAAAGGTATTTTAACTTCATTATTAAACTCAAAATAACACAAATTATTACTCAAATCAATAATCATACCTGAATCTCTAATAAATTGTGCTCCTAATATTACATTCCATGATACATTTTTACCAATCAAAAACTGAGTATACCAAGAGAAATTATGCAGCTTAATTTTTACTGTACATTTACCCACAATATCAATAGATTGTTTAGTTGCAGTATAACAATTAGTAGTTGTAGGATCAAATACAAAATTCTTAACACATCCATTGCATTTTAATTTGTTAAACATATTTTCATTAATCATGTTCACAGAACTGCCAGTATCAATTAAGACTACTTCTTTAATTTTTGAGTTAAATTTAACCTCAAGTTTTGGTAACTGAGTATTTACACTATTGTTTTCCTTTTGCCATGATTTGTAATTAGTATTATTTAACTTTCTCTTTATTTTGTATACATCTTTCTTAAGCTTAATTTTATCTTTCTTTACAACAACGTTAGTGTTTACTTGGGCCCTGGGGAAGAAGGAGATTTGCCCCTTCCCCTTACTATCCCGTTTTTTGGTTCAAAACACTTATTAAAATTACCTCTTTGAGCTTGATAACAATACCTTGCTATATGTCCTACTCGGTTACAATTATAACAAAGCCTACCCTCTTGAATGTTATTTACAGTTTTCAGCCTTACATTGTCTCTTAACATTTTTCTTTCATGCTCCTTAAATGCAACATTTTGTACGTGTACACAAAATTTATCTAAATCTTCAAAACTCTTAGGTTCACCCTTAAAACCTAACCTGGCCCTATCCTGTTCATTGATACCAAGATTAATTATTTCAACTAGTTCTTGTTCACCAAGGTTACAATTTAAAACTTCAGCATTTTCCCTAATTTCAGTTATATACAAAGATAAAGGTTCATATTGTTTCTGAGGTCGAGTTACTAAATCTCTTTTTAAATTGTCTCGCATGGTTACAGGTACAAAATTATTTAACAAAACATGATGCAATTCTTTTATGTTTCTCCCTAGTGACTTGCACTCGATTATTTTGTTTAGCAAAGGTCCACTAGCATAACCAATACAAATTTCAAAAATTAGACTATCAGACAGTTCAGTTGCACTTTTTAACTTTAATAAATTACATATAAAGTCCAAAAGTTCACGCACATTTAAACCATTGGTTATTTTAAATCTTTTTACATAGTTCTCAATGGGATTTGGAAGTTTTGAAAACTGAGAATTAATATGCATTTTTAATTTACTATACTCTCCCTCATTACTAAGGGTTACCTCTGGCAGCTTTGTTACAGAAGTGGACATGAATACATCCTCTAAGTTTTCTTCTTCCATGTGGGTTTCACTTATTCTTCTAATTAACTTTTCTTTAAGATTATTGTCTATTGTTACAGAATTGAGTTTACAAGAAATTTCATCTACCTTTTTTAAATACTGATTGCATGCTTCCTTTATCTCTTCTTTAACATTATCTATCTTAAGCAACACCTTGACTCTATTTACAAAATGTCCCAGTTTAGTTTCTAGTCTAGCAATGTCTATAACTCTTTTACTAGTGTTACACTCCTCCAATAAAGTCTCTAAATCCGAAAACTTAAACTTAAGAACCTCTATCTCTTCATTTATATCTACCTTACCTTCGATATTTGTGTGTTTAGGTTCCACATTTGTACTCACAACAAATCTCAATCTCTTCCTTAATATGTTTACAGTGTCTGACTCCTTAACATTTTCTCCTCTTAATTTTAGTTCGTATATTAATTCGTCTTTCAACAGAAAATCTACTTTTAAACCCATTTTGATGCTTAGTCACTTAATCACTTCTTTCACACACTAAACGTTTTTAAAGAGTTTTTTTTTGTTACTAGCAGAGTTGCGCATTTTGTAACGAAATTTTGAATATTAATATTCATTTGTTTCATCACTTTTGCAATAATTTGGAGTAAGGTATTTTAGTAATAATCTTGCCTCCTTTTTTTATATCTTTATTTATATTAAAATTTTCATACTCGTAAACCCTAAAAAAAATAAAAATGTTACAAGTTTAAATTTTATGTTTAACTGGTTATTTGATTAGTACATAAATGTTGAAATTAGAATGAAAATTGAAATGAACATTTTTTTAAAGTGGAATGCACAGATATTACATACTAAATTCACTAAATTACATACCAGTTAAATCCTGGGTAAATCACTACCAATTTAGTTGCTTGCTACAACAGAATGAAATGAGGGAGGACCTGAGGAACCAGCAGCTTAAATATACCAGCCCAAATCTAGATCCTTCCTCCTCTTCTGATTGGCTGTTTAAAGTCTCAACATACAAGTGTTTTAACCTGCAGATCAACCTACTAGAACTTGAACTAAAACTTGACTTGAAACTATGCATTGCACTTTTACAAAATACAAAATCAAAATAAATATTGTTTTAAATTCCGATAGACAATGATTGTTAATATTATAATTACAATATAATATAATATATATAATATATACAATATATAATATTAATTACATTACAACTGGTATTGAATAATCGTTGATTTAAAAAAATATTATTTATTCTATTTATTTTTTTTTAACATTGGTACAATTGACAACATTAATTAATTAGTATCTGTAACTTAGACGTTAAATTTTTAACGTAAATTATTAGGTAATCACTTGAAAACGAGATGAGTTTTTCCACCACTAGAAACGTTGTGTGGTTAAAAACACAAACCCGGGGGAAAAGTGCAATAATATATATTTAATTATAAATAAACAACGCCATTATGAATCTTAAAGATTTTGTAACTGTGATAATTCAAACTAAACCTTTTTATACGTTGGGTAAGGAAGTAATATCGGTTTACTTATTTCTCTTTAATGACATGGGAAAAGAGTAAGTAGGATTGTAGGTAGTCCACGAGGAAAAGATATTTTATATAGTAGATATTCAAACACATTAGTAAATCTTAAGAAGATAAAGCTATTTGTTTGAAATTTATTGTTGGAGATGGTCAATATTGGGGTTAGGCCTTCTAAAATGTCATTGCGGAAAATTTATCTCAATATCTCAAATATTAAGGAAGTTATGTAATATTTTCATTTTCAATAAGAATAGCATTGGGAAGGTGTTAGTAGGTTTGCTGCCACGAGGTACAAAAATTAAGTATTTTGGTATGCTTTTTGAAATAGTTACACTAAAAAATGTTTCATATACTGTGGAACAATACGAAATTTTATAATAATTATTTAATTTAATCATTCAAATGAGAGCGGAATATACATTTTTACCATAACCCTATAAGATTACCATTTGAACTCCAAAAGACAACGTACTGTGTTTAACAGTTTATGTACGAGTATCTCAGTAACTAATTGACAAAAAGGCTCAAAATACTGAATAGGTTTTTTGTTTTTATGTAGATTCCAACGGTGCTGATAAAAATACTTTTCCCCCTTAAAACATTTTTGCATTCATAACTACCCTTTGGATAGACTCATTTGGATGGATTTTGAACTTGATCGATTACCGTCCATTTATATTTATGTACCAAATTTCATCGAGATCGAAGTTTTTTACGAGTGTCACCGGTATCATGTCCATGGCCAATCCACACTTTCAAACGAATTGTGTTTTTTGACATCTGAGGACTTCATAACGGAAAAATACTAGGTTCCACGTTTTCGCCATAGTAATCCGTTTAAATTCACTAAAAAGCGTTCACGCGTTTGGGAAGTTTTGCACACGAAATGTCTGTGTATGAAATATATAACATGAATATAAGATACATAAGCGGTTGCACGTTGACTTTCGTTCACAACAAAACACTTCCGGTATTACGTGCTGAAGCGGAAACAATGAATATCAAACGCCTGAGACAAAACAACCAACATGGAGCATGAAGACGTGTCAGTGCTGATGACGCAGATTCCCCTCCATAACGCACCACTTTCTCTGCGGTGCGGCGCGGCTTCTAAAGCATGAATTTACAGGGCATTGCCTTGGTTTGTGGTTCTCTGTGACTTAATGCTTAAGTGCGTTAACCACCTTCATATATTTAGAGACACGTGAAATCCAGCATAGAGGACAGTACTGCTCATCAATGAAAATTATAGGATTATTTTTTCTATAGGTACATCCTAATACTTTTGAAATATTTAAACATGTATGCATATTATTATTTTGGTTGGTTTTATTTAGAAAAAAACATGGAACAAATGTCAATTGTTGGTTACCGTTGGTTCACCTGGTGATCGCTGTGGTTAACTTATATTAGCACTCCTCGTCATCCTCAGCCTCTACAAAAACTAATATTGACCAATGTTGGTCTCATCACAGTTCACAAACTCATATTTTACACACGTAATACACACTACATAATACGTTGACGCAACAAAGGCGATGAAATAAGCGCTCGTCGTGTACCTCGACCCGATGGTGACTGTGACGGACTCAGACTCAAACTCAAACTTCCTTACTGTTGGAAAACATTTAAGTTCATAACAATCGTCATATTTGTTTAAAAGCATTACCATACAATAGAGCAGTATACAATTAATTCAATCATTTACAAATAACTGACAGTTTGAAATGTGATAGTTTATTTCTATATATGTCACTTGATTTATATTCGTTCAAACTGTAAAATTCTTTCCTAGTAGGGCTTTGAGTTTTATCTTAAATACATCAATATCTGTCTCATTTTTAAGGCGATTGGGAGGTGGTGAAAGAGCATGATCGAATAAAACATGATTTGATGCTGGAAAAACTTAGTTTTGTGCTGGGGAACGGATAAAGATTTCGTGTGCTGAATCTTGAATGAGGCTGTTTTGGAAAGAGATCTGGGTTGTTCTTTAAAAATACCAAACAGTTGAAAATGTAAATTGACGGGAAAGTTAAGATGTTGTCCTCTACATGACGCTGTTGGGTGGAGGCCAAAGATGATTCGAACTGCCTTCTTTTGGGCTTTGAAAATGGCTTGTGTTTTTGAACTATCATGAACCCAAATCACAACTCCATAAGCAAGAATAGGAAAAAACATCTGTCGGATTCAAGTTGTTGTAGTCTACTGTATTTTCAAATAATATAACCTGTTGCTATATACCTATTACTAATTACCAGGACCATTTTAATCATCAGTCAATATAAATTGACTATAAGGATCACGAGGTGAACCTAAGTTAACCTACCGTGAAGATTTGTATACTAGGTGGCAACAACCATATTTTTATTCCATTGGATTATATGGCCACCATCTTTTATCTGCCATAGTGGATTGGATTCAATGTCCATATTTAAAATGCAAATACATTTTTGTGGCCCATCAGCTCAAACCTTATCAGTTCAAATTTAACCCTGCTATTACAGTATGTGCATCAATTCATAGGAAAAATAAACCATTCTCAAGGTATGCCAAAATGTTTACACTAAACACCAAGCATGAACAAATCCTGTTCTAGGCTTAATTTATTTGAATTTAAATGGATTAGTTTTCCCCCAAACGTTTAATTAAAAATAATCTTCCCTACCTACCTATCTAAAACTAATAGAAACCCAAAATTATCTAACTGATCTTCAACCCGTAATGCGATTCAGTTGTTCAAAATTGCAATTATGAGGATATCAATACTGATGTAGATTACTAAAAAATTAAAATATTCATTATCCAATACTATAATACGAGCAAGGTTTGTATATATATATATTTGCACACGGATCTCGAAAACGGCGCCGAGGAATTTCATTAAATTTTGGAAATAACTAATTTCCGAGTAGAAAATAAGTTCTAGATAGGTCTAATGTCCAGGAAAATTCGTGTTTTCTTGTAATATTAAGTTTAAAATTTAAAAATTTAACATTACGCTTATGGAGAATAAAATGTAAACAATACAAACCAAAACAGCTGTTTATAACCGTTTGACAGTTCTTGATTGAAGACTGCGGGGAACAATATAGAGGTTATGCATTAATATTTATTTTATGAATTAAATAAATGCAAAATTATCAGGTTACCAAACAATTTGTAAAAACTTAAGGATAACATAGCTGTGCGAAATAAAAGCAGAAAAAAGTATTTCCAAAATATTCCGTGTTTTGATAGAAAACGTATTCGTTGTATTGCTTGAAGCCACTGTAACAAACCAACTAATTTATGTAAATTAAATTTCTCTTTTGCTTTTCAATCCTCATTCCGTTTATAACAAAATCAGTTGATCACAGGCTAATAATAACGGTATGGATAATTAGACAGTAAATGATCGGCTTTGGCTAAAAGACGTTAAACGGCATCGCTCAATTGACTAACGTCGTAGCCAAGTTGTAGCGTGTCGGCCTCAAGAACTATAGGCCGCGAGTTCCATTCCCACCAGGGGCGATACTTTTTCTTCAGTGCTATATTAATTATGGTGTATTAAATCGGTTTTATTTCAACAACATAAATGTTTTCATTGGGCAGTAAATTTGTTTTAATTTTGCTAATTAACTTGTAAAAACATGTCTTATTCTATCCGAGCAAAGCTCGGTCACCAGGTACTATATATATATATATATATATATATATATATATATATATATATATATATATATATATATATATATATATTTGCACACGGATCTCGAAAACGGCACCGAGGAATTTCTTTAAATTTTGGAAATAACTAATTTCCGAGTAGGAAATAAGTTCTAGATAGGTCTAATGTCCAGGAAAATTCGTGTTTTACTGTAATATTAAGTTTAAAATCTAAAAATTTAACATTACGCTTATGGAGAATCAAATGTAAACAATACAAACCAAAACAGCTGTTTATAAACGTTTGACAGTTCTTGATTGAAGACGGCAAAGAACAATATGTGAATAAAGGTTTTTCATAAATATTTATTTGATGTATGTAATAAATGTAAAATTATCAGGTTACTAAATAATTTTTAAAAACTTTAGGGTAACATAACTGTGCGAAATAAAAGCAGGAAAGAGTATTTCCAAAATCTTCCGTGTTTTGATAGAAAACGTATTCGTTGTGTTGCTTGAAGCCACTGTAACAAACCAATTAATTGATGTAAATTAAATTTCTCTTTTGCTTTTCAATCCTCATTCCGTTTATAACAAAATCGGTTGATCACAGGCTAATAATAACGGTATGGATAATTAAATAGTAAATGATCGGCTTTGGCTAAAAGACGTTAAACGGCATCGCTCAATTGACTAACGTCGTAGCCAAGTTGTAGCGTGTCGGCCTCAAGAACTATAGTCCGCGAGTTCTATATTAATTATGGTGTATTAAATCGGTTTTATTTCAACCACATAAATGTTTTCATTGAATAATAAATGTGTTTTAATTTTTCTAATTAATTTTTATAATACATGTCTTATTCTATACGAGCAAAGCTCGGTCACCAGGTACTATTAACTTACATGTACACAAAAATGATTTATCATGCTCATCATTACATTATCTAAAGGTGACAAAAGAGTTGAATTTAAGTTTGAAAGGAGGCTTGTAGCACAAAACTGCCTGTTCTTGACTCACCGTGAATGCCAAGAACAGGCAGTTTCTGTAACAAGAAAAATAATTATTATTCATTAGTTTATTAATTATTTGACCAATTAAACATTGATCAATATTTAATTATTAATTTCCATAATATTTAAATTAAAATCATACATTTCATATGTGACGTAACTTAGTTGAGTATTTTATTACAAGATATAATACGTGATGTACTTATGTTTAACAAAGTATGAATAACTATTTTGTATACTGTAGAATTGAATTGAGCTTTCAAACATTTTAATAATTTGATTTCGACAAAAATATACAGTATAAATTAAATTAATTTATCTTAAAATTAATTAGTGGTCCTGAGTTATTAGAGGAGAAGGTAGGCTACAGATTAGCAATCTTGCCACGTCTACCAAGGTGGTCCACTAATCATATCCCCCTTCCAATAACCCCTTTTGTGATGCTACGTTCAGTTGGTTTAGCTATAGTAGTACTGCATTGAAATATTATCTTATTCGATTGCTAAAATGGTGTGCACAGGTAAATACAGCATATCTCAAAGATGTGAAAACAAACAAAGTATTATATATGCTTAATGGATAATGAAATAATATTTAGTTAAATGCAAAAATATAATTTCTTAAATTAATAAATTAGGTAATTTTTTGCGATGGATAGACCTACACGTGCTGGCCCTAAAATGTATCTCGTTAATGGCAATCCTTAAATTCATGCAAGAGCCCTTGAATAACCTGCCTAAATCTGACGAAGATGGGGAAAATGGTAGGAGTTTCAAAAAGGTTATTGTAATATGTGAACAAATAGTTGATTTGAATGGATTTATTACCACCTACGAACTAGTTTTATGAAATAACTAAAACTTTATCTTTCATTCACATTCATCGTAACTCATTACAAATTTGCATTTTTTAAATTCCTTGAATTTGTAAAAAAATTGATATTTTTTAAATTTTCACTATAAATATGCACGTTGACCTTATGGTTTACTAATTAAAAACTCACTAAATTCGTAAATTTAAATCTAATTTTCCTAAATAAAAGTATTTTTAAATACTTTTGTTATACGGGTATTTACTCAACAACACATGTACTCAGTCATTATGTTTTTACACACTTCTTGCTTCTTTTCTAGATTACCTGTCAACAAGCCTGAGTTACGAGGTGGATGTTACAAGCAGTTTTACTTTTGAATAGGATTAGTTAGCTTCTGGGTTAGCTAGGTCCATGGTCCGGTTGTATGTATGTTGAATAGGGGAGGCAGTTTATGTGTTCACTGTACATTAGTCACACTATACCGGATAACACATCTGTCGAAAGAGGCAGGAAACGGGTTGCTCTCGGTCATGTTCATTCTGTACAGATACCACAGATATATGGGTTCAACGTATCAAGCAGAGATTGTGGATTACCGACACGGTACTAGATGGGCAATACTGATAAAAACTGATTGAAAACTTCGAGACCCAAACCACTGACTCAGTCTTAAAGACCGCTCCTCTACCAAATATGCCAGTGCCTAAGTAGGTAAATATTGTTTTACATAATAAACGTACCGTATGGGTTTAAATATGGTACTTTTAAGTTAACCGATACTAGGTAAATAGTATTACATTGTACATAGATTATTCTCCGTTGACTCTTATATAGCTTAATGCGAGTTCTAAGAGAAACTCAAGCATATAAAAGCCTACACAACAACAAATAAAAATACCGTAGTTATAATATAATCTTTAAATAGTTTTCGCAATAAAAACACGTAGAATACTTACTGTTGATATTAATAAATGTGAATATATTTCCTTTTATTTAATTAAGATTAGACTTATTGAAACAATTGACTTTGACAATGATTTTAAAGTCTACTTGACAATATTGGCAACAGTGTTTGGTTGTTCTATTATCCACAATTCCGGTCGGCTGACCTCATATCCACTTCACCGGCTATGTCTATGCTATCAGTTAACTCTAGACTGGACGCTTCTACATGCACATCATGTTATAGTTATGATTATTCTTTTAACAATTTTATCTAAAAGAAATATTGTTAAAAACTTTTAAATATTATAATACTGCCATTGGGCCTCGCGATTACCTCTGGTGCTTTGAGCCTCATATTTGAGCTGTTTTTTACTTTCTACCCCTATACGGGTATAAAGAGATTTCGTCAGCATTATTGAAATTGAGTTTCTTGTGGATATGTCCATTATAGTGCCCCCTCAATTAAAAAAGTGGTTTTAGAGTGATGTCTGTCCGTGTTTCTGTGTCTGTGTGTGTGGGGATGTGCAGAATGTTAGATATATTATGGTGTATTATATTATTAGTACCTGGTGACCGAGCTTTGCTCGGATAGAATAAGACATGTATTTTACTAGTTAGTTAGCAAAATTAAAACAAATTTACTGCTCAATGAAAACATTTATGTGGTTTCAATAAAACCGTTTTAATACCACTTAATTGATATGGCATAAATACTGAACAAATATATAGCCCTCGGGTGGGGATCGATCACGCGACCTTGCATACGTGAGATTTAAGCGCTTAAGCTACGGCGTCAGCCGATTTCGCGTCGTCGTTTAAGAGTTTTTGGCCAACCTCAATTAATTGTTTTAGCTAGCCTTATACTGAATTAAATGTCCATACTGTTTGTTATTATTATCCTGTGATCAACTGATTTTGTTAGAAACGGAATGAAGATTGAAAAGCAAAAGATAAGTTTAATTTACATAAATTAATTGGTTTGTTACAGTGGCTTCAAGCAATACAACGAATACGTTTTCTATCAAAACACGGAAGATTTTGGAAATACTCTTTCCTGCTTTTATTTCGCACAGTTATGTTACCCTAAAGTTTTTAAAAATTGTTTAGTAACCTGATAATTTTACATTTATTACATACATCAAATAAATATTTATGAAAAACCTCTATTCACATATTGTTCTTTGCCGTCTTCAATCAAGAACTGTAAAACGTTTATATATATAGAACTATTGAACTATTGAAGAGAACTATTGACGCTATCAGGGGTGAATAGAATTACTCCTATTACAAATATTTGTATGACGCTGTTCAGTTTCATCAGACTTGTTCGATAGTCTAAGCAAGGCTTTTTATACATTTAATACAGTATCATATATATTTACGTTTAAAACATTAGCTCTTCAATAATGCATATTTAGTATTGGGCCCGCGTTGGTGGTAACACCTGTATCTCATTGGCAATTGGTAAAACGAGAATTGTCTTGAACAGCGATTCGGAGAATCACGCTGTGTTTGAGCTTAATTAATTCGAATAAATATAATACAGGCGCTCTTTTCCAACCTTTAAACTAACACACATTTTTCATATAATCATTTTTCATAATTCTATTGATCTATATTGACCTATTTTAATCTTATAGGCTTATTTTAATGAAGTACGACGAATTAAGTCACCAACCACTGATTTTGCTAGTATAAAATTGTTTGTTTCCATTCATCAAAACATTTTAAATATGATGACTTATGTGTTATATATGGTAGGCTTTATATATACACATAGACGGTGTCCCTGAATTTCTACTGACCTTTCTAGATATTTTTCCTGGACCATAGATTAAATGTAATTATAAAAATATCAGAACTGAAAATTTAACGGCAAAGCCGCCATTTTTTCAATATAGCATATTTTAATTCTAGAACGGCTATTTATAATAAAATTCAATTTGGTGTGTAGCTTTATCATCTTTATAGCAAACCACACAATTTGTTTTTCAACTTTTATTTTCAAAATGGTGGCTGTCAAAATATAAAAATCTCAAAAACTATTTATGATAAAAATCAACAAGGATTACCAATGTTCTATTAAGAATATTTGCCTTCAGATCTAGTGGAACTAAATTTAAGAAAATAGTTTCGTAAATAATTAAAGTAATATATAAAACAATGTGTTCCTGTCAAAGTTAACTTTTATGCCATTGCTGCTAACAGACCACTTCGATAAGTTGTTTCAAACTTATTACCACTAAACAGATGATTGAGTTATAATTTGTAAATATATGAAAGCTATTTTCTTGTGTCATGTTTTTCTTAAATGTTTTGAGAATACCTGAATTCCTATTTTGTTTTCGAGAAACAAAGTTTTTTCCGTAAGCATAAGTTTTTAGTCAGTTTATTCTTATTAGGTTTTGTTAGTATCATAACTAATGCACTGTAGCTTGAAACTGTCGAATATGTTATGTAGACTTTCAAGTTTATGGCAAGTAAAGTCTCTGTACTCTGGACTGTACCTACGGTTGAAGACAAAGACTGCAATCTTCCCCATTCCGGAGACCTGTATTGACAGTGCATGTGGTATATTTAACTATAAATTATATAAACCTATCAAGTGTTAATTTTTAAACATGTACAAACCAATACAGAACAAGAAGTCTATTTTAATTATTTTAAAACTATACTACGTTTTGCCAACCTCATTAAACCCATTTTACCGATATAAAAGGGATATCTACTTTTTGACTAACCTTTTATTTCTCAGCAATCATATTTTGATATAAAGAAGATTTAAATGACTAAATTATTTGAACTCTAGATATGTCTAATGGTGCTATTTTTAGTGTATAACAGCATCATTATTTTTGGTGTACATATTTAAAAAAAAATTAATTCATGTGTACCAAATCATACGTTCGTGCTTTTCGATCTCAAAAAGAAAAGTTATACTTTAAACACGAGTAAAAAATTAAATGAAGATCGGACTATTTTCATGAGATTTATCGTGTCTACTCACACACACATGCGTATATATATACATATATATACATATATATATATACATATATATATATACATATATATATATACATATATGTATATATATATATATATATACATTTGGGATAATAGAAAAGTAGGTTGTGAGCGATCGTCGGTGGGTGTAGCGTTATCTTGTGTGGATTAACGTCCACACTATTGAATACTGCGTTAATCCATCCTCATAATTAAACTAATTCGTATTTCAGAGGCCGTGGTTTGGATTCGACGTTAAACTGTGGGTCCATTGGTTTCTATCGGCTGTTGGGCTATTAATTAACAGTCATATCTAAGGAAAATGTCAGCCTCAGTCAGTAATAAGACTACAGTACAAGATCGTGCCACAATCATCCTACACTCAATCCTCATTCATACTTGGCTTAAAAAACCTACCTTTTGGTGTGGTCACCATTTTAATAATCTAATCTAATCTAATCATCTAATCACTAGACAAGGTGCAACTAAAATTGCTAAAAAGGTTCAGCGTACGGGAGTGTTTTGGATGAGATCACATCTGGTCTAGCACAGATGAATTAACAAAAGCTGGTGTTTTAGCTGAGCATTCGGTCAATACTGAACAACCAGCAAGAAGAGTTTTGTAAAAACATAATTTAAGTTTTGGTCAGAGCGAAATGTTTTGAAGGCCCACAAATCCCATCCTTACAAGTTGACATTAGTTCAAGAACTAAGATGACTTAAATAAGAAAATTTTATGAGGTTATGACACAAAAGTTAGAATCTACAGAAATTTACTCTTTAACATACTTTTTTCTGTCGAGTCTTCATTTCAACATAATCGACATGTTAACCATCATGGTTGAAGATGTTGGGCACAAGAGAATCCTCATTGGTATACAAACAGAGACACAGTGTTCTTCCAGCAAGATGAAGCTCTTCCAAACTAATCTAGAGAAGTGAGGGACATTTTAAACACTGAATTTTCTTAAAATTGGACTAGTCGAATGGGAAGTATTGAGTGGCCTGCCCGTTCACCAGACCTGAACCTATTAGATTGTTTTCTGTGGGGTCATTTAAAGTCTATAGCTTATGACTCACAGCAAAGTTTCCTATAATAATTTAGAAGACGTATAGAAAGTGAATGCAGAAAAGTAAACAATCAAACTTTCCAGAATGTAAGGAACATGTTTCGGGGAACATAAATAGTCCTATAGAACCGCATCTTGGTTTTTTATTCTTGAATATTCAGGGACTCAATTAAAAATCTGCACTCTTAGAGGATTTTGTTTGAAATATAAATAGGGTTTCTGTTCTGTTGTAAATTGGACCGAAGCTAGAGCCCTCGATTTGAGTGCATTTACCTCAGAATTTAAATTGGAAGCAGTTGGCATTTTAGTGGACACGTACAAAATAATATTGATCTGTATATACCACTCTCCTGGACATGACCCTTATGGGTTTCTGACTGCTATTGAAGACCTTCTTACCCATTTATTCAAATGGGAGTACTACATCATCGTGGCTGGTGGGGACCTCAACGCGGATTTCGACATAACGACAAATAAGACTAAGGTTTCTGAGTTCCTGAACCTTCTAAGACAATTTAACTGCTACTGTGTAAACCTTCAGCCCACCAGAGGCAACAGCTGCCTAGATAATGTTTTTGTTAATTGTAACTCTAGTAGTAAAATATAAAGTAATGAAGAATTTTCCTTTACTGACCATGATGGTTTAGTAGGTAGTTTATCAACTCCAAATAGATCGAAACCAGTTCAGATATGTAGTTCTGGTTTGAATAATTATAATAGCAGTTTCAAACTTGTTCTGCCCAAGTTTCTACCAAACCTGAGAATCATGGAAAGACTAAATGAAGCATTTGCTAAAAAAAAAGCAAAAATAAAATGCAAGGCTGCTTGGGCTATAATAAAAAAAGCTATAACCTCTCGGGGGGGGATTACACCAATGATATATCCAAATTTATTTAATCAATACTGTATGCGTTCTGTAGATAAGGTTTAAAGAGAGATATTGTAAAGCCAAAATTGTCTGTGAAAAACTATGTTGAAAATGTTAATATTAGACCAAATAAGAGTTTTAAGTGGAGGCCTGTTTCAGCAAAAGATGTTTTAAATGCCGCCAAACATTTGAGTAATTCTTGTAGTAACGATTATTATAATATGTCTACTAGTTTTTGGAAGAAAATAATCCATTTATTGTTTACCCCTTTACTTTGTGTGTCAATAGCATTTTGCGGAAGGGGATTTCCCCAGATGAACTAAAATACTCTAGGGTATGTCCTATTCATAAAAAGGGGCCTAAAGATAAGCCAGACAGTTACCATCTAGTCTCCTTGGTACCTGTTCTGTTTAAACTTATTGAAATTATTATTTATGAGCAAGTAAATGTATTTTTGGAACAACAATTTTTATCTAATTTCAATATGGTTTTGGAAGAGGAAGTTCTACGGTAGATGCTGTAGAGAGTCTGGTTTCTGATGTTATCAGTGCTTTCGAGAGTAGGTCCTTCAATGGTGTGTCTCTCAGACTCTTTGAGACCTATATGAGGAACAGAAGGCAGCCTGTCTACTTTAATGGAGAGTGGTCACAATTAATTGATCTGAAGTTTGGTGTACTTCAGGGATCCAAACTTCAGAAAAAATGACACTAAATGACCTGCCTCATAATGTTATTAGTAAGACAGTGTTATACGCTGATGACACAACTTTTTTGAATGTCTCAAATGGTTTCGGGGAACTCTCAAACCTAGTTTGTAGTTCACTATAAGATGGTTTAGGGTCTATAACTCATGGTTTAGGGCCAATAGTTAACTTTTAAATAAAAATAAAACAGAAAATGTAATATTTAGTCTCAGACCTTATATTAAAAAAATGTTGATGAAGATTTAGTTTACAATGTGAAGTTTCTGTGAGTCTATGTTGATCATCAACTGACCTGGGTAAATCATATCGATTGTATTAAGGCTAGATTATCTAGAGTGGTTTACCTTATTGGGAGGCTTAAACAGTGTGTGAGATAAGATCATGTAAGGATGGCATATTTTGTTTTTTTTTCAATCAATAATCAAGTACTGTTTACTTGTGTGGGGTAACTTACCTAGGGTGGCTGAAATCTTGATATTACAAAAAAAGGTTGTTAGAACTATGAATCCTTCAGATGACTTTAAGCCAATATTTATCAAACTAAAAATAAAAATAGTAATCAATCTTAGAACTAGCTATGTACTCATTGACTCTAAATGAAGATGTCCACTTCTACAACACTCATAACAGGAAACATCAGCTTCCAACATTGTTGACCTAAAAGATCTCTCAACAGCCTTTCAGTAATAAGAATGTATACAACAAGTTATCCAATTTTACTGTTAAGTATTCTCACTAGACCTTCCTGAAAAATTAAATGTTTAGCTTTCTGTTAACCCTATGACATTTCTAAACCTTTCGAATATAAATATTTAACAAACTTATATGTAACTAAATTTTTGTTATTTTGTTATATTTTTTATTCTGATATACATTTTTATGTATTTGTTATATCTGTTATTTATTTATTCTTTGGCTATTTAAATTTTTTTATCAACAGAAGAACAATTTATTGCTGTTATATTTTTATTTAGACTTTATCCTGTGTTTTGATAATCATCGTTTATTTATGTTGTCATAATTTATGTGCCAAATATTCAAGAGTACAACACCTGGAATGTGAAGGAACTGTGATTTAATGTAAAAAAAACTGACCATCCAAGAATGAAATTGACCTAAGAACTTTGTTCCGTATTTTTGAATTTGTCAATACTTGTAATTTGTTTGTGACAATAAAAAATATTTGATTTGAAAAAGATTGTACTTCAGAATGGAGATACAGGGAGAGCGATTCAAACATCCAATAAAATAAAAGGTACATTATTTCTTAATTGACTTTTTCAAACAAAGATATTATCATTGTTATCATTTACCATAGTTATCTTTAAACACTTAAAATATTTTAAATGGCTGCCATTTCGGTTAGGGGTATCATCGTCGGATTTAGAAAATTTTGAGCTTTCCCCATCCCTACTATCCACCAAATATATCAAAAAGTAAAAAAGTTAAGTGGGGTGCAACTTACTTTTCAATCATCTTGTATACCCTGTATATATAAGTGTTGTCATATGGCGATCCCTAAAGGGAAAAAATAGGTCATTGACCTGGGTTCGACCCGAGGACTACGGTAATTGTTCAATTTCCCTATATATTTAGAAAATTCGTTAAACCTGCATCACATAAGAGTTATTGAAAAATTGTTACCGTATATTTGAGTATGAATTAAATAACATTTATCAGCTAACATTTAAAACCTATATCAAACCGTTTTTTCCATTTAATCATACTTACTGATAAGTATTTATTAGAAAGTTATTAGTCCTACATAGAGGGAAGTTATGAAAAAACATTTAAAACTACAAATTGTCACTCAATATTACACTTAGCTTATGGATTCTTACGATAATCCAACTACAAAATACAAGAACAATGATGTAATCAGTGAAATCAATAATAACTCAATTAATCAATCAAAACGAAATATTACACTTATACATCCGTTACTTGATAAACCCGTTTTAAATTATGGAATCACCTTACTTACCGTTCGATGGAAAATTATTAGTCCTCGAGTAAAACCTTTTTCACCAATGTCACTAATATTTTTACGAAAGAGAATAAATACCTTGAGTAGGGCCTATTTGGTATCACACAATTCTTAATGATTTGTATTGCATTTGGGGTTGGTTAGACATAGTTATCTTCTCTCTATATATTATTTATCTGTATTTTACATTTATCTGTATTTTCACAAGGGGGTATATTTTACCGTCATAACAACTGCCGTATACAATGGGTCTGCTGGCTATTGATAGTAATGAAGATTGAAACATGGGCTAATCGGGAACATTTGGCACAAGTTTCTAATCCCAATAGTTTCCTGGCAACAACGAGCGACATCGGATCTAACACTTTTGTCTCTGGAAACTAAATTTTAGTTCAAGTAATTTTTGTCTTAACTCTTAAAAGGAAACTAATTTTGTGGGATTAAAATGCACAAATGCATGAGTTTAACAGTTTTTTATATTTTGAAAATCAAGAGAATTTTTTTTTAAATAGGATTTTTTACATTTCCCAAACTAAGCTTTGTCAACGTTAAGTATGTAAAAATTCATGTTGCAGTTTGTAAAGCAATATCAATTATTCTTATGTTTATTTCAAATATTACTACGTAACAAATTACTACCGAACAAAAAGATATTCTGAAGTAAGAATTATAAGCCTTTTAAAATATGTAATATAGGGACTAACAATGATTTACGACTGTTGGATTGTCACTTTTGACCTTAAGCGCACTTTCATCATTGGAACCTATTGGGACTCGTCTACGGAGGACTTACAAAAGTCGATTATAGGAAATGAGCAAATTTCCCTTATAGGAAATTGATGAAATCCCATATAGGAGATAGGATATTGTCATGCGTCAGCTAAGTTCAAATAAGTCGATGGAACTTTATTTATACTTGAGTGTTGTTATTTATTAAATAATGCATTATATAGGTAAAAACTACAATGGAGCCATATAAAAAAAATAGTATGTGGTCTCATGCTATCGCTGTGTTACTTAATGGGGTTAAATTAGATTGTTAATACGTGTGGAAAACCTCTCGCTTTTAAAACATCTCAGTCGTCAACATATTGTGCATAGCCTATAACACAAAAACTTCGTATTTTTGGATACAGTTTGGTCCATTTAGCTGAATACTGCAGAAAGTTTTAGTGTTTACATCTATTTATATTTAAATGGGTCCCTCAAAGACGTTCAAGCGACAAAAACCTAGTTTCGAGTTGTCAAGCGTAGAAGGTTAAATTTACCGAGGAGTCTTACGGAGCGCGCCAATTCTGACAGGCGAAATCAGGACTGCGAACTCAAATGTCTTCAAGTCCGAATTACCACGATGTAGTTCGTGGCATCTAGGACCTTTTCCACTAAATATCTTCGTTTTGGAAATTTTGTCACTTGGAACGTTTTTTGGGGGACCCATTCAATCGCTTAAACATTCCCTTTAGTTTAGGTTTCCCCTTAAGAGGAAATCAACTAAATGAAACAATAGTGAGTGCTACAGCCGTATAAAGGAAGAAAAATTTTTGTTTTCACTTTTTTATTTATTATTTTTTGTAAAACGAACTTAACAAAATGCAGTAGATTTATTTTCCTTTAAATAAACTATTCTTTGAACTAACTTGCTGCCCCCTTCTATACAGTAATAGTAAAACAAAAATCAAATACCGACAGGTCCCAGAAAGATTTAGAAGTGCGGGTTAAAATTTAAAAATTCAAGAGGATTCATTTAAATAGTAAAAATGTGTAGGCCGATATATAAAACACGAGAGATTTCAAAAAGTAAATGTTTATTTAGTGGAATGATTTTCTAAAAATAATATGAGTAGCTATTGTTTTGTTGGAGTGATTATTTTTTGACATGGATATGTCTTAGCTCTGGGGGGTGTTAGTGATTTTTAAGATGGAAAACATGTAACGGGTTTACATAGAAACTAATAGAACTATTGTATTGAATTTTAAAAATAAAAGAATAAGAACAGCTGTTTAGATAAACTGAAAGCATTCCCTTTTGACATATCCAAGATCTAACCTATTTCCCACAGGGAAGTAAACACAAAACATTTTTTACCATGCAACAGTAAAAAGCTTGTAAAAACTCAAGCAAAGCTGAAAAAATGAATTCAAATGTTAAAGGAAATGTTCATCTGTAATAGACGTCTAGCAAATTCATGTCAACTAAAAAAGGATGCTCAATCTGTAAAAGGAAAAACCATATTCGTTATGGATTCAGGTTGTACGTCCCATATGACAAATAAATGATGTAAAATGGAAAAAGTGAGTTGAAAAATTTGAGAGTAAAATAATGGTAGCTAAATGGAATGAAACAATGAATCCAAAATGTATAGGAAAAATTGAACAGTTTTAACCTTAAATAAGTCTGGTATGTGCCTGAGTTGTCACAAATCTTATGTCAGTAAATTCCATCACTAAAAACGGAGGAGAAGTAAAATTTTCTCAGAACTAAGCTGTGATAAGTAAAAGGAATGTTACTGTGTGTTTGAGGGTGAAAAACAATATAATGGCTTATACATGGTAAGCGTGAATGTACAATCAGATGACATAAACACTAACTCCTTGTTAGCACGAAAGAAAAAGAAGCTAAGTGCAAGTGAAAGGAATGTTCGATTAGATCATACAAGTTACATGCATTAGTTACATGCAAAATCTAGTAAAATTAGCTGATGGCATCGATAGTTTCTACCATCATATGTGACAATGGAGGGGATTATACAATTTTAGAATTTGATTTGACAGTGGATATATTTGAGGCTTGGCCGTTTTGAGGCTCCCTGAATCAAAAAAGTGGTTTTCAGACTAATTTCCGTCTTTTATTTTAAAGAGATGTTTATTGATGAGGTATATACCATATTATCTGTTTTATTGGCCACTCTCACCTACTTTTATTTTATTTATTTGAAAATGATGACTCGATTATCATACTCCCATGTGATAAAAGAGGTGCAGTAGTATTGATGAATAAAAATGATTATAAAAAATTTTGACGAAAACAATACTTTCTCCATATACTACGTATAAGGGGAGAAAGTAAAAGGCACTGGTGAAAATTAAGAAATATTTGATGGAACATACATATTTAAAGTTAAGGCCACAGTATAGCAAAGCTCCTCACTTATATGGCCTGTCCAAGTAATACAAAACTGACTTTTCTTTTAGGCCTATAGTTAGTACAATAGGTTCGCCATTCTTCTATTTGTCAAAGGTTTTATTGCTAATTTCACCCCGTTGTTTAGAAATTCTGATAGCTATCTGAAGGATTCTAATGATGTTGTGAGGAAAATTAATCAACATCTGCCTGCTGATAAGACCATTATAGTTAGTTTTGATGTTTTAAGCTTATTCCCGAATGTACCTATAGAACCATGCCTAACAATAGCCCGAAAAAAACTCGAACAAGATGTTACTCTCAACGGAAGAACTGAAATTACTATTTTAAATATAATGGAGCTATTATCTGTTTACATGAAATCAAACTATTCTCAGGTCGATGACAAATATTTTGAACAAACTTCAGGAACAGCAATGGGAGGAGTTCTTAGCCCTATACTGTGTAATATTTATATGGGGAAGTTTGAGAGAGATGCTGTTGATTCATTTGACATTAAACCTAGACTTTGGCTGCGTTGTGTTGATGATGCATTTTGAATGGGGTAAGAGTCCATTTGAGACCTTGTTAGGTTCAAAGAACATTTAAATAGCCAGTATGACTCTATTAAGTTTACTATAGAGCTGTAAAACGATAGTGAATTTCCGTCATTGGATGTATTGATTAAGAAAAAATTCATGGCTGGCATATAAGTATTTATAGAAAACCTACTTCAACTGGGTAGTACCTTAATTCTGACCCAAATAATCCTTTGTAGTTAAAAGTGGGTGGGCTTGGTGGTTGGTCAAACAAAACGTGCGCAGTCAATCTGTAGTTCTGAAAATATAAAAAGAACTTAAACAAATTAAAGATACTATAAAAAATGTGGTTACCCTTCTAAAATTTTTGACAAAGCTTCATAAATAGCTAATAAAATACAGCATTTGATTTCTCTGATGACATAAAGCCAGTAACAACAGTTTGCACTCCATATACTAAAAATGTTTCGGAAAAATTAGGAGAATGAATTCCAAACTCAATATCCGCACTGTTTTTCTAAATAAAGACACAATCCGTAGCCGGTTAACAAAAGTAAAGCCTATGAACGAAATGAAAAAACAAAGAATGCAGTTTATGGCATTCCATGTTCTTGTGACAGGAATTACATTGGTCAGACTTCAGACTGTTAAGGTTTGCATTAAAGAACACGCAAAAAAGTTAAAAAAGGAAAATTATGGCTCACGGATTTGTGAACATGTAATTGAGATCAACCATTGCGTGAGATAGGAGGAAAGCAAATTTTTATATAAAGAGGCCGATTGGTGGCAAAGAAATATTGCTGAATCATTGTTTATGGCTATTGAAAATAAGGCATTGTCTCAACCGTTAATCGATGTGAATCATTTATTTGAATATTGTCAGACAAGAACTGGAGGTACTGAAAGCCGTAGGGGTTGATAAGATATCAGATAAGAATGGGACCCCCCCTCCTCAGTCCCCGGGAGTGCTGTTTCGTCAGTCGTAGTTGGGGGTTCGGTCCGCGTGCGAGAAAAGCTGTTTTTTAAACCGTGAAGATGCGGGACATTAATGTTTTGGTCTCGCGAAACGGCGGAATAAAGTGAATAGATTTATATTTTGTGTGTGTTTTGTGTATGTTGTGTGTTACTAATGAGATCCAGCCACAAAAATAAAAATAGGTGAGTGCGCCCAATAAAACAGATGGTATAATTTCTGTCTATCATTCTATCTGTGCACAAACCTCGTTACCACACTGACCATCCGATTTCTATGACATTTAATACGCTGGTTCACTTTGGCTATATATCTCCAGACATTTTTTTATGTTAAAGGGTATATTACTCCTAAAAACCCATAAAAAATGTGAAATATATTGATTTTTCAAAATATACTCTAACGATGTTTATATATATATAAACATCGTATATATATATATATATATATATATATATATATATATTTATATTTATATATATCTCATTGAAAAATATGAAGAAAAATCTATGCAGTATCGTAGTAGTTCACAGAAAATAAATATAGACACATACAGCAGAATTATACAAGGAGACAGAGACAGTTCCACACAAATTATGAAAAGAGAATCAAGATTTTACGGACACTTCACAGATTGAACGACAACATACTCATCAAAGAGATATTTAAAGTAGTGAATAACAGAGAAATGAAAACAAATGAATGAAATAAATCATGGGGATCTGGCATGATTTATTTCAAGTTAAACATTTCTGAAGAAGACATATAAAGCTCCGACTGGTATTCGTAATAATTATTCCTAGGAATCAGGAACTCCATTCTGCTACAATATGATGTATTTGTTTGGGCCAATAATTTAAAATACATATAATAGCCTTGAGTTGTTATTAATTGTTAGCTTTTATAATTAGTGAAAGTAACAATAATTTTTCACTGAACGTAAAATAAAATTAGGTTATATTAGATTATTGAAATGGTGACCGAACCACAAGGTATGTATCTTGAATGAGAAACGAGTGTAGGATGATTGTGGTGCGATGTTTAGTCTTGTTACTGACTTATGTACTGTCATTTTCCTTAGACAGAACTGTTAATCAATAGCCCAACAGTCAATGGCATATGTAAGGAACCTACAGTTCAACGGGGAATCCAAACCACTGCCTCTGAATTACGAACTGGTCTAGTTATGAGGATGGTTTTTGCGGGTCAACGTAGTATTAAATAATGCGTACGGACGTTAATCTACGCAAGAGAACACTACACCCACCGATCATCGCTCAGCTGGATTACAGGACAACGCCACTGTCTCAGTCACGAAAAAAAGAAACATATTTATTTTTAATTATCATAGTTCAGCTATAGAAATATAATTATTAGGAAACAATGTACACTATTATTTTAAATCACTAAATACTGTTTTTATAATCAAATTTTGAAAAACATACATTACATTTAGGATCATTATGTATTGTTTATAAACGTTTATGTCTTTGAAACGAACGATTCACAATGGCTATTGTATACTGCAAGGGTACGATTCCTTATTAAGAGTTAATTTAGCACAGTTGCGTATAGAAAATGTAGATTCAGTTTTGGTGGTGTTCACGTTGTAGCATGCTCAAATGTAGCACGTTGTAGCATGACCAAATACAAAAGTCTGTAAATATATTCACCAAGTCTTCCTTGCCATTCACAATTTTCTACTTCACCGGTCCTAAACAGTGTTATGCAAATATACTCGTCTGCTCGAGCAAGTGAGACGGCTCATGTAAAAACCTTTACGTATATAAAGAAAAATAAATCAATTTATTTTTCTCCTCAGTATTGAATTACTCAGTAAAGTTAATACTTATGGATGTTAGATAATTCAAAATAAATGTCAAGTAATAATAAATTATTTAGCATATATCATTTATTTTAGCATGATAAATAGTCATGTCCGAGCAACTGCAAAATTGTTTAATTTGTCTTGTTTTATAAATTTAGGACTCCATGCAATCCATCCGACTGAAGTCAGTCAAAGATACAGCTAAGCAGATGTGTAGGTTAGATTAGTTAAAATCTTGTTACTAAGTTTAAAGACATTTAAAAAAGCAGTATCCTTTTTTGAATTAAATGTTTTTAAACGTAGTAAAAATTATAATAGTAACCCTATTTAACTACAAATTTTTTCATCTTCATGGATATAAGGAATGACACATAGATAGTATATTTGGCACGTAAGGGAAGATACGAATATGCTTGTCAGTTAGGTCTGGTGTCAGGTTAAAAAACAATTTGAACTACAATCCCTACCACATAAAAACTTTCAATTGTTATCTCACTTAACAGAGGGGAGTAGAGTGCCATGAAATCGAGCTTGAACTCTTCAAGTAAAAGTTTTCTGCAGAAACAAACAAAGTTTCTTAGACTTCGTCGTCAGGTACAGTTGAATGTGAACTTAAGATTTAGTTTCATGGTATATACTCTTGTTTCGATTTAAAGTTAAATGTTATAATTTTTAACATACATTCGTATTTTGTAATAACCAGCTGTAAGTCCGTCAGTCCATCATGCAGGTTTTATGATTTAATTTTAAGAAGCAAAATGCTTATTATCATGACAAAATATAAACCTGATACCCTACTATATATATACAGGGTGTCTCACCTAAAGTGAACCAATAGCTAACTTTTAAACCATGCATATGGTAGCTAACTTCTTATGGGGGACACCCCTTTATTTTCTTAGAGGATTTTAAAATGATTTTTTAATCCGAAAAATATGGCCGACAACTTGATAAATTCTTATGGAACACCCTATATGTTATGGTAGTTTTGGATAGAAAAAATAATTTTAAGACCTTTCTACTCTTGATAATTTTGGCGTAAATGTAACCGTTTGCGGTCTATGGCTCAAAAACATTTTCCGTTTCAAACCATTATTCACTTAAAGTGAACCAATAGCTAACTTTTTATCTAGACACATGACAGTTATGTTTTATGCTCACTTCAGTGGTGCAGCATTTTGAGAAAACGTACTAAGTTTTTAAAATAAACATTAGTTTTATAACAAATAATTTTTATCAAATGTGAAAACTCACGCTCCAAGCAACTATAAAAGGTACTTTACAATAAATGCTCAAACAGATTTCCGTCTTGTTCAATGCATATTTCTAGACGTTTTCTTTGTGCTCTATATAACAAGTGTTACAAGTGTAACAAGTTACAAGTGTTAGCGTTTCTTCACTAATAGCGTTGCATGCAGCTTATATTCTCAATTTCATCTCCTCAGGAGTTGTTGGTCGGGTTTTGTATACTTGATCCTTAATTGTTCCCCAAAGGAAAAAATCAAGAGGTGTAAGATCGGGAGACCTCGGAGGCCATGCGACTGGTCCCTGTCGCCCGATCCATCTATCAGGAAAAGCTCTGTTTACAGCATCTCAAGCTATGTTTCCGTAGTGGGGTGGTGCGCCATCTTGTTGGAACCACATGTGTTGCCTGGCCTCTAAAGCAAAATCTTCCAACAGCCCTGAAAGATGGTTTTCAATGAAGTTGGCATATTGGAATCTGTCTAGAGTTCCATTAAAAAAGTGAGGTCCAACAATTCTTCCTTCAAAAATGCCACACCATACGTTCAATGACCATCTTCTCTGTTGATCAATCGCTTGCATCCAGTGAGGGTTTACTGGAGCCCAAAAGTGCAAGTTATGCCTATTGAGGTGTCCCGTGCTGAGAAATGTTGCTTCGTCAGAGAATAATACATTTGACAAGAAGGAAGGATTTAAATTAATTTGTTCATTCATCCATCTGCAAAAGCCTAATCTTATAGGGTAGTCAGTTCCAAGAACTTCTTGGTTCAGTTGTACATGGTAAGGGTGGAACTTGTGCTTTTTTAACATTCTAGAGACTGAAGCTCGGCTAATTTGAAAGTTTCTTTCAATTTCCCGGATATTGATATGGGGTTCAACTTGAATTAATGCCAAAACATCAGCTTCAACGTCAGGGTTAGTGGCAGGATGTATTTTCCTCCGTTACCTGTTGTACGAGCTCTTCGTTCAAGCCGGTAGAAAGCACTGCTGGATGGTTGTCTTCTGTCAGGAAATACAGAGCACCGTAAAGTTCAGAAGCCTGTCTTTTGTTTTTGTGACACTCACCAAGTATTAATAACATGTCTACTTTTTCATTGAAATCCATGATGCGACAAAATAAAAAAATATAACAATAATAATAATGATAATAATAATAATAATATTAAACGTATAATGCAAAAATAGTAAACACTATGACAATAGTAAAGTATTTTAAAAGTAAAATAGCAAAACAAGTCAAATAGTAGTGAATACGATTAAACAACAAATGTGTACTTCACGCAATGACACATTTTAATGGGAAGAAGGGTTATTGCTAAATATTATAAAAATATGTTGCATTGTTGATCAGCTGTTTTTTCACTAAGTGTTTATTGCATGCAAATCTGACGATCAGTAGTTTTCATGGAGTATATTAGTAGTAGCTCGCTAACGGCTACATTTACGCCAACAAGAGTAAAATCAAGAGTAAAAAAGTCTTTAAATTACATTTTCTATTCAAAACTACCATAACATATAGGGAGTTCCATAAGAAATTATCAAGTTGTCGGCCATATTGGAAAATGGCGGCCATATTTTTCGGATTAGAAATTAATTTTAAAATCCTTTAAGAAAATAAAGGGGTGTCCTCCATAAGAAGTTAGCTATCATATGCATGGTATAAAAGTTAGCTATTGGTTCACTTTAGGTGATTGTGGTTTGAAACGGAAAAGGTTTTGAGCCATATATCGTGAATGGTTACATTTACGCCAAAATTGTTAAGAGGAAAACAGTCTTGAAATTATTTTTTCTATCCAAAACTACCATAACATATAGGGTGTTCCATAAGAAATTATCAAGTTGTCGGTCATATTGGAAAATGGGGCCATATTTTTCGGATTAGAAATTAATTTTAAAATCCTCTAAGAAAATTAAGGGGTGTCCCCCATAAGAAGTTAGCTGCCATATGCATGGCAGCCATTGGTTCACTTTAGGTGAGACACTCTGTATATATATATATAAAGGGAAATTATTTCGCAACTCATTTTGCGCTTATTTACAATTAGACACATAAGAAAATCTGCATTATTTTTAAGGTTTAAGATAACATTTTACACACAATAATTATTTAATTAGTTTTAAAATCAATGATTATCGTAAGTAAACATATTAATATTCATTTTAATTTTATAGCTGATAGTTATTTCATTTTACTCGTATTAAATTTTTCGAGCGTGTTTGACTATAATAATACCTACACCTGTGAATATCTTAAAACGGTTTAACCTTTTGAATTTCAATTATACGATTTTTTAACATGGAAAGACAGTGTTATTTGATATGTCGTATGGCAAGTGTCTAATAGAAACTCAATGTTGACTCGTACATCCTACATCTTTGATATCTTGAAAGCGGTGCAAAATGATTGTATTTGGATTACGGAATTGTACTTAGGAGAGAAGGGTAGTGTTATTTGATATGTCAGATGACAAGTTTCTCACTCACAAAAATTTAAAGTCAAATTTTAAATTCAAATTTTAAAGTCGACTCCTACATCTTAGACCTCAATGAACTCCCAATTTTTTTGACTACTACATAAGTTAATGTAAGTACCTATTTAATGATTTCCATAGTTGATACTCATTTTAAATATTACTTATAGAAGAAAGGGGAAGGACTTTAATACCAACTCTTTTAGATTACATGTTATTTAAAACGTGTATAATTATGTTTAATATGGCTTAAAACTACTTTTAGAGAGTTCGTTACTTTAGTTTCTCAGTAAGTGAAACAAAAGGGAAACATTTTTCAGTTTAAGGGAAATAAAAACCATCTTTAAAAGTTATAGACATAGAATAATGAAAATAAGTTTGTTAACAATGGATGCCCTCGTTTTCACGGAGAACAGTTACAAACAGACCTTGTATAAGGTCGCATCAAGTCAAAGAGACAGGCATACGGACAGACAGAAATTAAGATAAGCCACATTTTGGATTTTCTTGGGTATAAAGCGTGAAATTAACATTATTTCAAGCAATGTTACACACACACTTATTTTATAGCTGTTGTTAAACTTAAAATGCATTTTAAGTCTCTGATATTTTTCATACTGCGACAATTGTAGTCTCTGAGGGTAAGTTTATTAATTCATGACATATATAGTTTTTTAGCCTAGCGGACCTACTGTATACTTTACTGTGCGATAATAGTAGCAACAACTGTGCACGTTTGCACACCGCATACCTGCCAGTTAATCCAATAAGTGGGTTCACTCCCAAGTTGTAACACCGATATCTTCGGTGTGAAATTTAGCTCGGGCGTGTCCTGTAATCCGGTTACTTTATGTAATAAATAAATAATATATAACTTTCAAAATTTAAATTCACACTTTATAGATTTTATATTTAAATTTACAAATTTGGTGATGATAAGCTACTCGACCTTTTCTGAGACTGGCGGTTTTGTCTATACAGTATGTTATCCTCATTGATGATGTACAATAATTACGAAGGGGCACTGGAGCCTTACAACGGTAGACACGTAACATCTGATAAAGTGTTGTATTACAACATGTTGATATGCTAATGTCCCATCATAGCAGTAATGCTGTTTATATGTCACGTCTCACCCTGTTAATGGATTGAATACATGATTCATGAATCATCGTAATTGCTTCACCAATCAAAGAGATCAATCAACGTTGTGTAGTGTAGTTAAAATACGCAAATTGGATGTGTTTGATTCCAAATAATCAAAGTATCTGAAATATGCGACTAACTTTACATTTCATGAAATAACCATTTTCGTAGTTTTAGCGAATTTCCTATAGGAAAGAAGCTTTTACCGTCTCATAGCAGGACTTGAGCCCAGGACCATGTTACTTTTTCGTTTTCAGGTGCTTTGAGACCAAAAACAATAGTCATTAAAATTATATATCTAATATATATATATATATATATATATATATATATATATATATATATATATATATATATATATATCACTGACTCACTTGTGATACAAATTCTAACCCACTTGTAGAAGTGCTGGAGACTTGAAATTTGGCTTATATATGTTTTTAAGTAAGAAATATAAGTTTTAATTTTCCCATGTAAAATGCATTGGGTCTTTTCGCAAAATGCAGTGTTAAAAAAATGGCTAAAATATCTGACTTCCTGATCAGACAGAAACTTGGAATTTTTTCTCAACATTCCTAAGAGGTTACTCTGAATAATCGTGTCATTAGATTTCTTAGATTTTTAATTTTACTCCCCCCAAAAAAATCTTAAAATATTTAAAAAAAATTTCCTTTTTTGGCTATATAACTTTAAGGAAAGGTCAAATTGGAAAATGGAGGTCACTTTGCTTCTTTGACTTTTTAAGATCTTCAACTTTGATATCTAAGCATTTTTTTATGTCTAGACAACTAAAGAGAAAATATTGAATTAGATTATCAAAGAGAGATAAAGGGAGAACCCTTGCAAGCAATGCTCGGTTTGCTGGAGAATTCAAAAAGGATACTAGTTTATTGAAAAACCCTTAACTTCTTGTAAGACATGTTTCCCTTCGTCGACACTGGTCTTACATTTTTATGAAACTCATGTTTCAGCATGATGTTTCCACAGCCACGAATACACTGACTTATTTAATGGTAATTTATGCAAATATACCTAGGTCTGTATAACTACACCACATTGCTTAGCCTTTGCTAAATAAATATTACACCATTAGTTAAATTTAAAATATGATCGTACTCTATTGTTCCTTCTCAGTTATATATTTTAATATGGTTTGAGATAATTAATTTAAAAGCAAAAAAAGAAAAACTAATTAAAATTTTATACTTCATAAATGTTTAAATGCAACATTTTAAGATACACCACATTGCTTAGCCTTTGCTAATTAAATACTACACCATTAGTTAAATTTAAAATATGATCGTACTCTATTGTTCCTTCTCAGTTATATATTTTAATATGGTTTGAGATAATTATTTTAAAAGCAAAAAAAAGAAAAACTAATTAAAATTTTTTACTTTTTTTTTCTAATACTGCTGAGGAATTAATAGCTATTTTATATTAGTAGGCCTACTGTTAAAATAAAAAAAGGTTCGTAGAAGAATATACAATTATTAAAATCTCTTAAAAAAATAAAACCTTGTTCCAATCCTATTTATTCCTTCAAAACCCTTGGTTATATGTAGCAGTCCTTTTATGATATAGAGGAAGGTTACTTTTGGAGTAATGGTAATTTACTGGTCTCATCGTCCCTTACTGTTATTATTGTTGTTTCTTTCTCCGTTTACAATGCCACAATTTTGTGATCTTACAGTAGATCTAACAGTTTAACTCAACGGGAATTAATATACATTTCACTTAAAACGGAAAAAATCATTAAATGTAGAGAAAAATAAAGTATTTTATACACAAGCCATAATGTTTTAAAGTGGTGTAAATTGTTATAATTGTATCCAAGTAGCACATTTATGAAGGTGGAATTGAAGTTTACAAAGCTTTTTATGTTTAAATAAAATAGCAGTAGATAAACTCGTTCATCGTATTCACTCAGCTGTGAATTTTGACTAATAGCGTTAAATAATAAATACCATACACAAAAGTATAAGAATTTTGGCATTTTGAGTTTATTAAAAGTAAATCAAAGCTAAGGGTTTGGTATTCATTTAATAATAATTTTACATTTCACGGAGCAAATAGTTTGCACTTAATTATTTTTTACTGCAATACATTTAGCACCAAGTGTTAAAGTCAAGTGTATTGCTTTTGAATCGAAGTATAAAGAATAAGCCCATAGACAAAAAATGATAGGAATCTAGGAAGCCTTTAAGAATTGTGCACTTGCGCAATTAGGTAGTAGGAGCAGCGCTCTCAAAGGGATAACGGGGTAGACCCCTCAGTGGTCTGACAGGAGCAGAGCCTCCAGTGGGATGATGGGGACGGGGATGACCTCTCAGCGGTCTGGCGGGGGCAGAGCCTCCAGTGGGATGATGGGGACGGGGTTGACCTCACAGCGGTCTGGCGGGGGCAGCGCCTCCAGTGGGATGATGGGGACGGGGTTGACCTCACAGCGGTCTGGCGGGGGCAGAGCCTCCAGCGGGATGATAGGGGCAGAGGTGTTGAGGGATGACGGGGTAGACCTCTCAGTGGTCTGACAGGAGCAGAGCCTCCAGCGGAATGATAGGGCACAGGTCTTAAAGGATGACGAGGTTGACCTCTCAGCGGTCTGGCGGGGGCAGAGCCCCCAGAAGGATGATAGGGGCAGAGGTCGTGAAGGATGACGGGGTTGACCTCTCAGCGGCTGGCGGGGGCAGAGCCTCCAGCGGGATGATGGGGACGGGGTTGACCTCACAGCGGTCTGGCGGGGGCAGCGCCTCCAGTGGGATGATGGGGACGGGGTTGACCTCACAGCGGTCTGGCGGGGGCAGAGCCTCCAGCGGGATGATAGGGGCAGAGGTGTTGAGGGATGACGGGGTAGACCTCTCAGTGGTCTGGCGGGGGCAGAGCCTCCAGTGGGATGATGGGGACGGGGATGACCTCACAGCGGTCTGGCGGGGGCAGAGCCTCCAGTGGGATGATGGGGACGGGGTTGACCTCACAGCGGTCTGGCGGGGGCAGCGCCTCCAGTGGGATGATGGGGACGGGGTTGACCTCACAGCGGTCTGGCGGGGGCAGAGCCTCCAGCGGGATGATAGGGGCAGAGGTGTTGAGGGATGACGGGGTAGACCTCTCAGTGGTCTGGCGGGGGCAGAGCCTCCAGTGGGATGATGGGGACGGGGTTGACCTCACAGCGGTCTGGCGGGGGCAGAGCCTCCAGTGGGATGATGGGGTCAGGGTTGACCTCACAGCGGTCTGGCGGGGGCAGAGCCTCCAGTGGGATGATGGGGACGGGGTTGACCTCACAGCGGTCTGGCGGGGGCAGAGCCTCCAGCGGGATGATGGAGGCAGAGGTCTTGAGGGATGACGGGGAGACCTCTCAGCGGTCTGACAGGAGCAGAGCCTCCAGTGGGATGATGGAGGCAGAGGTCTTGAGGGATGACGGGGTAGACCTCTCAGTGGTCTGACAGGAGCAGAGCCTCCAGTGGGATGATGGAGGCAGAGGTCTTGGGGGATGACGGGGTGGACCTCTCAGCGGTCTGACAGGAGCAGAGCCTCCAGTGGGATGATGGAGGCAGAGGTCTTGAGGGATGACGGGGTAGACCTCTCAGCGGTATGACAGGAGCAGAGCCTCCAGTGGGATGATGGGGACGGGGTTGACCTCACAGTGGTCTGGCGGGGGCAGAGCCTCCAGCGGGATGATAGGGGCAGAGGTGTTGAGGGATGACGAGGTAGACCTCTCAGTGGTCTGACAGGAGCAGAGCCTCCAGCGGAATGATGGGGCACAGGTCTTAAAGGATGACGAGGTTGACCTCTCAGCGGTCTGGCGGGGGCAGAGCCTCCAGCAGGATGATGGGGACGGGGTTGACCTCACAGCGGTCTGGCGGGGGCAGAACCTCCAGCGGTATTATGGGGGCAGAGGTCTTGAAGGATGACGGGGTTGACCTCTCAGCGGCTGGCGGGGGCAGAGCCTCCAGCGGCATGATGGAGGCAGAGGTCTTGAAGGATGACGGGGTTGACCTCACAGCGGCTGGTGGGGGCAGAGCCTCCAGCGGGATGATGGGGGCAGAGGTCTTGAAGGATGAAGGGGTAGGCCTCTCAGCGGGCTGGTGGGGACAGAGCCTCCATCTGCATGATGGGGGCAAAGGTTTTGTGGAATGTTTATGGAAATTTCTATGAAACATAATTTATATTTCTTAAAATATCTTATATTCGTATGTCTATGATATATAATAATAACGCTACTTTCGGTATTAATCCAAATCTGCTTTTTTCCAAAGCAAACCATACTTAAATTAAAAAAGACCTTTTGGTAAGTATTAAAATTTTTCCCTGACCCTAAAATAAACAATTTTTAGGACACCTATAAATGTTTACCTATAAAGCTCCATTAAGAGTAGCCTAATGGAAACTGATTTTTAACAGAAAACAAAAAGGACAAATCTATTCAACCCAAGACCTGTTTCATTGCTATACAAAATGGTGACATATTTAAAACAAAAGTGGCCATTTTTTGAGTCTGTAAAATTACTGTAAACACGTTTATAATAATCTCAACTTTGACATTAAATTATTTCAATATGAGATAAAGAATAAATTAAAATTGATATGTGTCAACAATACATCGCACTCCAAAATGATAGGACAATGACGTTTTATTCGATATAAAGAACTTCAGTCCACGTTTGTCATCGTAAAAAATTCAAAGCTATTTTACTAACATTGATAAGGAGAGTTAGCATTTTTAATCTCTCTGAGTAAAATAGATTAAATGCATCCTTTATTTAATCAACGTGAATTTATAAAAAAATGCTTACTAGACATATTAGAGTAAAGTACCTGGTGACCGAGCTTTGCTCGTATAGAATAAGACATGTATTATAAAAATTAATTAGAAAAATTAAAACACATTTATTACTCAATGAAAACATTTATGTGGTTGAAATAAAATCGATTTAATACACCATAATTAATATAGCACTAAACAAAAGTATCGCCCTTGGCGGGGATGGAACTCGCGGCCTATAGTTCTTGAGGCCGACACGCTACAACTCGGCTACGACGTCAATTGAGCGATGCCGTTTAACGTCTTTTAGCCAAAGCCGATCATTTACTGTTTAATTATCCATACCGTTATTATTAGCCTGTGATCAACTGATTTTGTTATAAACGGAATGAGGATTGAAAAGCAAAAGATAAATTTAATTTACATCAATTAATTGGTTTGTTACAGTGGCTTCAAACAATACAACGAATACGTTTTCTATCAAAACACGGAAGATTTTGGAAATACTTTTTTCTGCATGTATTTCGCACAGCTATGTTATCCTTAAGTTTTTACAAATTGTTTAGTAACCTGATAATTTTGCATTTATTTAATTCATAAAATAAATATTAATGCATAACCTCTATATTGTTCCCCGCAGTCTTCAATCAAGAACTGTCAAACGGTTATAAACAGCTGTTTTGGTTTGTATTGTTTACATTTTATTCTCCATAAGCGTAATGTTAAATTTTTAGATTTTAAACTTAATATTACAAGAAAACACGAATTTCCCTGGACATTAGACCTATCTACAACTTATTTTCTACTCGGAAATTAGTTATTTCCAAAATTTAAAGAAAATCCTCGGTGCCGTTTTCGAGATCCGTGTGCAAATATATATATATATATATATATATATAGAAATGTCATAAAAACATTCTCATTACCTCAAATCTCCCTCCTGAAAAGAGCTCTGTAAAAGGAGAAACGAAATATTCAAGGGTAAATCTGCTTTCAGAAACAAGAAATGCGATTTCCATATCTGTCAATCTGTAGAAATATATCATCTGACTTGTGTCGACGGGTTTTCTTTACCACCTTCTGATTTTTCCAATTTAAAAATAAATGCAAAATCACTACATGGAAAGCGAACCCATTAAATAAGATAATAGTTATATTTCTTTCATCAAGATTGCCCTGGTAGCTTAGCCTCCATTATCCTACTGGAGGCTCTGCCCCCACCAGACCGCTGAGAGGTCTACCCCCAGCATCCTTCAAAAGCTCTGCCCTCGCCAGACCGCTGAGAGGTCTACCCCGTCATCCCTCAAGACCTCTGCCCCCATCATCCCGCTGGAGGCTCTGCCCCCGCCAGCCGCTGAGAGGTCAACCCCGTCATCCTTTAAGACCTGTGCCCCCATCATCCCGCTGGAGGCTCTGCCCCCGCCAGCCGCTGAGAGGTCAACCTCGTCATCCTTTAAGACCTGTGCCCCCATCATCCCACTGGAAGCTCTGCCCTCACCAGACCGCTGAGAGGTCTACCCCGTCATCCCTCAAGACCTCTGCCCCCATCATCCCGCTGGAGGCTCTGCCCCCGCCAGCCGCTGAGAGGTCAACCCCGTCATCCTTTAAGACCTGTGCCCCCATCATCCCACTGGAGGCTCTGCCCCCGCCAGACCGCTGAGAGGTCAACCTCGTCATCCTTCATGACCTTTGCCCCATCATCCCGCTGGAGGCTCTGCCCCCACCAGACCGCTGAGAGGTCAACCCCGTCATGCTTCAAGACCTGTGCCCCATCATCCCGCTGGAGGCTCTGCCCCCGCCAGCCGCTGAGAGGTCAACCCCGTCATCCTTCACGACCTCTGCCCCTATCATCCTTCTGGGGGCTCTGCCCCCGCCAGACCGCTGAGAGGTCTACCCCGTCATCCTTCAAGACCTGTGCCCCATCATCCCGCTGGAGGCTCTGCCCCCGCCAGCCGCTGAGAGGTCAACCCCGTCATCCTTCACGACCTCTGCCCCTATCATCCTTCTGGGGGCTCTGCCCCCGCCAGACCGCTGAGAGGTCAACCTCGTCATCCTTTAAGACCTGTGCCCTATCATTCCGCTGGAGGCTCTGCTCCTGTCAGACCACTGAGAGGTCTACCCCGTCATCCCTCAACACCTCTGCCCCTATCATCCCGCTGGAGGCTCTGCCCCCGCCAGACCGCTGTGAGGTCAACCCCGTCCCCATCATCCCACTGGAGGCGCTGCCCCCGCCAGACCGCTGTGAGGTCAACCCCGTCCCCATCATCCCACTGGAGGCTCTGCCCCCGCCAGACCGCTGAGAGGTCATCCCCGTCCCCATCATCCCACTGGAGGCTCTGCTCCTGTCAGACCACTGAGGGGTCTACCCCGTTATCCCTTTGAGAGCGCTGCTCCTACTACCTAATTGCGCAAGTGCACAATTCTTAAAGGCTTCCTAGATTCCTATCATTTTTTGTCTATGGGCTTATTCTTTATACTTCGATTCAAAAGCAATACACTTGACTTTAACACTTGGTGCTAAATGTATTGCAGTAAAAAATAATTAAGTGCAAACCATTTGCTCCGTGAAATGTAAAATTATTATTAAATGAATACCAAACCCTTAGCTTTGATTTACTTTTAATAAACTCAAAATGTCAAAATTCTTATACTTTTGTGTATGGTATTTATTATTTAACGCTATTAGTCAAAATTCACAGCTGAGTGAATACGATGAACGAGTTTATCTACTGCTATTTTATTTAAACATAAAAAGCTTTGTAAACTTCAATTCCACCTTCATAAATGTGCTACTTGGATACAATTATAACAATTTACACCACTTTAAAACATTATGGCTTGTGTATAAAATACTTTATTTTTCTCTACATTTAATGATTTTTTCCGTTTTAAGTGAAATGTATATTAATTCCCGTTGAGTTAAACTGTTAGATCTACTGTAAGATCACAAAATTGTGGCATTGTAAACGGAGAAAGAAACAACAATAATAACAGTAAGGGACGATGAGACCAGTAAATTACCATTACTCCAAAAGTAACCTTCCTCTATATCATAAAAGGACTGCTACATATAACCAAGGGTTTTGAAGGAATAAATAGGATTGGAACAAGGTTTTATTTTTTTAAGAGATTTTAATAATTGTATATTCTTCTACGAACTGTGTTTTTATTTTAACAGTAGGCCTACTAATATAAAATAGCTATTAATTCCTCAGCAGTATTAGAATCTTAAAATGTTGCATTTAAACATTTATGAAGTAAAAAATTTTAATTAGTTTTTCTTTTTTTGCTTTTAAAATAATTATCTCAAACCATATTAAAATATATAACTGAGAAGGAACAATAGAGTACGATCATATTTTAAATTTAACTAATGGTGTAGTATTTAATTAGCAAAGGCTAAGCAATCATGGTGTATCTTAAAATGTTGCATTTAAACATTTATGAAGTAAACAATTTTAATTAGTTTTCTTTTTTTGCTTTTAAATTAACTATCTCAAACCATATTAAAATATATAACTGAGAAGGAACAATATATAGAACGATCATTTTAAATTTAACTGATGGTGTAATATTTAATTTAAAGGCTAAGCAATGTGTTGTAGTTATACAGACGTAGGTATATTTGCTAGTCTTTTAAATATGATTGTCTTTACTTTCCTATGGTTAGATTATGGATATGTCTAAAGGGTATGTTTTCAGTTCTGCTAAATAGCTATTCTTATTCTTATATATCAAAAATACAATAGCTTCAGTGATTTCAATGGAAACCAAAACCGAGAGAAAACAAATTTTTATCTTCAAAATTGCCAACACTTCCCAGATATAAGACATATCAATGTCAAAATCATGCGATAAGGTTTTGTCTTCTCCTAACAAGAATTAATGTTTTTAAGCATTGCACATGAAACGGAAACAAGTCATTAATTGTGGGGGAAATGAAGAAATTCAAACACAAGCAACAATTTTTTAAATATGTAAATTTGTATTATTATAATTGTATCCAAGTAATTTCAGCACAAACTGTAGGTACTTTCTCTGTGTAAGGCTTTTTGTGGAATGAGATCCTGCAGAGTAAATTAAATTATCTCACAAGCAATACATAAACTGCGAACTTCTAATATACACTAACATATACATGTTAAGACTTAACCTGTGAACAATATAGGCAACAATTCCATTTCATATTGCATACAACCTCTTAATTATATAAACATGTTTAAAATTCATAAAGGTGTTGGTTACTAATCACTCAATATCTTTATTGGTATATCTATTGTCAAATATTTTATTGGAATTTTACAACGCGTCTGTGTTTTAACTACACATCGTTTCTGCAGGTGGAGAAACTCCTCCAGTTTTCAATTGATGACCTTATCAATATGTTAAAAATACATTAAATAAATTATATTAGAAATTGAATGTTTAAATTATAGATTAGATTAGATTAGATCATTAATATTAAGTATTAGTTATTAGAGTAGCGTGGGGCAAGAGTACGAACCTAATCTTCAAGCAAAGTTTAGCTATTAAAGGCATTCTAAAAACACTAAAATAATAGCTACTTACGCATAGTTTCCGATCAAAATTAATCGAATTCACTTTTAAAATAATTTTTTGCAGTGAATATTAAATTTAAAACCATTGTAAAAACGTACTTTTTTTACTTAAAATGCTCGCATTTTTTTGGATGAAGATTTTTATTGAATTGGAATGGGAATCAACAACAATCACACGCAAAACCTCCTGCACCTCCATATTTTGAGCAATCTTCATGCCACCATTCCTCTTTTGGTGGCTCAAAACATATACAGAGACTGCGATAACATATATAAGCCAGACCGTCAATTTTATAAAAAGATACCTATAAAAACCTTATATCAGCATGGAAGAACGGGAAACCGGAGAGATCAAACATCGCTTAACACTTACTAGAAAAAAGGACATAACCTAACAACAATCGAAGACCTCAAGATCATCAAAACTTGTAAAAAAGGAAATGGAATGAATGCATGGAAAGAGTTATTTATTTATAAAGAAAAATGTAAATATAAAACAAAATTAATAAATGAACAAATACATTTTGATTCTGCAAGAAGGTATGAAAATCTATATCCGGAACTCAGCCAGCCAACAAATGTTGATGACGCCATGACAGAAACTTCCTGTAGCCAGTAGTATTCAAGCAGGGACGCCATCTTGTTTCTTTCAGTCTTCATTTGGGCCTGATGATGTTCGGTGTAACTGGATGAAATAGATCGCAAATTTAAAAACTTTTTTATATATTAACCATTGTATACAATTATAATATAAGTATAAATATATTAGTAGTGTTGGAAGACGGGAGTTTTTACTTGATCTTACTGATGTATGAATATTTTTTCTGTTAGTTGAACTGACGAAGACGGTGCGGAATAGATGTTGTGGGTGTCTCCCCTCTATTTTGTGATGGTGTCTAAAGAATTTGCATATTATCTTCTATAATTGGTTCAGCTGGAAAACCTTGATCGGTTACTGAGCTTGGAAGGAAGAACTCTTCAGTGAATATGTATTTATTGATTAGACGAATCCCACATTCTTGAAATCCATTAATTCCTCTACACATTGTAGCAACTTTTGGGTGTGCTTCATCTTACAGTTCTGACAATTGAAATTGGGCTATAACACGACCTGGAATGTTCACCATCGATCTATCGCACATCTGAGCAAAGATTTCCTTAAAAGGCTTGAAAAAACATTTGTCCAGAGGTTGTAGATTGTGAATACTATGTGAAGGGATATTGTTAATAAGTAAATTCCGTGGTCCCTGCAAAGGTTTACAGCGTTAATGCTGATGTGAGATCCATAGTTATCCATTGCAAGGAGCACTGGGTTGTAATTATAAGAATAAATGTGTGTTTGAAAGGGCTTTAGCCATTCTAGGAATAGGAGATGAACAGTTGGCATCACGGACCGTTTATTTGCCTAGTAATGTCAGTCACAAGTAGTTTCGTTGCTCTCTGCCTTTTACCTAGGACAATATGTGGTAAGTTTACTTTTAACGTATTTTGATGTAAATATTGAAAATCGTAGAATCGTGTTTTCCTATTTAACGTAATAAACAAGGAAAATGTGTTACGTATTGTTTTCAACGGCTTTTTGTCTAGTTTTCAAAGACATGCTTGTATAGATTGCCGTCTGCTCACCGACAGCAGCACCATGCAGTGAACGAAAAATGTACACTCGGGGCAAACGTTCACGTTGCGCAATGGGACATAGGTCCACTTGCGTAATCTTACCCCATGCATTTTAAAACAATTATTTTAATGTTTTTATTTCACTTTAAACCAATTTAATGAGGTTTTTACTTTAAAAACAGGTACAGTACAATAATTTATGTATATTTGTAAGAAAAATCTTTCATCAAATAAATACTTAGTGTATAAAAATAAGTTCTAATTAAAAACTAAAAATACATAACCATTAGATCATTATAATCATCATTTCATGATCCTTTAATAATTATTTTACTTGCAATATCATAGTTGATTATACTACTGTTAGGCGTATTTTTTATTTAGTTCACGAATGCTGTCTCTTTTTTTAGGAATTATAAGAGAAAAGCTGAAAGAAAACCATGCAATCCAGAAATACTAGAATCAGCCAAACAAATGATCGAGGCTGAACGGTCAAAACGAAGTAGGCCTATAGCTCGTGATTTGGGAATAACGGAAGGAGCATAGAGAGAGAGACTTCAAATGGTAAATCCATATCACGTTTAGTCTATGTTTTAAAACTGCTCATTACCTAAACTGTTAAAAACGAATCACTTAATTAGCTACTATCAAGATAATAAAGGTCTTGAATCTTGCTGTTAACTTGATTTTGTTTTAAACTATTTTTTGTACTAAACAAATTTTAAGGTCTCTGTATTAAGGTTTTAAGGATGTGATGTTTAAGGGAGCTGGAGTTACCAAGCTCAGGCGGTTTATTTCAGTATATATAAAAAGAAACACAACTGAAATAACACATCATCAATTTGGACTCCCATTTTTATAATTTGACATTCAAGGATTTTCGTAAATTAGCTTTTTAATTTGCAGAAACTAATCGAATTAGCAATCTATTTAATAAATACATTAAAATTTCTGTAAAAGAGTGGGCCTTGATTTAAAAAACACAAGTCATCTCTTTATACACCTACAATAGCAACAGAGTACAAGAAAAAAATAAACAAGACAAATACTAAAATATTACATATATGATGCAAATGACATTGCACTCTACCTCCAAGCTTTTAATTGCAACGGCCTTACGTGTGTTTACATTTTTTCCCAATAGGCGCCACACTGCAAGCGCCCCTAAGAGTCCAAGAAGGAAGTAGCGACCACACTGACAGATAAGGGAGCATACTGGTTTTCAGTTCCACACGATGTATTTGCTATCATGTTGCCGGCCAAATAGCTTGGAGGCGGTGTGTAACGTCATTTTCATCATATATGTAATATTGTAGTATCTGTCTTATTTATGTTTTTTTCTTGTAATCTTTAATTTCAGGTAGGTTGGCATACGTGACCGATGATGTCACTACTAGTGCCCCTAGCGGACACGCGCACAAGTGGTCACCGCTGGAACGGTGGAACTTAGCAATCAATCTTAAATGTAAATTATCGGGCTATCACTTGAAAACGTGAGGAGTTTCTCCATCTCCAGAAATGTTGTGTAGTTAAAAACACAGGCGGGTTGGAAAAGTCGAATTATATACACAGAGTTTAGATATTAAATAATATATAAACATTTTAGTAGAGTTGTGTAGTATCTGCATTTAATGTTGGCGATGGTGTGCAGAAAAAAACGATAATATATCTGAACCCTCAGACATAAAACGAAATGGAAGAGTTTGGTTGTAAATAAATGGCTTCTTTATCCGAACACCACTATAGGGAGTCGTTCACTGGCTTCGTTCCTACATTAGGCAAAGGTAATCCCATCCTTTGTGACACTGTTACAATGGATCGGTAGCTGTATACACACACACACACACACACGCACACGCACACGCACACACACGCACACGCGCGCACACACACACACACACACACACACACACACACACACACACACACACACACACGCACGCACGCACGCACGCACGCACGCGCGCGCGCGCGCGCGCACACACGCACACGCACACACACACTGTATATACGGTAAATATTATATACTTTATTTACTCCAATATTTCATATGGAGGAGAAACCCCTAGTATGATAACTCCGAAAGGATAACTTCTTGATTGGATAAGACAGGTTTTTCTATATTAAAAACCACCCCTTATCAGCAAAGTAAGAGCTGTTTGAAAATATTGAAACCGTTATTATGTATATTTATAATAATGCAATCGTAATGATAATATGAGGTCGAGTATTATAATTTAACTAGACTTTTTTAAACGTTGTGATTAAATTCGGATTGCACTTTTACCTGGTGAAGTTATTATGAGTTGTGAATCAATTTTCCTATTCATCACGTCAGCAAATCTACTCACTTAGGCCTATCTATCTTTTACTATATGGTAACGTAAATAAGTAGGTCAAAACATTCATGTTATTGGATCATTTCTGTTTGTCACAGCCCTTAATATGGTAAAGTTGATTTTTGTTTATTGAAATGGTATGTTTGTTTCATGAATTTGATGTTTCACTTTATTTTATTTTTATGTATAAGTTATATTTTATTTTATTATTTTGATAGGTATAAGTATAGTTTTGTTTTAGTTTGTATTTCTGGTCATGTAATTTTTTTTAATAATTTAAAGCTTCCCCTATAATTGGGCAATAGTGCCTGTTGGGGTGGCATTTGCGGCCATATTGTGTAAGACTTCTTTTTGTTGTTGTCATATTTACTTTATCATTACAGTTATTTATATTATTTTTACTTTTTATTTATATGAGATTCAGGGAACTGTTTCTAATCATGAAATGTATGACATTAACTGATGTATTTTTTCTGCAATAAAAGTATTTATTATTATTATTATCCCCAAGTTGCGCTGATAAACAATACGGGACTTCACAAGTTGGGCGTATATTAATTTAAATAATGATATAAGTACAATACAATTGTATGGATTCAATTTATATTGTGCCCTGAGAATAAATAATTTTGTCCAAATTTAAGTTATGAATTTATCTTATAAACTTTGTTCAGATGTTAAAACTTGGTTAAATAATTAACACTTTTGCCCTGAAAATAGCTTTATTTAAAATAATCTTGTATTTTAGATTATGGGTAGATTTGCTCTTACATACGTAGATATGATTGCGACTTAAATACTTAATATAAAGGATAACGAAATTTTATAAAAAAGGTTTAAAGGTTTTATAAAAAACTTGTTATTTAATATATCCACCAATACAGGAGGCTTATAAATGAAAATGAACATTTTTTATTATTTATAATAAACATATTTCTCAGCCTATGCTCTACAGAAAAACAGTTTTAATATTTCCTTCAGATAAACACACACACACGTCCAAACTTGATAAACTCCCAATTAAACTTTAACTCAAACCTTGTAATCCCTCTTGGGATTCGTTCAACTTGTTCAAAGTTTCAATGTGGCAGAAGAATTAAGGCTGATCTGGTATTAACACAAATTGCTCTGAAGCATACTTTATATGATTTATTTCGGTAGGGTATAATTAGGGTCACTATGTAGGCTTTATGTCTAACAGATGTCATTAATATTTTTGGTTTTTTTACACCATACTCAATACAAAAAGTTTGTTTGCCACCTTCACATATTTTCCAAGATGGTATCTATCATTTGAAATGATAGTTAGCTGGGACCGAAGCAACACGCTTAGGCTGTTTAAGTAGTTTGTCTCTTTTTTAAATTGCTTTTGAAATATTTAAATATGCCCATTCTTTTAAATAGCTATAATTTTATATCGCTTTTATATTCATTATTGGTAGTGGTGGATTTTGTTATTTCAATTTTTTATTTGGAAATTTTGGAAAAATCCATCACGATTTTAAGTCAAATAAAGTTTTATGACTTTTCAGGAACTGGAATCTGATCCTGTCCTTGGAGGAGCTAGAACGTATAACAATACACAAATATTACATATTCAGGACAAAGCCAGTATAAAGCTGTCTTTGAGTTTTTGTGACGAGTGGGTGGTGTCGTTTTTTTGTACGTGACTATTAGTGCATGGTATCACTTGTAAGTTTTTTTAGTGCTTCAAAATTTTGTTTTCAGCTTTATACTGGCTTAGTCCAGAGTATGACCTAATAATGCTATGTTTTAGGTTCAATCTCATCTGAAGACGGGTTCAGATCCCAGGTCTCGGAACGTCGTAAAGCTTTGTTGTACTTAAAATCGTGATGAAAAATACCCTTAGAAAAATTCTGAATAACATTTCATTTTTATTAAATCTATACTCCTACAGAATAACCTCCATCCAGGGATCAATCTAAAAAATTTAATAAAAATATTTAGTTTCCAACCTACTAATTGTCATGTTTATTTATTACCACCTACAAGACCCGTGTCATGAACATTAAATTCATATCTCAGACTGCCACTGTGTTTTGGATGGCACGTTAACGTAGCTATATAGGCCTTCCGTGACTTCACCAATGATTTATCCTGATTCATATCTCGGACTGCCACTGTGTTTTGGATGGCACGTTAACGTAGCTATATAGGCCTTCCGTGACTTCACCAATGATTTATCCTGATTCATATCTCGGACTGCCACTGTGTTTTGGATGGCACGTTAACGTAGCTATATAGGCCTTCCGTGACTTCACCAATGATTTATCCTGATTCATATCTCGGACTGCCACTGTGTTTTGGATGGCACGTTAACGTAGCTATATAGGCCTTCCGTGACTTCACCAATTATTTATCCTAATTCATTTGAGGACAAATGTGAGGAAGATTTTGTAAATTTTTGCATTGAGTATGACGTAAAAACATTGTTGCCACCTGCAGGAAAACATAGCCTACATAACAACTTTAGTGATATCTTATAGCCAAGTGTTTATTCCAATATAGTTGTAAAATGATACATTAATGACCCTAATTATAAAACTCAAACGGTAAAAACATCTAAAATATACTCCTGAAAATCCGTACTAAGAATATTAATGGGGGTTTTACTTAATTTACAAACTAAAATTTTATTGACGACTAGTTAAATTAGCTACAGTTTTATCGAAAGTAAAAATGTAAATATGTACTGTGATGAGCCAATAAGAAACATACAGTGGGGCCAAACTACTACACATAAAAAACCCATACAATTTTAAAACAAATAAAATACATGAACATACTTTCACTACACACCCTTTGCAAAAACATAAAATTTGATTATTTATTTGGTATTTTATATGGGACAATATTCTAGAAATTTATTTTGTTCATGCAGTCTCAACATGTGTTATAAAATATTATGTTGGTGACCTTGAATATAATTATGTCAAATTGGTTCATTCAAATAAAAAAATTAATCAAATCACAAAAATCATTACTTATAATATTAGTGTTCATACAATATGATATTTGCTCATTCCCAAAGAATAAAATTGTTCGAAAGCAAAATGTAACCATCTTACGCTAAGAACTCTGATTTGGGTTTCTAAATCTAAGTTTCCTTTTGAATTAAATCTGATATATTAAGAACATTGATTATTTTACTGAATTATATAAACAAATTACATATAAGAATTATTGATACTGCATATTAAAATTTACTTTATTATACTTCAAGATCCCTCACATAGTTGAATATCCTTCTGAGGGGAAATTGTTGAAAATATGTGTGATTCATGTGACTCGTATATATCTTTAGACCTCTTTCAAAACATATTGAAGAGGTTTTTTATACATTGCCGTTATTTATTATTTTTCTATCAACTAATTTATAAAAATTATAGAAATATGGGTATTATCAATAAGTAAGACCTAGATATAATGATATTGCCTGACTAGTGGATAATGTAATATTAAAATTTAAATTTCTAATAGCAATTAATTTCGATCGATACAGTAGCTCAAAATACGGAGTGTTTCAAAAAGATACTTCATTTAAATCCATTCCAAAAGCAAAAGTGTTTATTTAAGTTTTTGACATAGATACTTCCTATCTCTGGAGGGGGTGTTGGGGTTTTTAAGATAGAAAATTTGTAACAGGTTTACAACAAGTAGAACAACAAGTAGAAGGATAGGGTAGTTGTAGTAGAGTATGAACAAGAATAAATCTTTATTTCATGCAATATTTTATATCATCACACTATCTGACTAAGGTCCGAGATTTTCTATAACCGCTCTATAATGGTTTTGTTGTGTTGAGCCAATTGCATGGCGATCCTATTCGCCAGACCTGACATGGATTTTTCTCCTGGGGTTTCATCAAGGATAAGGTCTGGTATATACCTTATATTTCATATCTACCTGCCTCTATCTTTATCTGTATGCCTCTCTATCTGAAAGAACAAGAATTTATGCTGCCACGGATCAAGCTATATATAACCTATGCTAGTGCGAGTCTGGGAAGATTGACTATCGGTGGGATGTCTGCAGAATAGCTAACGGAAGGCACATACACTTTTTTTAGTTGATGATGAAAATAAATATGAAGTGTTTTCTTTTAAAACAGTAACAACACCAGCTATATACTTTTTCCAATAAATTTACATAAGTTTACTAAGTTGTAAAGGCTTTTTAAAACATCCGATATACGAGTAAATAACTCTTTCTTCCTGGACTCAAACTAAAAATACATGATATCTATAACACCCGACTTCTGTATTCAGAAAATTTCCATTAGTTGATACATTTTTTGTGAAGATACCCAGCAAGCATTAGTATTTAATATTTTTATTTTTTCATATAATGCTGGACGGACCAATATATATATATATTTATGTCAATTTGAAATTTTCCCCCCATTTTTGACATTTTAACTAAATCATACAACAATAACGAATTACTGTTTGGTTTGAATGTCACGTAAAAATATCAAAGGGATTCCTTGTGGCACCCTTAGTAGGATTTGCATTTTTTGAAGTCGACCAATATATTACACATCTGTTTTAATTAATATTATTCATTGAAAGAACCATTTCTTCTCAATGAATTTTACGTCTAGTGAAACAAATGCTGAACAAATCCTGCAATTGTCAAATGATAATATTTTAATCAAAGATAAAACATACATCAAATGAAATAATTTGGTAACATACGTATCCTGAAACACAGATTTTCGATACATGTGATAATACAAGCGATTTGAAAGCAACATATATTTAGCTTAAGGGAACTTTAAATCTCAGTGAAATACACCGAACCTGTTGAGCTTGGGTTCCTTAAACCGTAAATCAACAGATATTCCCAAATCAATATTTGGCTTTAGTAAAAATTTCTGTTAAAATTCTACTTACAACTTGTACTAAATTTTTTGCGGTATTTTATCTTAAAATAATATTTTGTATATTAGGTGTTAAACTTTTAAGATCTCACGTACACAAAAAAATTATAGTTAATATTTTTTTAAATCAACATGATTTAAAACATGTCAAGGTAGCTAATGACATAAAACCAGATATTTTGTTATGTTGAATTTTTCTTGAAAATATATTTTTAATTAAATACACTTTTCTCTATACACATGTAGAAATAGATTTTCTGGTAAATGCCTTTTCATCAATAAATATTATTAATTCATAAGTATAGTTTCGAATAGGCAGCTTGATCACAATGTTAATATAATTTTAATAATTATTGCAGTAGTTTTAGAGATTTTCCCATTGGGGAGAAGCTATTACCGCAGATCATACCGCATGGCAAAACTTAAGCCCGAGACCATGTTATTTTTTGTTCGGACGAGTGGTATGGTGGTATGGTATAAATGCCTACTTTCAGTGTTCTTCACAACAGCATACCTGCACACTCTTTCCCATGTAAATGTTATGGAGAATAGGCAGATAATTCTCATGTTTATGGACAGATTTTAATAAAACTTGTTATATACTTGTTATATTATATTATTGATTTGGAAATTTGCTGAGTACGCAGGTCTGCTGCGACAGGCGTATTTACTGGTGAACTGTATAAGATAATACTGTAATATAACTTTCTGATATCCTGAAACGTCACGGAGATTTAGTTTAAAAAAATCTGTCCTCAAATACCGGGAATAAAAAATTATATAATTATTTATTTCATTGGATTTTTCAAGTGGATTTAAGAAATTGAGTTTAATATCAATTAATTTTAAGTGTACAAATAATGTTCAACAATACTGTTATGTCATTATGTTAACCATCTGAGTTTACGTTTAAAATAAAACTATATGATAGAACTGTGAGCCCACCAGCCCCGTGCATCGTGGTTTGTGCCTTATTGGCTGCAGGCATCTAACACATTGTGAATAGATCCTTATCTCGTATGCATACCGTTATCTCATATCGGTATAAATTCTCTTAAAGTAATCGTAACCAACAAGTCCGCGCAGAATCTTAAAAAAAACTAAAAACCACTTAGGATTTTTAATTTATCTTAAAATAAACAATTTGTCAGTGTTACTGTGCACACATACATACATACACACTTAATAACTTATCATATCATGCATTTGTTCTAATTCACCTATAGTTAAATTTGTGCAATAATAATTATTTTCTTTAATATAATAAATTCACTGAAGTCAAAATTCTTCTGACTTAGAGATGGGTACAGTAACACTAAATTTAAATAAGCTAATCATAAATGTTTAGTAAAACTATTTGGATCGTTAATACTTGAATTATGGTGTATAATAAAATTATATTTAATTTTATTAATCATGACATGAGTTGCTAAAGCAAGAGATTATGAAGTTTCCAAAATATCTACAACTTGGTTCGCTGGTTAACTACCGTTACATCAACTGCAAGTTTGCGTTAACTTCTTCCAATTAAACTTTTGCTCTTCAGACATCATTCTCTCTAGGGGTTCAACACTTTGTTTGCTAATTCAATAAGAAAAGGTCCACAGGCTTTCTCAATACAAATTAATAAAATGAATTAACTATTGTACAAAGTAAAGTAGTTATTAATTATTTAAGTCCTTGTTTGTATATTAAAATTACTATAATACTACAAACTGTTTCGAAAATATTATTTTACTACATGAAAATATTTTTGATCTATTTAACATTATAGTTTTACGATAATTAAAGGTAATTCCTTATAACCTACAATAAATTCCACCATAAAGAAATCTTTCTTTACAACTGCTAGGTTTAGGAAACATTTATTAAACTTTAATGTACTTATTCTTTATACAATTCTATTAACAGTTCCTAAATATGTTTTACATTAAGAGAAAGTATTTAAATTATGAAAATTATTTTAATAACTCATATTAATTGTCAATTAAAATAAATATAAATTTAAATTAAAATATAAAATGTATTCAATATAATTATAATAATATTGTAATTAGGTATAATTACATTTAAATATTGCAAAATAAACTGGTTTTATTAGAATAAAAAAAATCTCTATATATAATATTGAATGTATGTCTGTCCTTTATGCGTAGCCAAACTACTCATCCGATCGCCATGAAATTTTTGGAAGTTACTCTATATGTGTCCGGGAAGGTTTTAGTGAAAAAATATTTTCGAAAACCCCCATAAGTTTCCATTTTATGGCGTTTTAAATTTCTAATGATAACCTTATGGAGAGTAAGTTTGTTTACAAATTGTCTACAATGAAAACATTTGATTTCTTAGCTACAGCTGATTGGTTTACTTTCCATTAGCAATACCGTATGCTTTACTATCCAATGCCATCTGAATCATTCATTAATATTAAACTATGAAGTAAATGTGTACTGTAAAAAATGAACAGCTTTATTCACCACGTTAATAGTTTACGGTTTTGGGGGATTATGTATTTATATTTTTATTTTCTGTCTGATTAAAGTCACGTGTTTATATGATAATTACAATGTTTATATTATTACGTTTATTATAATAATCAGCTGTTGTATATCTTTCCTATAAAAGCTGTATTACAGTTAGGTTTCGTTTTGGGTTTGGATTGGATTTGAAAATTGTGAATTAATCGACTCAGATATATTTGTTTTATGGGAATGATATTAATATGTTTTATCGTTTCAGTATTGTTATTCACTGTGCAGCGACCCAGAATATATAACCTTTCACAATGAAGCCGTATTGCTATTCGACTTCAGAACATGGCCAATCTTAAAGTTAACATGTGTTTACTGTGAGGCGTTACGAAGTTCGCCGGGTCAGCTAGTATAGAATAAATTAGACGAAATTTAGACTGACAAACTTAAGATGAATAATAAATACTTGTATCTTAGAAACTACTTGATTAGTTTTTTACTTTCTCCCCTTACACGTAGTATATGGAGAAAGTATTGTTTTCGTCAAAATTTTCGAATTTGAGTTGAGGGTGGATATATCCGTTTTTGGGTCCCCTGAATCCAAAAAAGTGGGTTTTGACGTGATGTCTGTCCGTCCGTGTGTGTGTGTGTGTGTGTGTGTGTGTGTGTGTCTGGATGTGTACAGTGCCACAGCCTACCCCGTTGGTCCGATTTAGATGAAATTTGGCATGTATATATATTCACGGTATCTCCAGGCGTTTTTTTCATTTTTTTGAATTTTTGATTTTTAAGGGTAGTTCACCCCTAAAAACCCTTAAAAAACGTGAAAAATCCAAATTTCTCAAAAACGGCTGTAACGATTTTGATTAAAATTTGATAGTTTATAGTGCACAGAGCACTAAAGAATTTGACACCACCCGCATGTCTGTAAAAATGACGGTTCAAAAGTTATGGGCTTTTAAATGTCAAAAAAATCTAATTTTTAAATTTTCAGCGAAAACAATAAAAGTAAAGTATAACTTGACTGGTACCATTGAAACCAGCTTAAAAAACTAAACAAATTAGTATTTTGAACTATTTGTCTACGACTAACGGTTCCAGAGAAAAGTTAAATTTACTGTCCACGATAAACGCAGAATGTTGTCTGACAGGGCCCAATGTTATTCTTATGGAAAATGTAAAAAAATCAATTTCTTCCTTACTTTCCACCTGTTTTCCATGAAACTTGGTATGAAGTGTAAGGTCAAATCACCAAACAAAACCAGCTCAAAAAAGCTTGGTATTACCGAGGGGGGGGGTTCCCCCATACCATTTGAACAATAAATTATTAAATGATATTTAGAATTACATTGTAGAACATGATAGTTTTATTACAGATTGTCTTTTTTAAATTTACTTAAGGGAGAAAGTATGTGTCAGTCCACTGGTACCGTTTATTTATCCAAATCATGAATTTCAAGCACTACTATACTAACACGACTATGTTGGTTTAACAATCAGTGTGAAAATAATTAAACAACAAATTTTGGTGAATTTATTATTTTTCTGGACTCATTTTAAGCCATATTAGACATATAACAGATTACAATAAACTTTAAATCTTTCTTTTCACTTATTTACAGCCAATGGCATTTTATAGATAATCAGAAAAAAAATTAAAATAAAAACCTTGTCCCTCATATTTTAATTTTACCTCACTATTCATGTGTTGTTATTGTTATTAATTAATTATATTTCAAGTATCATTGACTGACTACACAAACTAAAAGTATAGATAGAAAACATTTTACAATACATTATACAATATACATTATACAATCCATGCATTTTACAAGACCTCTCTGCCACCAAAAATGTATTATTTGAATGAGGAGCACGGATGGCTTCTTACGAACAGACAAGTGATTATCATGCATGTTATGTTTTTATTCCATCTAATGATCTACCTAGGTATGTGATATAACTATAGTATATAGTAAAAGATATTTTGATCTTTAAATATTAGTTTTAAAACAAGCATTTGACTTAATAGTTCATGTCATATGTTAAATTAGATTCTTAAAAATTACTTATATTAACATAAATAACTTAACAATAAAAACTAATTTATATTTCCACAAAAATTCCATTTAGTTGGCACAATAAAAATTGAACTTAAGTTTAAAACAACCATTATTAATACTATAATTAAAATTGTTCATCAATCTTAAACCAAAAACAATAATGTATCAACAAATAGAAATAATAACCATGATAACAGATTAAGAGATTATACAAATAAGAAAGATACAACCATTATGAAAAACGTTTTGAGGAATTTTCCCTCGGGCTCTAAGCGTTGAAGGGCTGTTCTGTGATCAGTCTTGGACGTTAATATATTTCCTTTATTAACATATACGATATGCATCCATTTATTTTTGGTTGTAGACATTGACACTCTGATCTTAATATTATCATCTTTTCATCAATGTAGCCAGCGCGTTGTATGTTGCAAACATAAGGTTTTCAAAGCTTCCTGACTATTAAACATCCTGTTCTGTGTAAAGATTAGCGTACAAAGCTGGAGTAAACGGTTCGCTACGCCGTGTTGGTTGCGCTGTGATTGAGTATTAGAAAGTAAGAAAGACAGAAACCGTACATTGCAAAAAACAATGATTAAAAAAACACTACAAGAACAATGGTTTAATGGCCGTCTGCCCGCTTGGCAATTACACTACATAATATTCTGCACCTAACATATACAGTACTAGAAATACAATAACTATTAAAAACTATCTAAAATCAGTTTTCTCCCTAGTAAAGCCATTATCTAAACATTTTTCAGACACGCACCAGATAAATAAATAAACAATAACAAATAAACAATATTAAATAAACAACCAGATAAATAAAAAAATAATATATACATAACACAACAATACAAAGTTGTGTAAGTATTTATTCATTCATACCCATTACTTCATTATCATCATAATCATTATTTCCCTATTTTACCTTCATTCATCCATTTTTCTTATTAATTTTCTATTTTTATTTTATTTTATTTTTCATACATTTTTTTACAGATTGAACTCATGTACTAACCCCCATCCTGATACCATACTGATTTTAAATAATTGCCTAACTTAAACCAATCCCCCGCATTTAATAGGTGAATGTATTTTGTTTCTCCCAAGTATTTCCCAAGCCAATATCTCCTAATTTCCTTCAACACAGGGCACACACACACACACTACCGGACCTGAGCAACCTAGGTCCTAGGCTGAGGTCAAGGGTCAGGTACTGGCTGTGATAACGTGAAGCCAAAGCCTGCCCTACACACCAGTCCCGCTACCGGTCCCGCTCCCGCTCCACCACCGCCGCCAGCTGAGCCAAGCGCTCCACCTCGCCACGTAACTTAAATAAGCTATAAAGTATGTAAATATAATTTGTTAAACCCCGTCTCGAGGTATATCACGTAATTTGTTGTAGTATATGGCAGCCCCAATAGCATTAAAAAAAAGGTTTTGGACCAACTCTACATGCTCATTCTCAACATATCTCCATACCTGATCCCCATAACATAGTATTGACTTGATTACGGCATTAAAAAACGTGTATTTTACACTTCGAGGGACCGAGTTTGATTTTACAATTTTTTCCCCACGGTGAAGAAATGGCCAGTTTTATAACTATAGATTTTTCGAAACAATGTAGCTCCTAGGAAAATTTGGTTGTAAAATAAACTCCTAAATATTTGAAACTATTTACTACTTCTATTTTTTGTTCCTTAAACCTCCACTTTTCACTATTTTGCAACCTCCCACCCTTTCTAAAAACTATACAAATTTTTAATCAACTGCCAAATTCCAATTGTTACAGTATACCTTTAACCTATTAATCATATGTCGTAAGCATGCAGCACTTGGGGCTAAAAAACAATGTAATCTGCATACATTGACATATTTATCCTCTATGAAATCATTGTACCCTCTATGATTGAGTATTATCTCTCATCGGATTATTCTGATTGAATGTTTTGCGTAGATGTTTTGTCCGTGAGAAATGTTAGCATGTATGTTTTTTGGTGTGTATGTATAAGAGGTATGTATGGGTTGTGTGGGTGCATGCCGATTAGACGCTTGTGATTGTGTGATTGAGATATATGGCATGTGGTGTGTAATAGATTTCATGGGCCAGTTCAATGTTTTAGATATCAGCTGACACATTCCTGGCTTCCACATTGGTATTAATTTTTCTCTTTGAACTTCTTTTTGAACCGTATTATATTTATTATGTATGTGTAAATAAATGCATGAATTAGTTATTGTTTTATATTATGTTGTTTTTAGGGGTGACTTCATTTGTTTATCATTATCATCTTTGTCCTTTCGCTTTTTGCTTAGTCATTATTTTATTATTGTTGTTATTAATTTTATTTTATATTATTTTATTTATTACCGAGTGTCTAATTTCCGACTTCACCACTGCACTGAAGCTCACTTTGTAGTAATCTATTTTGACAGAACCTTACATTATTTTTATTTTGTGTTTTTGTACCTTTTTGTGAAATAAATTGATTCGAATTTAAATTTCACCCATAGCCTTTGGATGCATTAGCCCTCACACCCAAGTGATGTCAGGGATGGCTGCCACCCTAGTATCTTCGACCCTTAGTTTCGATAGTCCACACTCGATTGTCTACATGTGCTCCTCATAGTTTTTCATCTTAACTGAATGCAGGCCAACATGTTCCTGATGAACTCTACATTTAAATCCAATCAGAGCTATTGCTCTACTGCTGGAGTCGCTCTAGTAAGGTTTCTAGGTTTCAGGTTTCTGTCATGTCATCGGCAAGACACATATATCACTCACAATCATCTGAACTACCAAGAGAGTGGGAATAAAGTACCATGAACTCTCAATACGCCCGGTGACATTACTAAGGGCTTAGGTGATAGAGTATGGAGGATTAGAAGGGTCTAGCAAAGTATCAGAATATTGTACATTCACCAGAAAAAGTGATTCATTAGGATGGAAACGTAGCTCATGGTCAGTCTACCTAATTCATAGAGAAGTAAAAATAACCCCAAACCAATCCAATCAGACAAATCCCCACGATATCCTGAGAGGATTCATACTGCATCTCAATAACTTCCAAGTGCTCCAGAAATTATAGGGTCTACCACAGGGAGCCCTACACCTTTTATTTAAGGTTATACACTCTAGGACCGTAGATTATACTGCATGGGAAACCAATAAGGCATGGGAACATCCTTCCTCCAGGACTACCCTGTAACATAGGCAGTTGTAAGGAGGTAAATTTCTCCCTGAATATTTTGATATTTTAAGGCTCATCTGGGAATAAATCATGCCTCCTAGGAGACATCAAAAATAATTAAGATAATACAGAAAGTAGTTGGAGGGTTTTTAATGTATAATTTCAATCTGAACAACTATTAACCAGTCAGAGAGCCAAACATGGATACCGGGGGTTTAATTCGGCAGTCCAGGTGGTTTGGCCACCAGGGAGCAACAAACTAGATATATATTGTACTCGGTTTTCTGGAGGTTAGTGGAAGTGTAAGGTAATGTGAGAGCGACTTGAGTCAGCCATAGTAGATACTCATCAGTGGTATCACGGTAGCATCGGAGCAAAAAGGCAAAATTCTATCCTTCAAACTCCAACATTGGCGTTTAAACTCACTCTTCATTACAATAATTATAATCCTGTATACAAAGATTGAAGGCATTCAAACTATTATTATTTGTAATTTTAATAATCAAACGTGATATTTTTGACATAAAGTTTATTTATCTATTTAAGTTATTTATCTAAATAGCTTAAATAATAGCTTATAGTTAATTACAAAACTTGGTTTAAAAATTAATTGGAAGTTATGGAACTCAAATTATTGTTAGAACGATCATTACATATATATATATATGTATATATATATTTAATGTATATAATATATATATACATGTATGTAATATATATATATATATATATATATATATATATATATATATATATATACGAGTATATGTATGTATTTAAATTACAAATTTTTATAACATTTTATGACATTTGATAAAAATTTGTAATTTAAATATAGGTTAGGTCAATATGGCTTGAAAATGGCATAAATGCCGAAACATGTTGCTATTAAAGTTTAAAAAAAGTCTCGATAAGGAGGTTAATGTTCGCGGTGAAAACACGTGCCGATTGCGGGTGCTTCAACAAAACTTTGCGGAGTTTTATTTTCAAACTTTCGTTATTTGCCTGTGAATTAATAAACTTCAAGTGTTTTATCTGGGCTCTAGTTGTGAAAACATGGCAAATTGCGGTGTGTGTGTGTGAGGCAGATTACCTCAAAATCGTTAAAAGTGAGCTGGAGTGACTGTAAACGCGAGTTCCATGCGGCGTGCCTTAAGATGAGTCGGACCGATGTGGAGGACATCACAGCCGAGTGAATGCCCTGGAGATGCCAACCCTGCAGTGTAACTAGGAGGAAAAGTCTCAGATTTGAAGCTCAGGCGAAAAAAGGTAAGCTAACACTGAATTACATTATGATTAAAATAAATGAAATTGTTGAAAATCAAAAAAATACAAGAAGCTAATTTCAACAAATCATACGAAGTGCTGAATGAAAAGTTGGAGGAAAATACAAAAATTACCATAGAGCAAAAACAAACACTTGATAATAGCTTATAGTTAATCAATGATCTTGTACAGGAAAATAAAAGGCTGAATAAAAAAGTTTCTAATTTAGAAAAGCGGGTGGAAGATATGGAACAATATTCTCGAGCTAATGCCGTGGAGATTCATGGTATTCCATATGAAAAAAATAAGAATGTCATGCCAGTTGTTAAGGAAGTGGGGAAAACCTTAGACTTTGATGTACCCGAAACTTGATTGATGCCTGTCATCGCTTAGGAAGAGATACTGGATCTGACAAGAAGCCCCCGGGCATAATTGTAAAATTTGTAAGAAGATTTGGTAAGGAGGAGATTCTGCGCAGATGCCGTGTAAAGAGTAATCTGTCCACAAGACATCTGAACTTACCCATGGACCAGCCCGTGTACATCAACGAGGCACTCTCACCTGCTCGGCGTAGGCTGTTTGCGGCAGCTCGACAGGTGAAGATGGACAAAAGGTACAAGTACCTCTGGGTGAGGGGAGGAAAGATATTCCTACGGAAGGAGGAGTCTGCGGCTGTGGTGCACATCTCATGTCAAGACGACTTGGACAATTTGTAATTTCATCTGCATGCACGGTAGGTTTAAAATTATTCAATTGGTAGTTCAATTTTTTTCTCCTTAAAAACTTACTACAGTAATAAGTTAACCAATAAATAATAACTTAAATTCAAGTTTTTCTAAAAAAATATGAATAAACGTTATTAGTCTAATAGAAAAAGTATGTATTTATTATAGCATATTATAAAATAAGAAATATAAAACAAGTTTTATCTATAATACATCAAAATATTAGAAGTTTGAGAAAGAATTTAGCATAAGTTTATGACTGATTTTACTGTTAATGAATTAATGCCAGATATTATAATTCTCTCATTCTCTCTGAAATATGGATTTATTCTGATGAAGCAGATCAATACAAAATTCCAAACTTTGATTTGTTTTTAAACTGTAATGATTCTTATAGATCAGGCGGAGTTGCAGTTTATATAAATATTTTATTTTCAGATGTTAAATTAATAGATTTACACTGTAGATCTGCTGACGTTTTGTTTTTACATTTGATATTTTTGAACATAATTTTCATTTGTTAGCAATTCATAGACTATTATCTAGACCAATTGATGCCTTTGTTGACGAATGATTGCCGTGGAAGCGACGGTTATTCATGCCGGCCACACGGACCATGCCATGTGCCGGGTTGACGTGAGTGTGTCGGGTGATGGAGGGGGACGTGGCGCATTGCCTGCCGCTACTCCTCCTGCCGCGCGGTACCGCACGGACTTTGCTCGGCTCAGAGAGTGTCTTGACACTGAGAATTGGTCTAGTGTTTATGAACAAAATAACGCGTCATTGGCTTTTGATGTTTTTATAAATATTTTTCAAAATTATATTACTCAATGCAGAGTTGTGTTAAACAATATAAAAAGGTTTAAGGAAATCAAACCTTGGATTAATCAAACTATTTGTAGAAAAATAAAGAGAAGAAATATATTATTTAATACTGTAAAGAAACGTCCTAGTAATTTGAATTTAAGAAATTTTTACGATAAATTCAGAAATAATTTACAAATGGAAATTAAGCGACTGAAGGATAATTATTATGAACAAAAATTTGAAAACTGCCAGGGAAACTCCAAGGAAACTTGGAAAGTTTCAAATGAAATAACCGGTCAATCAATAACTAATAACAAAAGAATTAAATTGGAAATAAATAACACTATTGTTGATGACCCATAAACAGTATCAAATGAATTTAATAATTATTTTTTAAGTGTTGTTGAGAATTTATGTATAAATATTTCTGTCTCCCAACATTTTAATTCTCTTGAATATGAAAATATTTTTCAAAGTAGAAGTCAGTTGAAGTAAGGCCAGAAGAACTATCAATTGCAATTAATAATTTGAAAAATAATAAGAGTCCAGGAATAGATGGTATGAGTACAAAACTAGTAAAAGAGGTAGCGGAAAACATTTTTGATGTATTGTTGTATATGATCAATTTAAGTTTTCAAACTGGTGTTTTTCCTATAAGAATAAAAAAAGCTGTTGTTATACCTATTTTCAAAAGTAGCTCTGAATCCCAATGTAGTAATTACCGTCCAATATCTTTGTTATCTTGATTTTCTAAACTTTATGAAAAGGTAATGAAACAAAAATTAGTAAACTATTTGAATTCAACAAATTTTTTTAGTAATCAGCAATTTGGATTTAGGGAAAAATTTAGTACTGAAAATGCTCTACGGTACAAAATTTTTTTCAAGGTGTGTATGATGGTATTAATGAAGGGAATTGTGTAAGTGGGCTATTTCTGGATATAAAACAAGCCTTTGACACCGTTAATCATAATATTTTATTGAACAAACTTTATCGATGCGGAGTAAGAGGAGTAGCGCATAAATGGTTTAACAGCAACTTAGTAGAGAGACAACAGTGTGTCAAAATTAATTCAGTTCACAGTGAAATGGGTAAAATACAGAGTGGTGTTCCTCAAGGATCTGTTCTTGGGGCAATCCTTTTTACAATTTATATAAACGATCTATGTGAAGCAAGATTTCATGGCAAATTAACATCCTTTGCTGATGACACCGCTCTTTGTTCCGCGCAACAAAATTGGTATTCGATACAATTGGCTGTGGGCAATGATCTTAAAGCACTCCAGTGGTGGTTTACCACAAACCATATGATTCTTAGTACTGAAAAAACCAAAATTGTAAATTTTAATTTGCGAAAATATGTAACCTTTGGTAGAGAAATTGTGTACCGTTGTGCAGAATGCATAGATCAGCAAAATGCTTGTACAAATAGGTGCGAACCGATAGGGCAGACAAGCAGCATTAAGTACCTAGGGGTTTATTTGGACAGTGAAATAAGCTGGAAAGTGCACATCATGAAATTAAAAAAAAATAAATGGAATTCTGCGGTATTTTCATTTCTTAAAAGACATGACGAGTGAAAGGGTTTTGCGAATTTTATATTTTTCCTTAGTGCAGAGCAGGTTAGAATACGGAATAGTTTTTTTGGGCCAGTGCATATGAAACTCATCTGAATACAATAAAAATCCAACAAAAACAAATTATACGTTTAATTTCTTATAAATTTAAATTTGAATCATCCCTTCCTCTTTTCATTAGTAAAAAGATTTTACCATTAAAATATCTTTTTGTGTTTAAAGTTTTAATGCTCTCAGTGGCAATAGATACCACAATGCTAATAAATATAGGAGGAGACTCAGAAATGCTGACTATCTTACAATACCAAGACCAAAAATACATTTTTTTCAAAATCTTTTTCATTTATTGCACCAAGAATTTTTAATATGACACCATGTACAGTTAAGAGTTCAAATTATGGTTTACCTTTTTTGTAAAAAATCTGAAAAAGTGGCTTTTTAGTTTGGAGGATGTTGATTTTTTGTTTAATGTAATGAGATAAGATATTAATTATAATAACTAACCTTATTTATGTGTATGTATATATAAGAAGCTCTCGCTTTTTGTTAATTTACTCTTTTAATGGCAATTTTATTTTGAGGAGACACATTATGTTTTTTTTATTTGTATATCTTTATCTGTTCACTGTTATTATTTTAGATTATATTTAAGTGTAGAGAAGGAACCTCCAAACGGGCTATGCCTTGGAGGCCCTATATTTTTCTCTTTTGATTATGTAAACCGCGCATGCTAATTTTCTATTTATTTTTTGTTATGCATGTAATGCAAAATGTTATCTTATGTATTTAAAAAGAGAAAAATAAATAATTCTTATTCTTATTCTTATTATAATGGACCAATTTTATGAAAGAAGCTATAAATGAAAGGTTGGTATTTACAAAATATTTTAGTTCAGTCAAACTAATTGCAATCAATCTTTAACTAATTCATTTATGCATTAAACGAATTAATATATATATATCTGAAATCACATAAATTTAAAGTATTCTTTAGTCTTCATCAATTAGTATTTCCAGTAAAAAAAGTATTTTCCAGTGATTTCTCACATTTTAATGAAATATTTTACTGCAGTATGAATTCTATGCATCTAAACCAAATCTAACTATTGGTTTTGGTTAAAATTACAAACCAATTACCAAACTAGCCTCAAGTTTAGATTTCCCTTATGGCTGTCAACAACTTATGTACAAGTTCTACTCCCCAGAGCAGTGTCTAATTTACCATGTGATTAAATTATCACATAAATTATCTCTGTTTGGCATAAAAAATAAACGGTATCATTTGACTAACATATACGTTCCCTCAAGTAAATTTTTAAAAACTGCAAACTTGATTACAACTTTTTTCAATAACGTTTATTTAAATAATTTAAACATTTATTGCCTTGAAAATAGCTTCCTAACAACAAAGGAAAACTAGTTAAGATTATTGTACATGGGGAATGACTTTACCTTCAGAAAAAATTTAAAAATGTTATTTTGGAAAAGAGATATTATGCAGTAGAATATTTTTCCAAACTCTGATGTGGCAGCATTCTATAGTTGAAAAGAGTTGTTTATTATTGTTTGTCATTTTTTACTTTAGAAGAGTTTTTATAATAATAATAATAATAATAATAATAATAATAATAATAATAATGTTGAATAATGTTATTTAACTTTTTGAGCTGATTTTAATATAATGTCATTCAACTTTTTGAGCTAATTTTAATAGAGATAGTCAACATATTTTAATAATTTATTGTTTTCTCAGAAAATAAAAAGAAAATATATAACAATATTTAAAGGAATTTTGTTGTTGGAAACTACCCTTAAAAAGCAAAAAGTTAAGAAAAATGGTCTGGAGATGAAACCAAAGTGCACCACCTCATTTTATAGAAATCATAGAGTTGTTTAAGTAAAATTTTCAGCTTCAATAGCTGGTATGACTAATAAATAGGATTGTGTTGTCTGAAAAGAAGTCAGGATATCACCACAAACATTATAATAAAGGTCATTGATCGGTAAAACAGGGAAGGACACTTAACAAGGAGCCTTAAGAAAAACTCTAAGATTTAAGGTATGTCTAAAATGTCTAACAAAACAGGCTGAGACACCTAATAAGACACTAATTTTCAAAGTGAATCAGCCTACGAATCATGCCATACACTAAAAATATAAAATCACACAGTAAAGCCAAGGTTGATTGATATTTTCAAATGGATTCATTATGTATGAAACGAATTCTTCAACAGCCAGTGTTTAATGAGTCGGCAGATGAAAGAGGTAAATGCAATTAATATTAAAATATTTTAAACCCCTGTAATTTCATAGCATTATTAAAATAAATACGTTTATTTTACACATAATTAAAAAAATATATACTTGATTTATCAATGATTGCTACCTTCCAAAATAAACATGTATTTACATGATCACAAGTGAGTAGCTCAGATCCTACGTTTGCTCAACCGAGCGGGAAGGTGAATAACCCAAATCTCTATTTCCAGAATGTGAAGCAATTTGCCGCTCGAGTGGCGGGGTCCGAGTGTTTACATGATTCCACCTAGCTAAGCGTTGATACGCCTTGTCCGCCGCCGCCTAGCGCCACCCTTGGGTCCTCCTACTCATGGATTCGTTTTGCTTTCGTCACTTCTAAATTTAAACGAGCTTCAATTTACTGGAAATATTTTTATCATTGATGAAGTTGATAAAGTATCATTGATGTCTTCACTTACGGTTTAGCTTTTTTACACTTTATAACACACGTGGTTATGTTTTTTGGTGGTTAAACCTTACAAAAGCACATGGTGCTGTGAAAACAAACTATTTTGTTGTATTTAAAATTTCGATTTGGTTGAACGAGAAAAAAATATTTTAACTTTAATATGATATAGTTTTACTTAAAAATTTTTATAAATATAACAGTATGTCACATGTGATGGTTGTGTGTCAAGTGTTGTGACTAAGGATCTCAAAACATTATTCACATCGAAGATAAATCAATACCATCTAAACTTGTCAAAAACCATTGATTTATTTTAAAGAATCGTATGTTAGAGTTTAACAATGTATGAATTTATACCTCCGCCTTCATAATGGGAAGCAATTCTGCCTGGATCACTAGATCCCTCTTGGTTACAGCTGATTGTCTTTAAAATTACTCGTACTTCAAACTAGCAATGTCATTAATAATTCTTAGAGATTTAGTTTCAAATATTGATAGTATTGTGTAGTAGCATTGTACACACACATGATTTTCATACCATTCATTCTTTAAAAATGTATGTTATACAGCAAAAAAAGTAAAACTTACATTGTTATGCTTTAAATACAAAGTTGATAATAACACATGCAGAATTAAGGATTTCATACTTATTTCTGTAACCCAATATAAACTGTTCTTAGCACAGGAAGAGTAGATGTCAAATATACACATTTAAAGCAATCATTTATTAGGGTACCATACCCATGTTACGAAACAGTGCACATTCAATTATTTTCGTTCTAGTTCACAAATTTGACCCGTCCAGATGTATAGGAAATTTGTTAATTTTTCGTGAACATGATCTATTTTATCATACTAAACGGTAATATGTTAAATCAATAGAAATTTAAACTAGTTTAAATAATGTTATGTTTGGGTTTTCAATGCTTTTGAACATTATAGTCTGTTTTGAGAGACATCACTAGATACCAAAAATTATTGATCCACCCAATATGCTTGATAATTGCTTGATATTGGGGTAATATATACTCTATTTATTGAAATGAATGTACACATTTGTCGGAAGAATAGTTATCTTATTTCATTTTGATTAACAGAATAAAAATGTGTTTTGTCAAAAAATATACATTTGTACATTTTACATGTTACATGTACATTAAGTTTCGCATATATATATATATTTTTAAATAACACAAGAATCTATTTCACTGACCAATCAAACGAAACGTTCTTCCTAAAGGACGCAACCTACATCTGAAACTTTGACCAACGGTCATTGACAGGTAGATAAACACTAAGCAAATATTTCTCTACCACGACTCTCTGGAATATTTACTGAACATATCCATTAAAACCCATATGATGAGCATTGACATTGAAATTGATTTTGGATGCTATTAATGCATATAATTAATTAGTAATAAATATAATAGCATATGATTAGCCAGTTGTAGTGGTACGTAATCGGTTTGATGGATTCAACTCGCACGTTATTAATACGAGTAGTTTACGCTTTGCTGAGGTTAAATTCTATTCATCCATTATAAGCTGAAGAAGTTAATTTTAACGTAGCTGTTAAAATGTTTAAGGGGTTAATTCATTTAAATCATGTCTTTGAAAGAGTAAACTAACTGATGGTTATAACAGTAGTTAAATTTTATTTACAATATTAAATAATCCCAGTTTTATAACAATGGTGAATTATAACATATTGTCTTCTAATAACTCTGGGACTTGATGAGAGTCTACTGAGTCAAAGTCAATCTTGTTGTGAAGAATAACACAAGGCTAATGTAAGTTTGATAACAAAAACTATAAAGCACACAACAAAATAATTTGTTGTACAATCAATTACTAATGACTACAAATCTGTTTAATCAAACTCCACTTATATAGACTTAATTTTTTCTTGTAAAATAGTACAGCATCTTACATAAAATACTCAAATTTTAAGCATATACGACCTGAACACGACCTAGCATATACGACCTACAGTCTGCTTTATAAACTGAAGCTAAATGATTGTCAATAAGATCAACTTTGCTTGTGTGGTTGGATGTTGGCTCGGAATATTCCACTAATTCATACTATTCAATAATGAAAGAACTTTTCACCTAGGCCTAAATGAAAAAAAAGTATGAAAGAGACACCTCAAAAGTGAATATTTAGTTGCGACTGATGGATAATTATAACCGTTGGATAATTTTAAGGAACAAATAATTTATAAAATTGTGTAGTACCCTAAATGCTAGAATAACTAATATTTCGGCAAGACGGTGTCACAGAGTACTGTACCATACCAAAGCGACAAGATTGTTAGATCATACCTTGATTTCCCGTTTTTAAAGATATTGTGTACTAGGTAAGCGTGTAAAGTTTACAAGAACTAAGAGATAGGGATTGTAACTGTATATGAGAGGATGTTAACCTCAATTTATTATAAATAACCTGAACATAGACATGAACCTGAATATAAGATGAACATAGACGTATAAAAATTTAACAGTGACAGCAGTATCAAAATCATTATTATTAGTTCGACTTTTATTCAACAGGCTATAAACTAAATGTATTGCTTTGTTATGTTTGACAGTGAGAATAGTATAAAATCATCTTATATAATATGTTAGTACTGATTAGACGCAACTAAGCTCTTAAAAACCCCATCAATACACATACCGGGCCTTTTGTTCTTAAGACGGGTTCAACCAGTTGGGCACCAACTTTACTTTTGTATATTTCTATCACAGACGTAATGTTATATATTGACATAATGTGACTGTACAGATATGCAGTGTTCCTCGAGACAAAACTCATTTTAATTTTACTATATACTTTTTCTAAGAAAGTTAAGAATAAAACTGGGCGTTAAAATCAATTAATTATTCCCGCTGGCGTCAAGATTCAATCTAATAACGGTGAAAAAATTTTCAATCCCTCATGAAAGTGTTAAATACTAATCACTGTCACACCTTTTCTACTCTAAAGCTGCAATTGCAGAACTCTAAAGAATTGGTTATTTCGAAAGTTCTCATGGTTAGACGTGCTTCCTAAGTTGATTGAAAGGTAGATAAAACTATAGGTACGAAACGAAATACTGTGAATGAAAACAATTCCAACGCTACATTCGCAACGCTAATCTCCTATACATAGGAGATTAGCGTTCTGAAGTCAACTGAATGAAAACCCAAAAATTTAAAATGGGAGATACAAACATGTGTTTAGTAGCGGTATACACCCAATTGAATATGTGTAAAAGTAAAGAATACAAGACCTAAAGATAATATAATTAGAGGTGGATTTTATAAGAATGGATTATTAAGGACATGTATTTAGTAGAGAAGGTAATTAAACAGAAACAAGAGTTGTATGATCATGGACTAATTCTAGTAATGTAGTGAGATGGATGGACACTATATCAAAAACTAATAGTCATGCTAGGTGCAGGCGTTGATGCTGGTCTTGCGGCGGTGCCATGAGCCGCGGCGCGCGCTAACTTTACAGAACCCTTTGAGGGGTATGCTTTGTGAAATTTGGTTTTTTTCATAAAAATTATGTTGTATAATAGCTGGCTGTAGATTGTATATGAATAAGTGTAAGTTTTTACGGATCAAAACGAAATGTCCAAAAACTGATCCCCATAAGAATAACATGGGAAAACGTGCCTCTTCTGGGCTTACCGCCTTATATTTTATCAATTTCGGTTTCCGTGTTGAATCTGCTTAGGTCCTACTGACAAAGACCAAGCAGTCACATACCCGTTAGCAGGTTAAAATCCTTCTTTCTGAGTGTAAAGACAATGTCCCTTTTCTTCCGGGCAGGGTAAATTAGGGCTCTTCATTGTCTGAGGTCTGTGCTTCTGGACAAGGCTTGTGCCTCATATCTGTTCATCCAGTTTTAATTAACCCCTTGCCTGAAACGTTAGGGATCCCATAGGAGGGCTTCGGGCTGATTTGTCTGTCCTTTCATTGTCGTAAATACCTGAGTGGCGTAGCACCCACGACAGTGCAACCTTGTTATCAGATGGAAGTGCCTTCAACTCCAGCCTCCAGCCCGCTGGGACCACTTCCAGCGCCATTAATACAGCGTGACTGTTAGATTAAATCAAAATCCTCCTGTCTTTTGGCTGTCCTTCATTTAAACCCCTTTCGCATACTTGTATGGTCCTGATCTCTGCGTGGAACACTCAGACAATACTAATTATATTACCCAAAGCAGCCAAGATCTGGGTTGACCATATACGCCGAGACCACCTGCATGACCCGTCTTTGTAAAACTGCAGTTCAAATTTTGACCCTATGCGTCCAGATACTTCCAGATAGTTCCAAGATTGTATTTTATTTTGTAAATTTGTATTTATTGATGGAATAAACTTATTATTATTATTATTATTATTATTATAGATACTCTTGACTTATGAGGTCAGTCACTGCACGGCATATTGAAGTCAAAAGCTTTTTGTATGGGATCCGGAGATTTCATCATGATTTCTAGCTCCGGAGTTTCTCAAAGAATGCAGAAAGAAGATTGATAAGTAGATAACCATTCATAAAAGGTTTTTAATTTATATTTCAAAACTATTTCAGAACTGTTTCAGTCTTCATGTTTTTACAGAATTACTTTTTGTCGAATAATTTTCGATAATAATTAGTGTATTTTTAGTATTTTACACTGGTTTTTCAAAATATAAAATGAGGAAGTATGAAGTACAAGTACTTTCATGTAATCAAACTTAAGCATGTAAACAATACATCTTGATGGAATTAAATTTAAGAGGTTTCAAGTATTAAAATGATTTCAACATTGTTGTGATGACGATGATCCAATAATGGACCAACTTGAAGGTAAAACTGACTCAATCCCTACCAAATCGACCATCTATTGATTTAACAAGCAACAACTAATAAATATATTTAATTGAATCCAGGTAACCTATTGCACATATCCTTTCCTGGTTAATCAATATATCCATCCCTATAATTTACATCAGCTATTATAAGTTAAAAAAAATACCTATAAGATTCCTAAAATCTCATTTGTTAACATTGTTGAGACGAACGAAGAGAACCTCTCACATTTTATTCTCTTTCTTGGAAAGCGTCCTTCATTTGTTCAACAAATGTAGCGTTCTTTTTTCATGATCAGAGGAAACACCGGTTATTTATAAAAGATTTTTCTTTCGAGAGAGATTCCTTTTCTCTCTGCAAGAAAACTTTACTTTAAAAAACTTTACCTGCTTGATTACACCTTAATTACTATTATTTATATTTCATTTATCCAAGATTGTGTTAATTTACATTTATTACTAGATTATATAATCATATTGGTTTAAATTGAAAAAATATATGAGTATTTATGTTCTCTTTATCATCTTATAACAGTAATAAAATATTCTTGATTTATTTAAGTAAAATCTTAAAGATAATTAATATAAAAACAAAACATTATATGTAATATTATTACAAGTTTTAGCGAATTTCCCGTAGGGAAGAAGCTATTACCGTAGGTCTCATGGCGAGACTTAAGCCCGGGACCATGTTATTTTTTCTTCTTTAGGTGCCCAGAGACCAAAAACAATAGTCGTTAAAATTTATATATATATATATATATATATATATATATATATATATATATATATATATATATATTTATATATATATATATATATATATATATATATATATATATATATGTGCGTGTCTGTGAACACGATAACTCTCGTAAAAATGGTCTGATCGAGACCAAATTTGGCAGAAACGTGTATTCCTACAAATGCTCGGACGAGTTTGTAAACCAGACATATTGGTCAATGGGAACGGGTAGTTTGGGGGGGGTTTTGTACCCCAAAATGGGTTTTTTTTGCGTTTTTCACATGTAATTTTTAAAAATTTCTAATTTTATATTTCACCATTGGAATCAGCTTAAAAAACTACACAATTAAGTTCCTTAAAGTTTTTCTCTATCTCCAACGGTTACCGAGATATTAAAAAATCTAAACACAGTACGTTGTATTGTGGGGCTTCAATGTTAATCTTATGGAGGATAGGGAAAAATTAATATTTCCCATATTAATCAATATTTTTGGATAAAACTTGATATTTAGCTTCATGTGGTTGAGGTCTATCCATTTATGCTTAAAATCATAGTTTATGTGTTTATCATGGCAGCAAACCTGTATACTCTTTTCCATTATAAATCATATAGTGAATAGGCAAACTCCTTTATTCATGGAGAACACGATAACTCTCGTAAAAATGGTCTGATCGAGACCAAATTTGGCAGAAACGTGTATTCCTACAAATGCTCGGACGAGTTCGTAAACTAGACATATTGGTCAATGGGAACGGGTAGTTTGGGGGGGTTTTGTACCCCAAAATGGTTTTTTTTGCGTTTTTCACATGTAATTTTTAAAAATTTCTAATTTTATATTTCACCATTGGAATCAGCTTAAAAAACTACACAATTAAGTTCCTTAAAGTTTTTCTCTATCTCCAACGGTTACCGAGATATTAAAAAATCTAAACACAGTACGTTGTATTGTGGGGCTTCAATGTTAATCTTATGGAGGATAGGGAAAAATTAATATTTCCCATATTAATCAATATTTTTGGATAAAACTTGATATTTAGCTTCATGTGGTTGAGGTCTATCCATTTATGCTTAAAATCATAGTTTATGTGTTTATCATGGCAGCAAACCTGTATACTCTTTTCCATTATAAATCATATAGTGAATAGGCAAACTCCTTTATTCATGGACAGATGTTGATGAAAGTTGATATAAATGTTAAAAAAATTAATTGTTTATGCTAGAAACACCTACTTTCAGCGTTCCTCACAGTAGCAAACCTGCATACTCTTTCTCATTTAATCTTTGGAGAGTAGGCAAATAAGACTCATATTTATTGACAGATAATGATCAAACTAGTCATATATTATTATTATTATTATGTTATTGATTTGGAAATTCGCTGAGTACGCAGGTCTGCTGCGACGGGGGTATTTATAATTTAGATTTGCCAAAAAGCTATTTTACCCGTGGAATAAAAAAGAAAATACCCACAGAAATTTAATTAAAGCGTCATACAAAGTGGTTGGAACTACATTTTAATATTTATTCACTCAAAAACTAGGAATAAAGACTATTTTAAATTTTATTCCTGGAAGTAAGGACGATAATTTTTATTATTAATACTATTTTTGAATAATAATTAAAGGGATTATTAAAATTAGTCATTAAAAATTACTTAATTAACCCAACCGTAAAAAAAATCAAATACTTATGATTTTCTTTAATTATTATTAAGTGTTAGTACAGACGATTAACACAAATTTACAGACATAATTCGCTGTGCAATTCGACCCCTATTTGAACCTCAGCCAGCTGTCTCGTCACTAGCCAACTGTCGCTGCCAACTACGAGTTGGTCGTTGTCCTTGGGGAAATCAACAGTTTACTACTCCATTTTAAGTATCGTTTTTTCTGCCTATTTTTGGTGAAGCTACTAGGCCTTCATATTTACCTTTACACTAGTACATCATGTTGAAGGTGCGGCGCCACAAAGATATTAAATTTAGGGCGACATAAAATAAATTACGTGATTACTTGAAAATTCTTAATGAAATTTTATTAAAACGATAAAATTTTCCATAGATATTTAGATAAAATTAAAACTTAAATTAATGATTATAGAAATATATATATTTTAGTTTTTATTTCAATTATATGAAATCAGCAATTCAAAATTATATGATTCCTTTGAGAACAATTTGACTTATTGTTGGGTTTGTTCGGTTATACCAGAAAACTGCAAACTTGAATCAACTTGAAACTTGAACTTGAAAACTGAATTGGAATTATTGTAAAATGTGTTTTAAATTTCAGAGGTATAGTGTTTTGTTTAGTAACTACTAGCCAAAGTACCCGTTCTTCGCACGGGTAAAAAAGGCTGAGAGGTGTAGTCTCTACAGATACATTTAAGTTATTGATAATTAATTCATAATTGTTTACAAAATGACAAAACACGAGTCTAAGTATATATCTAAACATGACAAAGTAACATATGTCAAATATTGGGAGAGGATAAGCATTAACGTAATAGAGGCAGGCATCGGGAGAAAATTAAAAATCTACCATTCCACTATTTCGAACTAATAATTCACTAATTTCGATCCAGCAGTTTATGTGTAAAAATTAACTTTATTTCTTTTTCTTCCTGAACTGTCAAATTGTAAAGTAAACGGATGTTGACATTAAAAACTGTAAACATTGAATCCCAGGGTATTTACAGCAACCATGTCTTCTGCTTCTCGAACTGTCAAATTTTAGTGTTCACAGCTGTTGACATTCAAGTTATTTTATGTTTTCATTTTCTAAAAATGTAAACATTAAAACTTAGGACGTTCACAGGGCGTAGCCCGAGAGGATTTTAAGGAAATGAGTATGCCTATGTGTTGCATGAGTTTAAGATCTGTCTTTGTGTAAAATTTCAAACTGTTTGGTTCAATATTTTTTGCGTTCACTTGCCACAACAAACCCACAAACCCACTAACACAAAAACCCACAAACATACAGAAACCACATCTTCTTTATAATATTATAGATAACTGCCAATAATTTTTTAATTAATTTCCATATTAAAAGTGCGAAAGCTGTCGTCTCTTTCAATTTAGAAAACCAAACATTTTTTCATAACCGCATTTCACCAAAGAGAAATTAATATTAACATGTTATTAAGTAGCAATATTCATATGTGTTACTGTTTCCAAATCTATGTCACTGAACGCTTGATATTACTCGCTGACTATAATTGATAAGGCAATTAACCTGGACCAGTGAATGATATATGCAATCCATTAGCGAAACACAGAGAGTCGTGACGCATCAACGCCAACCTCGTCATTTCACTTTCATTTAATATTTGTTTTCCTAAGTTATTCATGACAGTAATTCGTTTCTAAGAAAGATAACAAAGATATAAACTAATGGTTTACACTCTATATTAAGGATAGTTTTATTTTATATTACTCAAGGTCGAACGACAATACATATTTAATGAAACGGTTATTTCCGTTACAATAACAATATGGAAAATACTATTCCTTTTTTACTATAACCACCTCAAGCCTTTTATCTAAGGCTTGCACTCTATAGCTTACTACAATCTTCAAAGATATAAATTAAGAGGTCACGCAGACATTGATGCTAATGGGTTACGGCTGGGTTCATCTATCTACCAACGAGGTCAAAGGTTTTGCGGTTGCAATGCAACCAAAGCATATTGAACTGTCCACTGGAGGTATGTGTGCGATGATTAAAGTGACTTGGATAGAAAATAATGGTTTATTTGGTTCCAACCAAGCCTGGGAGGGAAGGGAGGTATAAACTACCATAGACTTATGGTAATCCGGCCGATTGAGCATGTCCTCGTGGCTCAAAATGGTTGGATAGGCTGACCATAAAAGTCTTGGTCTCTATTAGTCCTCCCCCTCCCAGTGGTAACATTTGGGTGTGCAGTTTTATAAAAACAGGTTATACTTAAATCAAACAGGAAAAATAAAGATTTTATATTTTGATTCTGGAAAAAATTATTGTGATTATCTAAATGTGACACTATACGGTTAAAGCTAATTAAAAGGTGTAATTTTTTTTACAGTGAACAATTCGATACAGTTTGAAATCTCAAACTAAACCGCTATATTTGTTTGTTCGGAGTCAAGTAAAAGAAAAGAGGGAACGCTAAACGCTGAACATTCTTGGTATAATACGAAACCGGATTCCATTGTTTTGCTGAATTAATGAGATATGCTCGTATAAAGCACTGCAATGCAGATAAACTCGTCTAGGTGGAATTGCTTCCTTCTTAATTTCTTATAATAGCAATCAAATTTAAAACATGTTTGTTTTAATATATTAATGGCTTCAAACAAAGGATACTCTTGCATAACAGATAAAACGCCGAAGTTTATTTTTCTCATCGTTAACTTCTTGTTATTTTGAGTGTTCGGTAATGTGAATTTTGCTCGTAAGTCAAGAAAAACAAAAATTAATGTCTCGTAATAATAATTTATAAAAAATAAATAAATAAACCAAATCTAGTTTATAAATATTTTATAGAATTGTTATATTTATCTTCATTTTGTATCATCGTACATCAAACACACAAAATGATAAAAATGGTTTTAATCTACTGCGCCATAGACATAGTTGTTTATATGGTTGCTCATGTACACCCATCGATGTTGTTGAGAATGTTAAGTACCTCGGGATGTATGTCGACAGATATTTTAAATGGGACCAGCATGAGTAAAATTTGATTTAGGAATCATTTTTCAGAAAATAAATTGTAATGCACCCATTTTGCTATCTTGGTGCTTCAATAATTTTGGTAAGTTTTTTGGCAATGAGATCTATCACTCAAATATATCTAAGTTCGAATCGATAGCTTTACAATACTCAATGCATGTAGCATGATTTACTGAGTTTGTTGTTCTTCTTTAATAGTTGGCATGGCACTGAAACTGCAGTTGATTTTGCTGTAGCGTATGATTTTGATTACATTATTTCTCTGAGTGTTTTGTTGAATATTTTCGATGTTGACGCTCTCTGTGTTTGATGTACATAATCTTATTTATTGTTACTTGTATATTGAAAATATTATTTATACATAGTTGACATGGCTTTCAAACTATTGGAATCACTCTAATCATTTTATTGCATCTTGTTTTATTTGCATAATTTCCATGAGTATTTGTTTTTAATTGGATGTTTTTGGGTGTGCATGATATATATATATATATTCTATGAATTACTATTACAGAAATATTATATAATAGAAATTGCTATACATTTTCTAGTATAACTATCATTTTTCAGTTTGTACTTGTGATCACAACAATGATACAAGTGGCTGTGACATGATGAAATATTTCTATTGAATATGAGCATGGTTTTGGACAAAATAATTTTACAGGGGATAAGTAGAATAATTGCTGTCTTAATCTAAAATTCAAAATTTAATAAAACTATACTGTATATTATTTGTTCCGCGCGTGCTCTTTGTGGCACATGGGATATTGGAATGAATGTACATATTTTTTTAAATCAAGTGATTTGAACTTGAACTCGACACGGGCGTGCACAGATACACACACACACACACACACACACAGACACAGTTTATATTTGCCTTCAGAGTTGTTCAGTCAAAAGCAGTGTAATCATAGTATGCTATTAATTTACTAAGAGATGAATAAACGTACCTCTTTAAATTTTAAACTTACTTTAAAATAGTGTATAGACGAAACATGTTCTTACATGTACTCGACTATAAAATCACAACTCTCAATTATGAAATCTATATGAAATTATATATGTAATAGTTCCTAAATTGACTACATATGTCAAAACATATATCAATTAGTTTGATATAACATACAATGTTATTAAATGTTTGACCAAACACTTATACAAACAAGAAATGTACGAACAAATATGGATTTTGTTGTTTTAACAATGTAGCTTTTAGCTTTAAATTAAAGCGTTCAACTCTTTATCATATAAATAAACAGCAGAATTACTTTGTATTTTAACGTTGGAATAAAGAAGAGTACTTTAACTGGAATACCATAAATATTACTTTTTATAACTGATATGTAATATATATATATATATATATATATATATATATATATATATATATATATATATATATATATTTATATTTAATTCAAATAATTTGATGAACTGGAGACTGGGATAAATCTATGTATTAGGGCTGAAAATAATAATTACTCATCTATTCCCAAATGTCAATAATCCACGCTCATCTGATGAGAAAATCCTTTCCGATTGGATCTTTAGCAGTCTTAAATTACTTAATCAATCCTGTAATAGACTTTTATCATGTAGCTCTCTCTTTAAAATAGATAGCATAATATATTTAATTACATCAGGAAATGGATTTAACATAAGATATAATGTATATAAGGAGCCTGGTGTCTTAAGGAGATTCGCTACCCGTATACCAATTTGTTAATTCTTTTATTTTCTCATGCTATGTTTTCTAACACAATGATATTTTTTTAGATAAATACACATTATTTTCATATAAACAAGTGTCCTATATCATTTGTAGGTCTTCAGGTATATATAATTGCCATGTATATCCTTAAGACCTAATAATGATATAGGGCATTTTTATTTAAATTATTTTATTTAATTTTTATCTATTTTATTTTAAGTGTATTAATTTAAAAACTACATTGTGTATTTTGTAAAAACTACTCACGCAAAATCTATTTCTTCCTACCAAGTTGTATGTATTTAGAATAACTAAAAAGTCATGTATTTTTATCATTGTTTTCAAGAAAAATATTGTTAAATTTAAAAAGAACATATCTATGAACATCATATGAACGTATCTATCAAATCAGGTAAATGTGTTTACCACACTTTTTGCTATTATAATCCACCAATTTATGTTAACGACTCCTATACACACACACATTCTAATTTGAAATTCCTATATTGTTTTATCTTACATTGAGATTTTCTTTCTGGCTTTATCTCAAATCTTGAATAATTTCTTGTTGATTTTCAATATTTTACTGTAATCAATAATACTACATCCACTATATAAAGTGTATATTTATGTATATGTATATATTTTTTAATATTTAAGGATATATACATGCTAAATAATATATGTATAGGTAATGTGAGAAACCCACTGTTTATTATGTGACATCCACGGTGGACATCCGAGACTGGTAGTCACATTCAGAATTTTGCTCAGCATGATTGCTAGGGGGACTGACCGGGTACTGACCGGATGTTTAACCAAAGCCAGTCACGAATCACGACATAAATAAAAAGGCAGACCATGAACTTCTGACGAATGGTCAATACTAACAAATCAGAGGGGGGAAAAAGAAAAGATTTTGGGGGGAAAACGAAAAGAGGGGCAGTGAAGAAGAAACCCCTGGAGAGGAAAGGACTAGATTGGGGGTGGACTGAGAAGCTCCCCGTGATATCCATCTAGTTCCATCATCCGACGTCTCTATGTCAATCCGCACCAGCAAGACGACCTGGGAAGAGGTCAAAGGCGAAAGGACGAGCTTCAGGACCGGCTCCCGACATCACCGGTTGAAGAAGGACACTCTACGTCGTCGAGACCAACCTCATCCTCCTCAAGGAGAAACATCTCCTGACTTTATTTGTGGTATGTGAAATTTTTTTTATAAAAGGTTGATTAAACATATCAAAAATTCTAAAAATCAAAAGATACAGAAATTTATATAATTTTTAGGTATAAATGAAATTGTAAATACAGTAGCTTAATCAATTCATTCAGTTTTGATTTGTTCTATTTCAATCTATTCAATATTGCTTTGTATTTGATGGACATGTTTATGCGTAGTAAAATGTTTACATGTCCGATTATATTCCAATTTTATTAATATATTGTTCGTAATAAATAAGTAGAAGGGGGTCTCCCTTGTTTTAATAGATATATATATATATATATATATATATATATATATATATATATATATGTTACAATTTATTGTTTTATGTGGATATTTATTCGTATTTCTTGTTTCAATAAGAAATAAACTTATTATCATTGCTCTGAAGTTGGTTCAATTGTTCTCCTGGCCATCCTCACCTTCCAAGCGAGTCAAAACCACTATCTCAGTGGAAAAGACTTAACAAATAATAGAATATAAACTACAATTTTATTTTGGTGGCCTTTGTTTTTTCTAAGCAGCTTTGTCATTTTAAATCGGTATAATGGATTCAATTGGAAGACGAATTGAAAAATCACCAACAATAAAGTACAATCAATGGATTAAATATTGTTAAGTTAAAAATGAATAGATAATTATTTTTCTTAAAACTAAGTATATTGATATGACTTTGAAGTACGAGTACATTTAGAAAAGAGTTTTTTATTTTTGAAAAGAGTAATGATTGATTTCATACGAATCCGTTGTCTTGTTAACAACTTTTCCTTTGAGAACTACATTTACGGTAATTTAACTTAATCGCTGGCTTGTTAACTAAAGTGTTGGTTTTATTTTACCCTTTGTGAATTTTTGGCCTGAATTAAGATAGTTAATGATGCAAACAATTAAGGATAAATAAAACAAATTAGAACAGTCTGATCGAGAAAATTCTTTCCATTTTATGTCCGGTTATTTACGAGGTTATTATGGTAATGTTGGCCTTAAATATGTACATAATTTAATATTAATAAGTACCCAGTAGGGTCTATATTGTTCAGTTACGTTAATAAAATCGGTCTTCCTAATGACGGTTTAAAATGCCCTCATTAGGAAAAATTAAAGATTAAGATAAAAATACATCATATTAATATTACTTTTAGAAAGATAACTTTAAAAAGTAGTTTGTATGTATTTTTAAAGACCTTATGGTAACAAAAATAACTATTTAACATGGTATGAGGTTGCGTTGGAGTTGTAAGACTTGCACGCCAAATTTTAATGGCTTTTGTATTATCTTTATCGAATTTCCTGTCGGAAACAGATCTACAGTATAACCATGGTCTTACAAGACCTAGACTCGGAACCAATTTTTTGTGATCCTTACATTCCAAAAATACAGATTATTTGTCTCTGAATGTAACTTAAAAATACCAAATTTTCATTGGCACAATTGGAATCGGCTCAAACAACCTAATATTTTGAATTTTCTGTTTTTGTCAAGCGTATACTTTATACAGGAACTGTTGTGAAAATAGTATATTAATTATTAGGGCTCAAATTTTAATTTTTTTGGAAAACTGATGTACTGCATATTATAATAATAACAATTCGTATAAACCTTGAAATAGAAAAGAATAATCTAATACCGTCATGCTGCAAAAATGTTTTTCTTCCTCATACTTCATTATAAATATTTGTAATATTCCTTATAAAATCTGATGTAAAACATCATATAGTTCGATGTACTGATGTATATAAAATCCTAAATTTAATAATTTTCAAGGTAGCAAACCTATTTACTCATTTCAGCTGTTATTCTCATTTGGTTAACCTAGTAAACTAGTAGTCGCTAACAATTTATAATTTTAATAATTCAACTCGTGTGAAATACATGTTTTTGTGTCGAATAATTAGCGAACAGTTTGAAGAAAAAAAACTTACTACTCTTTTCTTCTTACGTATTAGAGTATATACAGTAGAACCTCGATTAACCGTCACCCTCGGGACCGAGATCATGACGGATAACCGAATGGAGGGATAACAGAAATAATAATAGTGCCGATACAACTTAGCACCTAGACAGTGTTTGGCGTGGCAACATCTCAATTCACTGCCTTGCATGTTATAACGGCGCCATTGTAAGTCCTAATTAAGTTTCATGATTACTGTGCAGTACTTAATGTGAATTTATTTTACATGATAAAAAATAAAACTACGTCAGTACAAGTGAAAAATACTTTATTAAAACATTTTATTAAGCAAAAAAATTAAATATCAACTGTACATGTACGTACTTTTACTCTCAAAACGGACGTTACCGGTATTTAGTTTTTTTTAAATAATCCGTCATTTCCTTTTGTTTCTTTCCCCGTCGAGCTTTTCAAGCTGTCATGTTTATAATTTTTCTGAGATGAAGCACCTGCGTTTTATAATTGATTGTTTATTGTCGAGTCCCAAAACTACAGGTTTCCGTTTCTCAGCCTTAACAGAAGAGCATTACACACTACGTATAGACAACACTGTCAACAATAAACGGTAAAACAATAAGTAGGCATTGCACTCGAAATCGGCAATAACTTCAGTTCACTGTAGCCAAGCACCATACTGAACTGAAATAAAACAGTAGCAGTAGAATTCTACTAGAATGCAGAAGACAGTGTAAGGGATTAACCAGCTGGGTCACTACCCTTGCCGCCAATGATTCACGCACATTGCAGGTGTGAAGTACAGTCTTCACTACTCATCATAGAGCCTCAACAGACGATCCGGCTCTATGCTGACGCGAAAACATAATTAGTTTTGCGCAACCGCCACCCCGGTTAATAGAGACTGACGGTTAATTGAGGTTCCACTGTAGTTTAACAAAAGTCTGTCACGTAAAGACTTGATTTTGTTATACTGAAATGAATTTCCTTTATGTATTACCCCGATATTGCATTGTGGTTTGCAAAATGTACACGCCATCCCCTCATTACACGATCATCTTGAATGGATAGTTCGTTGTCATGAAATCCATAAGGTTCAACAGATACTTGATACTTGATACTTGATAAGGTTCAACAGATTGTTCTGATTTCAAAGGCTATAAGATGTAAACCAAAATGATTCTCTACTTGATCGTGATGAATATGAATCAGTGGAAGACAAGGTGGAAACATTTCAAATGCTGGGTGACACAGGAATCGTAAAAGATGTTCAAAATATGAAAGCAGAAGTAAATGCCGAAGAAGAGGAAAATAATGGCGAGGAAGAAGATACAACCCCCCCCCCTAAAGTGTAGTTAATGCAGTTCAAGAACTCATCCAAGATATTACAGAAAGGAACATCTCCCCTGAGTTTTATAATTATCAGAAAATAATGGGCAAAAAACCGAGCGTAGCGCTGTGTCGGCGGTATCACAAAACGGTACTTACTTAAAAACACGCCTCGTATATGATTTTAATTGCATTTATTGTGTGTTCAATTTTTACGGCTACTACTATAATTATCAAATAAATAAAGTCATAGCACCCTTGTTTTAATAATAATAATAATAATATATAAAATTTTGAATGACCCCTCCCAAAACGTATTTAGGGGGTTGAGATATGAAATTGTATGGTCCCGGGCTTAACTGTCACCATGTGAATCATGTGAACAGCCTACTTTTTCATGACTAGGAGTAGGTACTCTCTACTCCCTACAGATCAGTAGGCCTATCACTCAATATTCAATATCCAGTAGAGTTATTGTTAGTGTTTATTTTCAGTTGTGTGTAGGTGGGTTGCGTTTATGCACCAATTTTCCCCTGATTGCGAGCGACCTCATATACTGTAAACGGTAACCTGGTACTGTATACGGGTAGTCGGTTCACCACTTCTCTCTTGTGCATTAAGCCTATTTGAATTCCGTTAGTCGGTTCACTGCTTTCTAATAGGTACTGTTTTCAAAAAAATGTCTCTGTGTGAATAACTTATTAACAAAAAAATGGGTAAAAAGGCTCTTATTGTGTTGAAGATGAAGTCTAATACTAAGATATCAAGGTGGCAACTACCTTTTGGTTCAAATTATACTTGTTTTTGGGTAAGGGAAGAATAGTCACATTTCTCAAACTATATAGTTTATACCATTACTATTTTTAATGCATATTTTGAACAATGTACAGACTATCAACTAAAAACAGCACTTTTTTATATTATTTTTCAATAATATGAAAAACTAAAATGTTTATCCATAAATATTAAGTATTATTATTATATACTAGCGGTAAGCCTGTCCTTTTTACGGGTTGTAGGATTCAGTTTAAAGAAAAAATATCATACCAAAATGAAAACCTGAAATCCTAAACAAACCAATACAAAGAAAATAAATCAATACCCAGCTTTATTATTTAGCATTACTTTACAAATAAATAGATTAGAACATTTATAGCACTATTATAATTAGTTATACGTTAAAATAACTTTTTAATATGGTATGATTTCGAAATAGGTTTAAAATCAATAACCAATATAAACTAATATTGATTTGACAGCTGTTTGTTTTCATTGCCATGGATGGATATGTCTTAGCTCTGGGGGAGTGTTGGTGATTTTTAAATGAAAACAATGTAACAGGTTTCCATAGAAACTACCAGAGGTATTGTATTGAAATGTTAATATAAAAGAATAAGAACAGCTGTTTAGATGAACTGAGACCATTCCCTTAGTATCCACTAGCAGTAAGCCCGTCTTTTGTACGGGTTGTAGGATTCAGTTTAAAGGAGAAAGTTTATCATACCAAAATGTAAACCTGAAACCAAGACCTGAAAGAAATCAATACAAAGAAAATGAATGCTCGTTATTTACTTTTCAAGGGGCGGCGGGCGATTTCAAGCATTTATAAACCTTCCCTGGAATGTAGAGAATACATGAAATAAGTTTCATTGTAATCAGTTCTCCCGTTTTCTCCGTTTTTCCCGTTTCTCAGTTTTCCCGTTCCCGGAGAAGACGGCGTAAAATTCCTCCGAGAGCGTCATAGACAAATAGACAAAAATTAAGATAAGACTGGTTTCGGCTTCTCTAACGCACGAAAAGTAAAAATAACTAAAAAATGAATAATTCTTAACAATGTACAGACAAAACTCTAATTTTATTTATATAGATGATCTAACTTGTTTCCTACAGAGAAGTAAATACAAACCTTTTTCTATTAAATGTTTAAACTAAAAGGACATCTGATTATTGATTATTATTATGATTTTCTAGGGTTAATAGAAAAGAATAATAACACCTGTTTAGATGAACTGAGAACATTCCCTTTATTATCCATGATCAAACCTATTTCCCACAGGGGAGTAAATACAAACATTTTTCTATTGAAAGTTTAAAATACAAAGATTATTAGCAGTAGGTTATTCATTGAAAACTAGATCAAAATGCAAGTAATATCACGTAAAAGTGGCGGCAGGATATATCAATCATTTATAAACCTTTTCTGAAATATAGAGAACATATGAAAAAGTTTTATTGTAATCAGTTCTCCTGTGTTTTTGGAGAAGACGGCGTAAAATTGCCTTCTGGACAAAAAATGGTAAAATGGAGCGTCACAGACAAACAGTCAAAAATTGGGATAAGACCGGTTTCGACTTCTCTAACGCATGAAAAGTAAGAACAACTAAAAAATTGAAAAATTCTGAGCAATGTACAGACAAAACTCCAATTTTATTTATGTAGATTATAATATTAATATTATAGTATTTATTTATTATTATTATATCATTTATTTATTATTATTACATTAATATGTATTTTTTAATTAAAAAAAATATATATGAATTTTTTTTCGAAGAAAAAGAATAATTGGAACCTATCATAGAGAATAAGACAATAAATAAGGCAACTAAACAGTTTGTACTATAAAATATCCTCACCGATATATTTACGTATACAAATAATATTCTGAAATCTTAAAGAAAATTTGTGAAATTTCTGTTTCATAAATTGTCATTAGTACGCAAGAACGCTATTAACTTTTCCTAATCGAAATGGAAGACATTAATCCCTGCCAAATGGATCGTCTAAGCCTCAGGAAATTGGATACTTAGCAACTTAACGCCATACGATTCCAATAGCTCTCTTCCAATAGCTATTTACCGAATTATAAATACACAGTTTTTATTTTATTTCGTTAAAATACAGCTATTCTAGTTTAAATTACTAGTTCATATTCGACAGGAGTCGGTGGCGTTGTCCTGTAATCCAGCTACTTGGAGGTCACGAATTATGGAAAGTTGTGAGCGATGGTTAGTGGGTAAAGTGTTCTCTTGTTTTGGATTAATGTCAGCACTATTGAATACTACGTTAATTCGTATAGACCATCCTCATAACTGGACCAGTTCGTGATTCAGAGGCCGTGGTTCGGATTTCACGTTAAACCTCAGGTCCCTTAGCTGCCATCGGTTGTCGGGCTATTAATTAACAGTCCTGTCTACGGAACATGTCAACCTCAGTCAGTAACAAGACTAACAAATCGCACCACAAACATCTTACATTTAATCCTCATTCATACTTGATCAAACCTATTTCCCACAGGGGAGTAAATACAAACCTTTTTCTATTCTTCTCCTTCTTCTTTTTCTATTCTTAAATACCTACCTTATTGAATAAGTTTTTTTAGGGGGTTTAAATGCTTAACGCACGACGGCAGCTACCGGAAGTGTGGGTCCCTCACCCATTAAAAACTCCCCTTCTTCTCCAAGGAAATAGCCCGAAACTATTTTTTACATTATAAAGTCTATCTGGCCCGTTAGGGACTACTGCCACAGCTAAACGTCAATGAAGGCGATCCAATTCGGACCTCTTGGCCTTTAAGGTATACTCATCGAGTCGATTCCAGTTCTCTTCAGATCGGAGCATTGTTTCCACGAAGGACTCAGAGCATAGACAGACAACCTCGGACACTAAAGAGACTCGGCTGTTGTGCCACCTGCCACAGAAAAAGATCGTATGCTATGCGGTATCGGTGACATCGGGGCAGTAAAGGCAGTGAGGGCTGCCATTCTGCCATTCTTGCCGATCGTGTTCAAAAACTTCCAGAAGTAACCGTGGCCAGAAATAAATTAGTTCACGTAATACCCCACCCTACGTGCTTCCTGGAAACCCATGGCCGAATGTTCGGGATAACCTTATGGTCCATTGGCCTCGCGACTCAGATCCCCAGATCTCTTGCCACTCAGCTAGAGTGTGTTCACGTTCTTCGGAGGCGACGGTCGACCTGTCCGTCTCGTCTTCCGTCGATGAATTGCCTAGCGTTCGTGTGTCAAAAGCTGTAAGAGAATAACCCCGGCAATCTCAAGAGCAGCCGGCTCGGAGACTGTTTGATGATCAGACTCTCAGTGCTCCAGTTCGCCGAACGCGTAAAACATTCTTACAGTAACACCGGTCTGATCTGTTTATTGAAACTGAGTTTGCAGTCAACCACCACTCCTAAGTACTTCGCAGTGGGCTTTGTCTCAATGTCGAGGTCTCCGACATGTATCGGGATGACCGTCTTTCCGATCGCAAGCGATAAGCTGTGATGCCGCATCCAATTGTTGACCATTCGTATCACCAGTTGAAGCTTGAACTGTCCAAGCTCAATGCTTCTCGCTGAGATCAGGGCAGTGACGTGGTCCGCATAGCCAACAGGGAGAGTTGCATCAGGCACATCGAGCCTCAACAGACTGTCGTATGGCACGTTCCAGAGAATTACAGAATTACACAAAGGGGCGGAACAGAGTTCCTGTAGCACGTCAGTCATGTGGCTTTTTTGCGCACCCCTGTAGATTGAATGTCTCACGGACCTTCCAAGTTTAAAAACCTGATGAACTGCCGTAGTCTCCCCACCAGCTCCTCCCGGGGAAGGTGACAACCCCTCTCCATGACGCCGAGAGTGGCAGCTCTCACCCCGGCAAACTCGGTGCAGTCATACAGCAGATGATCAGCAGTCTCCTCGGACTGCCCACACTTCCTGCAGATTGGGTCTCCAGAGAAGTCCCATGCGAGCAAGATGTTTCCTCATATGTCCGTGTCCCGTGATAAGACCTACAATGAGTCTGAGTTCGGACCTACCTAACTATAAAAGATCCTCTGCGATCCTCGAAGAGGGAGAGCTGAGACAGATTACTTACTCTCAGGAGGGGAATCTCCGCCCATCTTCTGCGGTGACACTTACGTGCCCACATGTTAATCTCTCCATCCACATGCACCCTGGAGATGCCACAGAAGGGTTGTGGGCCCACGAACGGGATCAAAGCGCCATCGTTCGCCAGACGATCAGCTATTTCATTGCCCATAATACCTGAGTGTCCAGGGACCCAGCCAAGGGGTAACGTTGTTGTGACTGCCAAGAGAAGACACCGCGTTGCGGCATTCTCACACTATCTTGGAGTCGAAGGTACAGGAGTCCAGAGCCTTGAGAGTGGCTTGACTATCTGAGAAAATGGTAATGTTCTTGTTCCTGACACCTCTGTTGAGATTGAACAGAGCACATTCCATAATGGCTGCCTCTTCTGCTTGGAATACTGTAGGGAAATGCCCATGGGAACGCAGAGCTGTACCTTATCTTGCACCCCTAGTATCCCAGCTCAAGTTCCCTTACTTCCCTTAGAGCCATCCGTGTACCATTCTGACTCGCAGAGATGAAGAGGTCTGCGGCCATCTTGCCAGTCAATCCTTGGGTCTTTACCAGTGTTCAGTTGAAACATCAGGTCTTTACCTGATATTTGTCTGGCGTTTGGTCAATGCCTTCATGACTGTGACGGTCTCCATGCACCTTGTGGTAAAATAATAATGATAATTTACTCGTCTTAAATACTAGTACAAACATTACAGTTTTACCCTGTATAATAATAACTATTACGAAATGTCCCACATAGGCATAACCAGCGAGCGGCGGGATAACTATCCCTCGCTTATCTTTTGAGTTTTACAAAATAAAATGTTTGTGAAGTTTTCTCAATAAATCTATATTGTCTTTTGAAACGAAATAATGCAAAGTTTTAATGAATAATTGCCTATTATCTAATGATTTAAAAACGTCAAACAACCTATCACATAAAACCTATGGGGCATTCGAAGCGCTGATTTAATTATAGAATTTTGGGTAATCTGTAGCGGGTTTACAGCATAGTCAAATGATATCCCCCATAAAAGAATGGCACATTGAAAGATTGTCTGAACATCAGCGTAATAAACTGTTTTCAAATGAGCATCGTCAAGAACATGCGACAAAACCAAAAACGTGTAAATACATTTTATGAGTTTACATATAGTTAAATGAGTGGCCCAGGGTATTCTTTTATCAAACCAAACTTCCAAATAAGTAAGTATATAAATAATAAGTAAGTATATATATATGTATATATATATATATATATATATATATATATATATATATATATATAATAAGTATCCACTCGCTCAATCACTTCACAACTAAAAGGATGGTTGCCATTTAAAAAATCAAATGTAATCTATTCTAGATTCTTTGTGCTGGTGAGACTTATTTTTTGTTGAGAAAATGAAGCATTTATTTTAATTAGAAACCAGAGGACCGAACAATGCCCTACGTTCTTCAACAGTATATTTTTGAAAAGTACCTTATAATGGCCAAAGAACAGACGTTTATACATTTATTTCGAAAAACATAGTAATTTAAATGAAGTTACTGTATTTCAAAAGATTTGTATTAGAATACTGTGCAAAAACCAAAGAAATCTTTTGCGAAACAAATCTGAAAATGGAATGTCTGTATATCGTGAATAAAACTCTAGTATTATAAAGAAATGTATAGGTCTAAAAGGTAACCAAATATATTGACTGTAGTTTGATAAGGATTTGAATATTTTGGCTACAGTAATAAAAATACTAAGTTTTGTTACAGAAATTCATTCGTTAATGTGTTCACCATTAATTAATTTTGTGTACGGTAATTCCTAAATTTACGACCTTTTGATTAGACATTGTTAGAAATGAAGTCAGTAAAGTGCACCGCCTGAGAGCAGCTGATATAGACATCCGCTCTAGATGTAACAAACTCAGAACCAAATTTTCATTACATCTCCATGAAGGTGTGGGACCTGTTCAATGGTTTAGGGTCATGGAGGCAAGATTTGCTGTGTTTAGTGACGTATATCATTTAAATAATCAGATTTTTATCCAAAATGACGTCCTATCTAAGATTGACAACATAGTATTATTGTAAAGTTATGAAAACAGACTTTTAAGTGTACTACACCTGTCCAAAAAAGAACATTTTTTGGGAACTTAAAAACTTTGCAATGTAAGCCACCTTAATTTTTATTATAGTAATGAAATAAATTATGGAATTTTTTTATCTCAACCCAATAACGAGAGGTTCCAAATTTGAAAGCTCATAGAATTTTCACAGTTCAGTGAAGTATTAAAAATGCTTTTAATGGTTTTGATTATCATCAAAAATATTCTGAGGATGCAGTTATGCTTTAAAGGGGCTATTTTTATATAGTGTATTTTGGAACAAAGTATGTTTCAAAACACATCTAACCTGTGCTTTTAAAATGATCTGAAGAAAAATTCAACAACTTCTAAAGTGCGTAATCTATGATTCGATGCAATATAACTTTTAGGAAAATACAATATATTATGTCTTGTAGTAAATATAGTTTAACTTTTGACTATTAAAAAATCTATAGTCAAAGATATAACCAAACATTAATCAATAAATGTGTAATTGATTCGACACATACCTATCAAAACATACAATTGTTAATTTATAAAATAGAATAAATTCGAATAATTTCTCATTTTAAAAATAAAAATCCTATAGAGTGTCTATAGAGTATGAATAATCTTGTATTACAGTACTATGAGTAGTTTACCGTCAATAAGTTGCTTGGCCGCCTATAACTTCCAATCTTCCACTTTGTTGAACTTAGATAATTGGAGAACCGTCCTCGCTCTTGCTGCTATTGACAAGCCGTTTGGTATATAATTGCTTTACACAAGTTAACATGACTGCAAAAAACCCATTATTATCTGTATAAATCCTAGGGACGAAATTCAAAGTGCAGAATGTTTCAGAATTGCTATTGAAAGATTTATTCTTCAATCATTCTTATTGAGTTTAAGCCACATCAGGGTATTATATTCCACGGTTGATTAATTAGGGAATAAAGTCTGATTATTAATCAGAGGATTAATTAACCCTGGAAATGGCAAAATCTTAATTTACGACGCATTTACATATTCAATAAGAATTGGCAGGTGGAGGCATCTGTGGTCAGTTTAGTGAATTTGTTAGACACTATCGTCTACGTGACCGTGCTGCCATCTGGGGGAAAATAACCGAAACTGCTCTCGTAGTACACTAGCCTGCCACCGGGCAGGTCTTATAACCAAGTAAGCGCTTTCAACCTATGCACTGGTGGCTAACCGGCTAAACGCTGCGCTGACGAGCGTAACGTTCTAGCCGTTCTGAAGTGCTAGGGTTCGAATCCCGACAATCCCAATTTGGCTTGCAAATGTGTGGTGTAGCGGAAAGGAGGGCCCACCTTAAATAAAGGTGACCTTTGATTAATTAGGGGATAAAGTATGATTATTAATCAGAGGATTAATTAAATAATTAATTAATTATCTTACGTTTGCAAAAAAAATTTCAAAATTACAGTTCGAAGGACCAGTTACGGAATGTAGCAAAAACATGTTTGAAGAAAAAGATGATTAAAGGTTAATTACAGTTAGTAATGTTTGTCACTAACCATGAGGTTATAGAGCAGTGGGAGCAAGGACGTCACCCGCCATTGTTGTTGTCGGGGAGCCAAGGGACGCCAACTGGTTGTCACTGAGTGGGATGCAGAAATGTAGATGAATTGATGTGGCACTAATATTGTGTCTTGAGGTACGATTGGTGCAATTAAGTTCAATTAATTATTGAGCTCAAATAAAAATGTCTATTGTGAATTTAAAGTGGTTGCCCGGTATTACTCACGCACTGTACAAAACTGGAGGATTGATTAATACATGGAATTTCTATATTACAATACTCTATATAGAAAATCCCGAAGAAATGATAATGTAATGTAATGTAATGTAATGTAATGTAATTGTAAAATTGTAATGTAATGTAAAATGTAATGAGAAGAAAATTACTATCAGAATTAGCCAACAACGTGGCACTGAATTGGGGTTTAAGAATATGCCAGAATAATGAGAGCAAATATTAAAAGTGGATTAAAGCCCTAGTCGGGCGAGGACTCGTCTAACACTAACGGACGAGTCCGAAGAAGCACGAACGCTCGACGACGGATTCTCAGCGAGCGGGAACACTTTTCACTGTAAACGGAATTGAAGTGGTCTAGACCAATAGAATCGCGCCAATCACTTCGATTCCGTTCTCGTGAGTTACCCGTCCAGGATGCGACCGAACCCTCCTCTCTCTCTGCTTGGCGTTGTCGGGAGTTTGAAAATTATTAAATATAATTACTATACTATTACATTTTTGAATACTTAACAACAGTATTTATCAAAATAATGCTATTCAATAATTAGGTTTAATGATATATTCCGCTTAGATTAGCCTAATTCGATGTAAACTACTTGGAAGAAAAATGTTTGTATTTACTTCACAATGGGAAATAGGTTAGATCATGGATATGTCTAACGGTAATGCTTTCACTTCATCTAAACGACTGTTTTTATTCGACATTAAAAATTCAATAAAATAGCTCAGGTAGTTTCTATGGAAACCTGTTACATATTTTCCATCTTGAAAATCACTAACACCCCCCCCCCACCAGAGCTAAGACATATCCATGTCAAAAAGTTCATACTATATACCTAAAACATAAGAGATTACCGGAAACCTCTCTGATTAAGTGAATAGTGTAGTACTGGGCTTGCTAGTAATTAAGATTACTTAACTGCTCATTAAACAAAAATTTCTTTGCTCATTCATTGGACTTAAATTAAAGTGTAACAAATAATTCCAAACTATTTTAATCAATGTTTTTTCAGGGCCTTAAATTCAAATATTAATAACCTTATAAATTTTAACTTAGATACCTTTGCCTCATAATGTTACACACCTTAGCTGGGTGGCTGAGTGGGTGGCTGACCTTCAAAACTGAAGGTCGCCGTATAGGATCCCGCAACGGTCGAGTCTGGATCCAATAGTAATTTCATCATTGTGCTAATAATTAATGATCCTCACTAACTGATTGTAACAGATTGTTACAAGACCGGGATTTAGACCGGGATTTGATCTTGATCAAAAAATTAAATACCCCCGTCGCAGCAGACCTGCGTACTCAGCGAATTTCTAAATCAATAATATAAAAATAATATATGACAAGTTAAAAAAAAATCTGTCCATAAACATGAGAATTATTTGCCTATTCTCCATAAGATTAACATGGCAAAGAGTGTGCAGGTTTGCTGCTGTGAGGAACACTGAAATTAGGCATTTCTACCATAAATAATTTTTATCTTAACATTTATACCAACTTTGATCAACATCTGTCCATAAAAAAAGGAGTTTGCCTATTCCTTATATGATTATTATGGGAAAAGAGTATGCAGGTTTGCTGCCATGATAAACACATAAACTATGATTTTTAAGCATAAATGGATAGATCTCAACCACATGAAGCTAAATATAAATTTTTATCCAAAAATATTGATTAATATGGGAAATATTAATTTTTCTCTATTCTCCATAAGATTAACATTGGAGCCCCACAATACAACGTACTGTGTTTAGATTTTTTAATATCTCGGTAACCGTTGGAGATAGAGAAAAACTTTAAGGAACTTAATTGTGTAGTTTTTTAAGCTGATTCTAATGGTGAAATATAAAATTAGAAATATTTAAAAATTACATGTGAAAAACGCAAAAAACCCCATTTTGGGGTACAAAACCCCCCCAAACTACCCGTTCCCATTGACCGATATGTCTGGTTTACGAACTCGTCCGAGCACTTGTAGGAATACACGTCTCTACCAAATTTGGTCTTGATTGGACCATTTTTACGAGAGTTATCGTGCTAACAGACACACACATATATATATATATATACATATATACATATATACATATATACATATATACATATATACATATATACATATATACATATATACATATATATATATATATATAAATTTTAACGACTATTGTTTTTGGACTCTGGGCACCTAAAGAAGAAAAAATAACATGGTCCCGGGCTTAAGTCTCACCATGAGACCTACGGTAATAGCTTCTTCCCTATGGGAAATACGCTAAAATGGCACAAAACAAAACAACCGATTTACCAACAGTTTGTAGTAATACGCTGATCCCTTGGGTGGGTAGATCGAGACCCGGTGGCCGGTGACTTCTGTCAGATCATGAGGGGTCACCTCTGGCTAGCGTGTGTGAATCACGCCGCTACGAGACACGGTGGCCGGTGACTTCTGTCAGATCATGAGGTCACCTCTGGCTAGAGTGTGTGAATCACGCCGTTACGAGACCCGGTGGTCGGTGACTTCTGTCAGATCATGAGGTCACCTCTGGCTTGAGTGTGTAAATCACGCCGCTACGAGACCCGGTGGTCTGTGACTTCTGTCAGATCATGAGAGGTCACCTCTGGCTAGCGTGTGTGAATCACGCCGCTACGAGACCCGGTGGTCTGTGACTTCTGTCAGATCATGAGGTCACCTCTGGCTAGCGTGTGTGAATCACGCCGCTACGAGACCCGGTGGTCGGTGACTTCTGTCAGATCATGAGGGGTCACCTCTGGCTAGCGTGTGTGAATCACGCCGCTACGAGACACGGTGGCCGGTGACTTCTGTCAGATCATGAGGCCACCTCTGGCTAGAGTGTGTGAATCACGCCGTTACGAGACCCGGTGGCTGGTGACTTCTATCAGATCTTGAGGTCACCTCTGGCTAGAGTTCGTGAATCACGCCGCTACGAGACCAGGTGGTCTGTGACTTCTGTCAGATCATGAGGTCACCTTTGGCTAGAGTTCGTGAATCACGCCGCTACGAGACCCGGTGGTCTGTGACTTCTGTCAGATCATGAGGTCACCTCTGGCTAGGGTGTGTGAATCACGCCACTACGAGACCCGGTGGTCGGTGACTTCTGTCAGATCATGAGGTCACCTCTGGCTTGAGTGTGTAAATCACGCCGCTACGAGACCCGGTGGTCGGTGACTTCTGTCAGATCATGAGGGGTCACATCTGGCTAGCGTGTGTGAATCACGCCGCTACGAGACCCGGTGGTCGGTTTATTCTGTCAGATCATGAGGGGTCACCTCTGGCTAGCGTGTGTGAATCACGCCGCTACGAGACACGGTGGCCGGTGACTTCTGTCAGATCATGAGGGGTCACCTCTGGCTAGCGTGTGCGAATCACGCCGCTACGAGACACGGTGGCCGGTGACTTCTGTCAGATCATGAGGCCACCTCTGGCTAGCGTGTGTGAATCACGCCGTTACGAGACCCGGTGGCCGGTGACTTCTGTCAGATCATGAGGCCACCTCTGGCTAGCGTGTGTGAATCACGCCGTTACGAGACCCGGTGGCTGGTAACTTCTATCAGATCTTGAGGTCACCTCTGGCTAGAGTTCGTGAATCACGCCGCTACGAGACCAGGTGGTCTGTGACTTCTGTCAGATCATGAGGTCACCTTTGGCTAGAGTTCGTGAATCACGCCGCTACGAGACCCGGTGGTCTGTGACTTCTGTCAGATCATGAGGTCACCTCTGGCTAGGGTGTGTGAATCACGCCACTACGAGACCCGGTGGCCGGTGACTTCTGTCAGATCATGAGGTCACCTCTGGCTAACGTGTGTGAATCACGCCGCTACGAGACACGGTGGCCGGTGACTTCTGTCAGATCATGAGGGGTCACCTCTGGCTAGCGTGTGTGAATCACGCCGTTACGAGACCCGGTGGCCGGTGACTTCTGTCAGATCATGAGGCCACCTCTGGCTAGCGTGTGTGAATCACGCCGTTACGAGACCCGGTGGCTGGTAACTTCTATCAGATCTTGAGGTCACCTCTGGCTAGAGTTCGTGAATCACGCCGCTACGAGACCAGGTGGTCTGTGACTTCTGTCAGATCATGAGGTCACCTTTGGCTAGAGTTCGTGAATCACGCCGCTACGAGACCCGGTGGTCTGTGACTTCTGTCAGATCATGAGGTCACCTCTGGCTAGGGTGTGTGAATCACGCCACTACGAGACCCGGTGGCCGGTGACTTCTGTCAGATCATGAGGTCACCTCTGGCTAACGTGTGTGAATCACGCCGCTACGAGACCCGGTGGCCGGTGACTTCTGTCAGATCATGAGGTCACCTCTGGCTTGAGTGTGTAAATCACGCCGCTATGGCACCTCGATGCCTTATAAAAACTTATGTTGTAAAAAACATTTGAAATAAATGATTTAGGAGTAGAATATTCCTCATAATATTCCTTATTGTTTGACGAGCAGTTTTAGCACCGTGATCAATATTTTACTATTGCATATTATAACCGGTACCACCCACAACTACAAACATTATTTTCTTATGTAAGACCTATACTGTAAAATCTAAGTCTATTTTATGTCTTATTCAATTTTGTCTCATGAACACTGATTGTGTTCTGAGCTCATTAAACGATTTTTGTATTCATATCATATATAATCATAAATATTCTTCTATCATATTGTCATGTCCATCGTCGAAAGGCCTCGTCAAAGCACTACGGCTGCATTTAGAAGGTCAACTTCACAAATGGTGCTGCATAACCCACAAATGAATGGTCCAAATAACAGATAGGTGAGGTAGTAAGGGTACAGTAGTTGTATAAAACCTTTTAAACTCGGACCAGAAGTGGCTGCTCCGGTAGTGGCTTGAGGCCATGAGGCTAAATAGGTTACGTGGCTTTGAGACTATGAGCTTATCCTCTGGTGGCATTAGATGAGATACAGTGATATACATATCTAACAGGCCAATTAACCTGCTCTCAGAGCCTTACCAAACATTTGCAGTTTCTTGAATATATTTTGGAATATTTTCACAAAGGAAATACATCTCCAATACTAGTTAAAGGGTCTAAACATTCAAAACCCAACATTAAAATATAAGAGGGATCTATAATAATATGAAACTCCTTCAAGTTGTCTATTTCAGTCAATCTCACTAGAACAATAATGCAACACAAAAAAACCTAGTACAAGTACAAGTAAATAAAAAAAAATTGTTATGTTAATCTTTATACACACTTAAGACAATGCCATTTGTAGACCTATTTCTCTAACGAGTTATATTACACCTAAATCTTACGTAATCCATTTTAGTAGTATAAAATTGTAAGAAATAACGTCACGTCACTGTGGATATATATTGGTATTTCACGTTTATGAGCAAAATGACATATTGGAACAGCACGTTGAGTCGGAAGTCAAACAACGTCCAGGAAACGATGCGACGAGTATTGCGTCGAATCAATCATTATCTAACCAGGCAACGTTGTCATTTTATATAAAGTGTTATTTTTAAAACAAATTGTCATACAAACTTCAAATTATTTAGAAAATTTTGATACTTTGATACATTGATACTTTCATCGGAGAGCGTGTAAAGGATTGGTGGTATGTTACTGTTGTACGGCTGAATCAAAGTAAAAAGTAAAAGTAAGAGGTAAAATAATTAAGAGATATTTTATTCAATGACACAATATTTTTCTCACATTATTATGATATGTTTTTTTTATATTTCTCATGTAGATTATCTTAGATAGTGTATGATAGTGTAAGAAACCCGACGGTGTTTGTGTATTTTAAAAGCTACTTACGAATAAAACAGGAGCCACGATCTACATTGTTTCATACAATCACGAGTATAAGAGTAAATGAAGTTATACTAATTTTGATATTATAGCTATAGAAGAATTAAAAAAAATATTTATAAAATTAATATTTAGGATTTTTGTCAAAGTACCCTTTATACCTATCCACTAAGAGATCATCTGATACCAGGCAAATTCTAAGTGATATGATATCCTGTGGAAAACCTCTAAATTAAGTTGAAAGGGTGGAGCCAATTTTCCAGCTTGTTAAACTCTAATGATTTTGAGATCGAAATCTGAGCCTGACATTTAGAACCTCTTTCAATAAATACTGCACACAAAAGAATTACATTAGTAATAGACAAAAAACTCAGTATATATATATTATAGCCGTATATTTACTCTCATGTTGATGTCCTACATGACGTTTAAATTAATTTCGTATATCATAAAGTAATTTATTTTGTACGATGAAAATATACTTAAGATAAATTTCACATCTCAAATTTAAAATTTGTTATTGATCACGGCCATTAATAATAACTCAATAGATTACGTGAATTAGTACTGTGAAGGTTTGTTTCATTTTATTTGCAGTATGACGAAAAAATCAGTTCATCACACGGCCCATTGATATTTTAGAAATATACTCGCACATATAACATTTGAGTTACTAATTAAGTTAAACCTGTGTTTGGTCCTATTGATAAAATATACTATTTTTTACATATACATGTCCTTGTAAAAATAACAAACCTGGTTTGATAAAATGAACACATATCCTTCAAAACCTCTGCTGGGAAATTAATATTTCAAGTCATTATTAACAGTTTAATAATTTACAATTAAATATATTACAATATGTACAGAGTAAAATTACAAAAGTTATAACAGTAAACATTTATGTCCAGCGAAGGACGATTACGAGGACGGTGGGCAGCAGCAGAGACCGCTTCGCGAGGGGGGCGTAGCTGAGGGCACTGGCGTGACAGCTGGGGACAGCCGACAAGCTCAGCAGCGCCACCTGGGATCGTCAATAGAAACTTAGAAACTGTAGTTCGTCGAGGGGTATACGCCACGCTCACATTTAAATGCCTCGTTAACGATTTATATTATACGAATTTATAACAAATCATATCGTACCACTTTGATTTAACAATTTTTTAACCTTTAATTATGTACAAAACTAAAAATAACTACTACAGTTATAACTACAGTAAAAAATTAAAATCATTCAGAATATAAATAGACATAAATTAATTTAACTTTTTCAATTAATTATTTAAAACAAAGGATTCTATTAAAAATACATTTTGCTGGTACTCGTTTTACTATAAAAAAAGATATACAAAATAGTGTTATTTATTACTTAATATAAGGCCTTTTAACTGTGCATACTGCACTGTAACTTGTCACGAAACAAACTTAAGGTCACTTAACCTTCCCCGCCGTATTCCCTCCATTAATGACACTCTAAAAAACAGATATTTCGAATTTCAGGATACGTGACAAACTATATGTTTAATAGAAACTTTAAACGAAACGTGAAGCCTGAGCTTATCCCTTGACCTTCTGTGGGTTAAATATTCTTCAAACTACCATATCATACAAGTGGGTTTTGAGGCTACCTGCACGTTAGCTCAGTTGAGGGTTTTTAACACAAAAAGGTGAACATGAGAGAAGGTGAGTGTGATGAGAAAGGTTATATGACATACGTAGTAGTGTTACTGACAAGGACACAGCTCATTTATTTGTCAAGGTCGTTACTGCCATCATGCTACGGCGATGGCTAAACCGTAGGTCCCCGGTTACATTAGTACGGTTATATAGGCCTCAACCTTTACCTTGCGTCCAGTTGACTGTTCGGTGCACACGGGCTCTCGTGACGTCATCAGTACGTGTTGAGCGACATCTAACGGTGCGGTGTGTAGTTGAAGAGTCTCCCTGAGCCAGCGCCGCAGCCACAATCCCAACCACGCCATCCCACAGTCACAGACCCAGGGGTTGTCGCTCAGGAGTATGCCTCCTGTGACAAGTAGCTACATGACGTGTAGTCCTATGCTTACACATTAAAAGTACCATTATGTTATTTTATTTTAATTTGATGCATTTATTCACTTTCTTTCCGTTTTGAGGTCTCCTGAATCCAATAAGTAGGTTTTGATTTGATGTCTGTCCGTCCGTCCGTGAGTGTGTCTGGATGTGTACAGAGCCAATGCCTAATCCGTTGGCACAAATTAGATTGAATTTGGTATGTAGGCCTATGTATGTATATATTCACCGTATCCAAGAGTTTTTTGTAATTTTTTTTAATTTTTAAGGGTAGTTCATCCCTAAAACCCCTTAAAAAACGTAAAATATCCAAATATCAATAAACATAGATCATAGAGTAGAGCCTTATAATAATATGACACCACCCGCATGTAAAAATTATGGCTCAAAAGTTATGGGCTTATAAATGTTAAAAAACAATTTTTTTGGTTTTCCGTGAAAAAAAGTTAAGATATTAAAAAAATAGTTTAACTGCCATCATTTAATCCAGCTTGGAAACTAAACAAATCAGTATTCTTCATTATATTTATACGACAAACAGTAGAAAAGTAGTTCCAGAGAAAAGTTAAACTTATTGTCCGTGGTATACGCAGTACGTCGTTCGAGAGTGTCCAAGTTATTCTTACCAAGAATACAAAGAAATCAATTTCTTCCTAAACGTTTTACATGAAACTTGGTATTCAGTGTAAGGTCAAATGACCCAACAAAACCACTCACAAAGCTTGGTGTTACTGGGGAGGGGAGGGGCTCCCCCGCTAAATTCATTCAACTTTGTTTCTCTTGTTTTTTTCAGAAATTGGACTCGGATTTACTTGTGATGATGGATTAACTTTAAAGCATATGATAGTTTTATTACTTACAGATTGTCATTTTTAAATTTACTTAGGGGTCCACGGTTTATTAGCTTTAAATAGCATGGTGATAAATTTTACATCAACACAACACAAAGAAACATTGCTGTCTTAGGAAACTTAGAATATGTTTATTAAAGCGATGTTTGATCCAATCAATTGGTGTGTATGTATATGTCTGTGTTAGTGTGTGGGGGAAGCGTGTGTGTGTATGTGTGTGAACCTATTTTAAATTGTATAGTTCAGTTCGATTAAAGATTAAGTAAGACTTGAATATGATTTATAACCTCAAACATCTACATTGAAGACAACGGAACGAAAAATGTATTTGCAGAGATTACAAAGCAGGAAAAACAAAAACCGTTAATTGTTGCTGTAATTGTGACCGCCAAAGGCTTTCCCCGTACTTGCTCATTACATGGCACTTGCCTTTAGTGACAGCGATTCAGAAAATTACCAGACATTTTTGTGAACGGTTGGAACTGCTGTAATCCCAATTATGGCTCTAGCAACTCTAAAACATATTTATATTTTTGAATATATTTTAAGGGCGGATATTCTCGATTGATCTTCTATTCTTAATACCAGCTTTGATGAATATAATAACTTAGTCGTAGTATTGATAAAATTATCATCCGTTTTTAGCTTATAATTTTAAAGCTAACTTACAAAAAAGTTAATGAAATAAAATGAAAAACTACTTTATTTAAGAGGCGAAGTTAGGACTAACAAGTAATCTTTATCATTTTACTTCTAACAAACAAAACATATATTAACCAACATATATAAAATTATTGATTGGGAATGATTTTTAATGATATTATAAATTATCAATAATTAAAGGTATCGATGAACTGAAAAATACTTTCTCCCATGGTAATACATAATAAATTAGAAATATGTATCTTCAATAAATCTATCACATAAATTAATGCTCATTAAAATAAGATTCAAATCTAACAACACAGCTAATGTTTCAAACATAATCATCAAATTTCTTTCAGACACCCTTTTACTAAAAGATACAATATTTGTTGGGATCCTCCCCGCGGCTACAACAAACTGTTTTGGCCGGCGTTGATAAGGCGATGGGACTTAACGGTTAATATAAAAGAACATGTTGATTTTACGTAATCTCCTTTACAATAACATTTGACTCTCTTAGACATTGTGCTGAGTTTTCCAAAGGCAGTAAATTTAAAATTTATCTGGAAACATTGATCGTAGACAATTATTCAATAAACCTAATTTTTCTTTTGTATCTTGAGCTGGTTAAAATGGTGTTAGTTGCAATATTTTATATTTATCGTTGTCCCGAATTATATTTGTTGTTTTGGTGGTACATTTTGACCATAATTTTATAGACGTATGGACAAACTTTATGAACAGTTTTTAGAAATGTGGAACCTTTAATGGTTTTTGAGAGTTTTATGTGTTTAACTACCATAAAAATTTTATTTGAGAAAAATTTTAAAAACTACTATTTCTCGGACTGCTTCCAAAATGAACCTTTGTGCATTTTTTTCCAAAACGAACCAAAACAAATCGGTGTGTTCTCGGGGTCGTGACACAGAATCACTGACGGTAAGTGGACATGTAAGTAAAAAACCAGATTTTTTATTTATTGAGCCAAAAAAATAAATTTCCACTCTAAAAAAAATTTGCCGAAAACAATATTTTTATATATTCTAAGTATTGGGGGAAAGGTAAAAATACATCTTATTTAGTATATAAATATCATAGTTCAATGAAGAAGTTAGTAGTAGATTCATAATTTGATGTAGGCTGCCAGTTTAATTTTTCCAACTGTGGAAGATAGGGACGCCGAAAATTGTTGAATTGATGATGACGTGTGAAATTTAGCTGTCAGTCTTGCATAAATAAGTATGAAGCATAAAGTAATCTGAAACGAATTATTGTTTTTTTATAAAGGCTCCCTCAACATAAGTAGTTTAAAATTACACGAGCACATAAGGAATACTGTTAGCACCTTTTATTATTTTCACTCGTCCTTCTCAGTTTTACATACGATGCATATAACAAAACTTTTCATGATTTATAAAAACAAATAATGAAGCAGGATATAATAATTACCTGTACGAACAGTATTTACACAAAATTAAGTATTTACATTGTACATACCAAACCTTTCGGCAATTTATTGAGAAACAAAACACAAACGTGTGGTGTTGATAGCCCCCTAATAAATAAACTACTATAAAATGATTAAATTAACTCTCTCTAATCTCAATAAACAACTTAGCATATTCAGGATGATGCAATAGAAAAGTACTGACAAGTTTTAAGGGGTTATTTATACATAACTAAAAAATGGCCTCGTTTTATACTACTGGGGTGCTGTAAACACCACACATATATACTTGAGGGTTAATATTAAATATGCAATTCCATTAAACTCGTTAAGTTGCATTAAATTCATGCTAATATGTCAAAATATATTTATCGTATAGTATTTAATGAATTTAATAAAATCAAAAACATATAATATTTAAAAATGTCAGATGTGACTGGGTGGTGACTAGCTTTTCACAGCAAAATATTGTTCCAGTAATTTTTTTATCATTATTTGCCTGTAGATCTAAACAGTCTTTATTCTCTTAATTTGGAATACCGAAAGCTTGAAGCACCAACAAATAAAAAAAAAGAAACAAAGGCTATAAAGAAAAAGAAATAAAGACAAACTGTCAACAAACAATGCTCAAATTGTACCTGCAGATAAATCAAATTCAACAATTATAATCAAAGATAAAACCTTGCATACCAAAATAGAAGACTTCATTCAAAAAACAAAGTAACCATAATCAATGGCCGCACAAAAGAATTTGACAAAGAAATCAAACATCTTCTTGAGAATAACTCAAGTATCCACCCGAATAAAATAAAACAACTATACAATATCAACCCATCTTAACCAATATTGAAACCATTGACTTAAACACACAAAGAGAACAACCCAATAATACCAATTATCAGCGCAATGCCATCACGATCCTACAAAATTGCCAAATATATAAATGCAATGATGAAAAACAATGTCCCCACCACATCACCCAATTCATGCAAAAACACATAACACTTTATACAAAACATCAAGCAAACAGTAGTAGAAGACCATCATACTTTAATAACAATAGACGTAGACAACATGTATGCAAATATTCCCAGAAAAGAAGCCATAAACATTCTCCAAACAAAACTGAACGAATTAAACATTCGTAGAAGAAGAAATCAACGACATAATAAAAATATAACCACTATAGTAACCAAACAAAGCTACTTTGAATACGGAAACAAAATATACAACGACTCTTAAGGACTACCAACAGGGTAGCCCTCTATCAGCAACATTAACAGAACCTTTTATGCAACATTACGAAACAAAATACATCCTCTCTGAAAACAACCCTTATTTCAACAAGATAAAATTCTACATGAGATATGTTGATGACGCATTTGTAATTCTGAACTCAAACCAGACAAGCCACATCTATCTTAAATTACTTAAATAGACAGCATGAACAAATTAAATTCAAAATGGAAATTGAAACTAATAAATCAATTAACTTTTTAGACACCACAATAACAAAAACCAAAAACAAAACAGTAATTATTGGCATTTACAGAAAACCAACACAAGTAGACCTTATCATCCCTGTAGACTCAAACCACCCATATAACCAGAAAATATCGGTTTTAAGATCGGTAATATACAGACTTACCAACTACAATCTGTTACCTAAAGAATACCACAAAGAAAAACAAATAATAAAAACAAAAGCTCAAAAAATGGATACGACCCATTAATCGAGTTAATAAGTTAATCATTAAAAAAACAAGAACAAAACCAGTATAACAACTAGAAAAGAATCCCACGACCTTGAGATTTCTTCCACTAATTCCAAACCTAAATATATCACCATTAACTATAAAGACAAAACCACAGAAATAATTGGGAAAATATTTTAAAAAGCAGGATATACCACGGCAAACAGAGTGAAAACCAGGAGGATAAAGACTTACAGGTCTTACATATCTACAGGCAAATTAAGGTTAAAATACACTATTTATAAAGGTCTAAAAATTATAAATCACAAAATAAAAATATTTTTGTTTTTATGTTAGTTGTGGTTCTTGATAGAGTTTTTTTAATAAATATCGTACATTTAAAAAAACCATAGATAAAGCCAAATCAGTGGAAATTTCTAACACTGAGAGTAGCAATAGTGGAAATAAACAGGAGAGTGATACGTAAGACCAATTTATAGAGATAAGGTGAGTATTTTTGGTGGCAAAACGGATTACTACTAATCACAATGCTTTGCCATCTATAAAAACAACATGGAATTTTTGGTAGTATCCACATATCAGGTTTAAACATTTTCATACGTCCATTTCTACGCTGAGTATTCGGTCATAAAAAAATGTTTGTATTTACTTCCCTGTGGGAAATAAGCTTGATCATAGATATGTCTAAAAGGATTGTTTAAAATTCATCGAAACAGCGGTTCTTATTATTAGAAAAATTAATTTAAAAACAAATTATATTAAAAACTCAATACAATAGCCCAGGTAGTTTCTATGGAAACTTGTTACATATTTTCCATCTTAAAAATCACCAACACCCTCCCCCCCCAGAGCTAAGACATTTCATGTCAAAAATTTTTGTATTTAGTTCCCTGTGGGAAATAGGTTAGATCATAGACATGTCTAAGGGAATGTTTTAAGTTCATCTAAACAGCTGTTCTTATTCTTTTATATTTAAAATTCAATGCATAAGTTCTGGGAGTTTATATGGAAACCTGTTACATGTTTTCCATCTAAAAAATCACCAACACCCCTTCCCAGAGCTAAGACATATCCATGTCAAATTAAGGAAGTATAAAAATAACATAAGACATCAGTCTTCTTTCTTTCTTTAGAGATTTGATTGCTATATTTTCAACCGTATTTGTTATATGTCAATTGAACAGACCTCTACTTTATCTACTGAAAACCGCTTGAAAACTAGAAGAAAACTTAAGGAACTTGAAAATAAAAACAATCATGAATTTTGTAACGAATAACTAATATGATCACTACATTTTTCTGCTTACTGAACAAAGAGTAACAGCTTTTATATAATTTGTAATGGCTGGTCGCTCCAAGCCTAAAAGAATGTGGAAGGGTCTCTACTATTGGACTGATCTAATTTTTCATGGGAAATAACGAAACTAATGCATATTAAAGTGTACATTTCAATAGTTCAAGTACTTTCAAGGGTTGACGCTGAGTAATTCAAAGGTTGCTGGACCGAAGCCAGCTGCCGGTGACTTCTGTCAGATTATGAGCGGTCACCCCTGGCTAGTTTAAGTGACTAATGTCTCGCTGGTTTTTATTTAGCACACAGAACGTAGGCTCTATAAATTATATATATATATATATATATATATATATATATATAAAGATGGGTAGTTTAGGGTTAAAAAATAAATAACAAATAATAATGCTGATATAATTTCACTCCTTGTGAAAATAAAGATTTCTTTTGATCTGTATATATAAACGTCAAGGCCCTCAATTATTACTAACTATCCCACTTCCCAAATACTTAGGAGGCTGAAATATTGGTATACTGGTTCTTTAGGCCTAAAATAGGAATATGTAATAGTAACAATTCATGACGATTTTCCCATAAATCTTTACCCTATAATCCATCAAAATTCCCATGTTAATCACATGGGGAAATCATTTTGTTTTGGATTCCAACATATATAGTCTTAAATGTATTAAAGAGCAGCTGGTTTTATTTTAACCATTGAGCAAGCCAAAGAAGCAAGCATAAAATAGTATTTAATGGCATCTAATTACTGTATAAATAGAGTTTTTCTCAGTACAGGTTTTGGAGATTATATTTTTTTATTAAAAAATCAAAATGTATTTGTTGGCCAAATTAAATAATTACAACGTTTATACATGTTACGTTTACTGTAGTAATCAGCTGTTGTATATATTTTTTATATTCCTTTTGCTATATGAAATGTATGAAAGGTTGATATTTTGTATTATTATTGAATATTTCATTTTGTGTGTGTGTGCGTAGACGTACGAGAGTGTGTATTTACCGGACTGTAAAATGATCAAAGGTACTTTGATGTAAGATGATAAATAGTCCGTCTAAATTTGTCACATGTTTTAATGTTTCAAGTCCATATGAATAATCTCCTTTCATGAAACGTTTTGTCTTAAAATACCTGGATATGTCACAAATTTAGAAAGGTAATAATAATTATATTATGTTTTATATTTGCCAGCGAACCTAAATCTAATAAATGATTGTTGTTACGCGTCCCTGCAAGGCGCGATGGATAACACTGGTCGTCTCGTACAAGTGGTACGTTTAAGGATATGAACAAGTTGTATTGTGCTATCCAACACAATACAACTTATTTACTTATATGTATGTTTACTATGAAATAGACTAATACACGAAGTGGTATTTAACATCTGATTAATTCCTATTGAATCTCACCGGCGGCTACTCTAGAGCTCATTCCCTCCCAGTCGGTAGTGTTGATATAAAGCACCGCAGGGCTGAGGGAGGAGAGTCTGTTGCCCCTCAGGTCAAGCGAGAGCTGAGGGAGGGATGTTAGGGGGGTGAACAAACTTGGGGGGAGGTCCTCCACTAGAGTGTCGGAGATGACGAGGTGGAGGGAGTGACGGTTGGCCAGCGTGATGAACGCGTTGGGACCGATGTTTGTTAACCTGAAACACCATTTTGACATGTGATTAAAACTTATTTTAGGAAATAATATTCACAGCCCTCTTATCCCGTCCCAAATTTTCATCCTAGAACTAGACCTAGTTACTGACACTCGACTCCTTAATCGATATCAATGATAGCTGAATTGCTTAATGTAATAAATAATAAATTTACTAATATCAAAAAAGTGACATTTTACGAGCGATAATGAACTCGCAGTGACTAAATAAGAGTAATCACTAGAATCACATTGAGCACTTGAAGTGTTAATAAAGTCAGTGAAACTGCCTCCCCAAGACCTTAGAGATGTAGCAGGGCTTAAAGTGATATTGCGAAAAGTCATTGGTGATTGAAGGGATTACGGGAATTGGTCCAACTCTGGACTAGAGCGCTCCTGTAACCAGTTCAAGGTCCAATTAAACTGTAAATGAAATACTATAAACCAATAAATTGACATAATAATTAACAAAATACTAAATAATTACTACAAATACCTCGTCAACAGCTCAAATTTCGGTAGTAAATTCCTAGGAATTATTCTTGATCGTGCGCACCTCACGAGAGGTAGACAGTTTTACAGAGTATCCCAGAACAGATCCATAGCTATCACGAACCTGCCGTCTCAAGCAGGGACTAAGCTCTTGAACAACCTCCTTGAACACGTCAGGCTGGAGGGAAGCTTGAAGAGATTCAGGAGTCGCCTTAAGCGCTTCTTGGTTCAGGGAGAGTTTTACCATGTGGGCGAGTTCATGGACCACACATGGTAGGGTGACTGTGCTCCTGTAGGTGTCACTGGGTGAATTAATATAGGTTGTGTAGTATTATGTTTTATTATTATGCTATTATGCGTATTTTTTGTATTATTATGTCTTTTTATTACAATTTTTAGAAATTATGTCACCTTTGTTTAATGACGTTTGCTACGCAATTAATTATGTAATATTGTACAATGACAATAAAGGAATTATTATTATTATTACTGCGTTACGGCTGTTTCGGAATTAAGATTTCCACGATCAGAGGAATAAATTTCAGCCACTCGGCGTCGTTAAATTTAAAAACATATTTACACATACAGAACACAACATTAAATTTCTCGAAAGGTCAGTATCACACATGTTGACGTAGCCCGAGCAAATAGCTGATGATTTATTCGTCTGATCGTAACGCAGTACTACGGAAACTTGAGCTGTTGACGAGGTATTTGTAGTAATTATTCAGTCAATAAATCAGATTAGGGGTCAGAAAACATGGATTTCATCAATATACATAATACAAACTTATGAATATAAATATATTTTATAAACATATAAATATATGTAATAAACGCAAATTTAGGCTCTATAGAAATCCGAATTAAATCTAGAAAACTGAATAAAGATTAGAAATAAAATATCTTAGCTATTAGCATTTCAAATTTTAGTTTTATTTCTTTCACAATCTAAAGAGATCAAATTCACTTATTAATAGAGGAGAGTTAAGTAAGTTCTCACACGGGACACATTAACTCACTACCTTTGAATTATTCAAAACACTACCGAAAACTAGACACTATTAAACAGCTAAAAGATTATTATGGAACATTCGTTCAGCAGTTTTGAAAGTTACAAGTAACAGATCGCATACCAATTTGGTACGTTTCGCTATCGAATAATTAACAAAATCACAGGAGGGTGATGTGGTATTTTTAAATATCATAGTTGATCTATACTTAATCTCATTGGCGAAAGTGGTACACCCAAGCACAGACGATTACAATATTCGCTGACCTGCCACTTATTTGTAACGTGTTGAGCCTCGGCATGCTAATGTTGTGGAGTTGCGTTGATAACTCTGCTTCTAAGACATCCAGGGTCAACGACCGAACACCCAATGTCTCAGAAAAGGGCCAGGGTCAGCTCTGGATGTGAAGATTGGCCAGAGAACGAAGCCCCGAGAGACTACCGGGGTCAATCCGCTCCAGGTCTGGTAAGTCGGTCAAGATCAGAGTCTCCAACCGGCGGAGTCCCGAGAAACTGGAGTTGGCTATCACCTGGGACAGAACATTGTAACTTTCAACCAGCCCTTAACATCTATCACTACCGGAGTCCAACCGCTCGAGGTCTGGTAGGTCGGTCAAGATCACAGTCTCCAACCGGCGAAGTCCCGAGAAACTGGAGTTGGCTATCATCACCTGGGACAGAACATCGTAGCTTTTGGCCAGCCCCTAACATCTACCTGGCATTTCACTATATTGGTATCAAAGTTAGCTGAATATGAAAAGTGCAGGCTGGTCAGTAATAGGAAGGATATTTCTTTCCTAATGTATTAGGTGTAAAATATATTTATTTTAAAACATAAAAACTAAACACGTACAAAAAACCATGAAGAAACTAATTTTTGTTTCTTTTTCCATAACAAAAATTTCTTTATTTAACTGATCAATAAGTTTAAAATAATAATTTTACACTAAGATAATAAATATTGCATTTCTCATAAGTCGGCCAGTTCTAGGAAGAGATAATACTATATCGATTTCAGATTGAGGCAATATGACTTTCTGAACGAATAACTGAACGAAGACCAATAACTTTCATTATAATGCTAAGAGGAGGATTTTATTAAAACTCCCTCTTATAAGTAAATGAAATTCATTATTTAGATATATTATTTTTTCACCAATTCATTTATCACAGAACAATCACTATCCTTTGTGCATGACCTAAGTATATAGTATGTGTGTTAAAATAATGATAATACATTTTCCGTTTTTTGTGAAAATTAGTTTTTAAACAAAATATACTTGTTCAATAAAAGAATTTCTTAAGCTATTCCCATGCGCAAACTATTTTTTTACATTACGTATCATTGGTGTAGATGTTAAGGAAAGTAGTTTTTTTTCTAAATTCTGTACTTGTAATAACAATTATAAAAACTCCTGCTGGCTTTTAATAAAGAAACTGTTTTAAGATACTTCGAATCTGTGGTTTTTGTTGAATTAGGTAAATTCAATAGAATTACCTTAATTGGATTTTTGGAAAGATCCAGCACCTTGAGCAACGGCAGCCGGTACCACGACTGGTGAGGAACGGCCGGTAGATGGTTGGCCCTCAGCAACAACGTCCGTAGTCTGGGGAGTCCTTCTCCACTCGTCGGAGGAAACTCTTGGATCAGGTTGTCAGTTAGGTTAAGTTGTATAAGAAGTGAAAGCTTCAGTGGTGGCACACTAGTCAGGGAAACCGACGACAAATCTAATCTTCTCAGATTGGGAGTGTAGCTAAATAACTCTCTAAAATTACCTCTCAGGGGGTTTGAGCAAATTCTTAAGTTTAGCAAGTTATTAAATCCACTAAACACATTCGTAGGTAGTATTGTTAAACGGTTGCTGCAGAGGTTGAGTGACGTTAGGTATGGAGTCTTCTTAAAAACTGCGTTCTCAAGATACTCTAGATAGTTGAAAGACAAATCGAGCTCTCTGACTGTAAGTCTTATGTCCTCCAAGTCAGGCACGTTTAGGATTTCATTAAACGACAGATCGATCTTTTCTAACATCGTATCTTGAAACATTTTTGCTGGTACTGCTTTTATCCTGTTGTGAGAAAGGCTTAGTACTCTTAAATTACTAAGACTTGAAAACGAACCTACATGTAATGCATTTATTTTATTGAAAGAAAGATCTAAAATTTGAAGTTGAGTTAAACCAAAAAATGTTTGACGTCTAATAGTATCAATACTATTTTTTTCCAATGACAATATTTGCAATAGTGTCAAGTTCATAAATGTATCTGGTAATAGTACACTAAATCTATTGTATCCTAATAACAACGTTCTTAAATATCCTCTTAAGTTGTGAAGTATTTCAATAGGTATTTCCATTAACTCATTAAATGATAGATCTAATGACTTAATTTTAATAAAAGGCTTTCTAAAACTACTGTGCAGGTTGGTGATTTTATTATGTGATATATTCAGAGACATTGGATGGGCTATTGACGTATTAATAAAGGCATCAAATGTAAAATACTTTAAATCGTTGTGTTGCATATCCAGTCTTACAAGTTTCGGTGCATTAAAGAAGGCCTGAGGTGAAATTTTAACAATATCGTTATTTGTCATTAACACAGTGATTAAATTTGGAAGATCTTTAAATGATTTTTGATCTATATATCTGATGTAATTGCCAGTTAAAACAACTGTTTGTAGATCTGAAAGAGATGAAAATGTCTCTGTTCCTATTTTAGTCAGAAGATTGTATGATATTCGTAGATCCCTCAAGTGAGTATGAATTAAAGAGTTGAATATTCCTTCTGGGAGGTATGATATTCTGTTGAAATCCAAATTCAGGTACTTAAGGTTGCTAAACGTATACAGGGAAGTTCTATGCATATCTCTTATATTGTTGTTATCCACTGATAACCACAATAAGGAACTTAGTGGCCTTAAGGCATCCTCCGGAAATTCTTCACCTACAAGACCAAAACTTATTTCTAAACTTTCTAGGGTTCTTGCGACATCTATGAATGTGTGTGGTTCTATATACACTATTTTATTGAATGATAAACTGAGCTCTCGAAGACTCTGCGTATACTGGAAAAGATGATTGCTCAGATAAGATATCTTGTTGTTCATTAGAAGAAGTGTGTCCAACTGAGCTCCCCAATCTTCAAAATCGTGTCGATTAATCTCAACTATTCTATTGTATCCTATATTAAGATGTGCCAACTGTGTTAAGGTCTTTAATGCTGCTTTTGGAATCTCGTCAAAGTAATTTCCGGATAGTGATAATGCTTTCAGACTTGTTCCGAAACCTTTAAAGTCAGAATGGTTCAATCTATAAATTTTATTATTCGCTAAATACAAAAACTTCAATACTCTTAATCGAGTAAAGACATTTGAAATAGATGAAATCATATTTCCTTCTAAGTCTATATACTCTAAGGTATCTTCAAGTCCAGAAAATATGTTCTCACTCATATCAGTAATTTTGTTATGACCCAAAACAATTCTCCCTAAACTTAAACTTCTAAATGAAAAGTCTCGTAAAAGTTTAATATTGTTAAATTCAAGATTGAGGTCTCTGATTGTGATTGAATTGTTGAACCAAACCGCTGGCAGTTCATTTATCCTATTTTCCCCCAGATCCAGTTTGTCTAGAATCTTCTTCTTTCTGAAGGAGTAAGGCAACACTCTACTGATCAGGTTACCACGAAGGAGTAACCGAGCCAAGTTCGTCATCTGGTCAACGGTTCGTACAGGGATCTCCGAGAGGTGGTTGTGTTGAATGTTCAGAGTGTGTAATGAGTCTGGCAGACCTCCTCGAGGGATGGATCTCAGCTTGTTGTGGTCCAGGGTAATCCACCCTAGATTGGTGAGGTTTCTCAGAGAAAAATCCAGGTCATGAAGGTCGTTTTGGCCCAGGAATAGATTGGTAAGGGTCGAAGACAGATGACACCACTGGCGGGGAAGACTGGTGATGGAATTGCTGTAGAAAGAATGATTACTGCAGAATACCTGGCATGTGTTAATACCAAATACATTAAATTGCTAAACCCATGAAGATAGATTAAATTAGTTAGCTAAATTATTCTAAATAACCATTATATGCTATAATATTCAAATTGACTACTACTTTTTTACCATCAGAAAATTATTAAACTTTTTAATGCTGATGTTTCTTGGTTGTATATATTTATTTTATTAAATCATTGAAGTTCTCAATCCAAATAATGGCCCTAACCCAATGAATATTTAATACAAAACTCCTTAGGTCGAGCGACACAAATACTTTTTACAACCTTTTTTTCTTCTGCATTTTTCGCATAATTTTATCAATTGCCAAGCTTGTCAATTGAATTTAATTAATTCGATGACTAAATGAAGTTTATATTTGATAAAATATTAGGGACATTAAGATAAATCCGGGGACCATTGCAAAAATACCTATAAACATCATGAAGAGGCTAATTATTAAACGGAAATTGAAAACAGTTGCATCTAAACGGCACAGATTTCTCATAATGATACAAGTTCTAGACCAATCAGTGCTCAGCATTTGACCAAAGTAATGTCATTATAGATATAATCAAATGCAAAATCAGCTTATTTATCTAAAAAGATAGTGCGTTTTAGTGGCTAACCTCAAATATGAGTTAACCACTCGTGAGATATTTAGAACACTTCCTTCGCTTTTGTTCTAACTTACATGTCACTCGTGGCTTTAAGGCGTACATAATACAATCAATGCATAAACTACTATTATGTTGTATCGCCTAAAAATATTGACCACTTAAATTTATGCCCGATTGGTTCTGTGTAGATATGTGGGTAATGCATATTATTTGGGCAGCTAAATACTTTAAACCATGAAATGTTAATAAAAATCACTAGATTCAAGATTGAGACTTTTTTGGTTAATCTTCTTCTTTCCGAAGGAGTAAGGCAACACACTAAAATTAGTATTATAGTATAATAATAGTTTTATCTCTAAGCAGGGGCTAAATGAAGATGATTTTAAACGCACATGATTATCCAATAAATTATTTCATATTGCATTCATTTCAAGTACTAAAACAGGTTTTATGTCGTGGGATGGTAAACCGACACGATTGTAGAATTAGGGGAGGTGAAAACTACAGGATTGATCACGAAAGGGACAATGAAAAAGTAAATAAATGGCGTGGTTTAGTGAGCGATAGAACCATTGGACCTTTTTTGACATGTTTATTGGCAATTTTCGAGATCAAAATTTAGAAGAGTTGTCATAGTTTGATTATATAACAGCTCTTTAGATCACATATATCCACATATTAACATATCTACGATCTAACCTACCTGTATTTCCCACTGGGAAGTAAATAAGTTTAAATACTTTTTTGTGGAACCAAATGTGAATGTGCCGTCGTATTTTGACATGGATTTACACTTGTGCAAACCTATTAAATAACTACAGGTATGTAATTTCATTTAGTTTAGACATCAAAATGTGCTTTAGGGTTATTTATTGACTTTAAACATTTACTTAGTTACCTTTCTACTTATACGTTCATGGTTTTTTTATAAAAGAGGACACATACCCAAATAAATTGATCCAATACAAGCCAGTAAGAGGACACAGAGCTTCCATCGGTACCGCTTGCAGCTGGTTGTGGCTTAGATCCAAGGTCCTCAGCGTTGCTGACATGCTTCTAAACAGAGCGATGATAAACTAAACCATAAACTAATTAGTTGTCTGTCAAAATTTAGAATATATATATACATATATATATATATTTTTAAATAATATATATTTTAAAAGTTAGTCCTATATTTTTATTTTGTTATAAATATGTATATATATATATATATATATATATATATACATATATATATTATATGTTTGATAGATTTTAGATCAAACATATTGGTGCATGTAGGCCTATACATAAAATCTCCTAGGGAATACTAATACCATATTTGATATCAGGACTACACATACAGCTAAATATAAAATTTGCTCAAAACACTGCAGTATTAAAACCTTTGAAGGCCTGTGTAATTAGTTTTCAAGTATATGACCTATATAACGAAAAATTACGAAATAACTTTATATTAATAAAATATTAATTTTTTAATGCAATTTATATCACATATCAATACATGGCAGTTAAACCGATACAAAAAATATATAATTTCAAAACCTATAAATAATTTTTAATAAGTTTTATAATAAAATGATAATTTACAACTATAGGTGCTGTAAAATGATTGTTTTTATGTGAGTAAAATTTATTTATTTCTCTAACTAGTTATTTAATCCCAAATAGATGATAAATCAACCCTTTTAACAAATACTAAGTAACTAACGTGAAAGAGGTGTTGGTGAAGGAGACGATGCGGTTGGTGACGAGCCTTAAAGCCTCCACCTTTGCACCAAGGGCGTCCATCACCTCCAGACCGGAGTCCACGACGTCCACGTGGGAAACATTCGCCTGAGGCAGCACTGCCACAAACATTGATGTAAACATTAGCTCCTAAAAATATTGTACAGCCTTAGAGCCTCCACCTTTGCACCAAGGGCGTCCATCACCTCCAGACCGGAGTCCACGACGTCCACGTGGGAAACATTCGCCTGAGGCAGCACTGCCACAAACATTGATGTAAACATTAGCTCCTAAAAATATTGTACAGCCTTAGAGCCTCCACCCAAAGGGTCGATAACCCCCAGACCGAAGTCCACGACGTCGAGATGGGAGACGTTTGCCTGAGGCAGCACTGCCACGAACATTGAATGAAACACTAGCTAGCTCCTAGACATATTGTACAGCCTTAGAGCGTCCAACTTTGTACTGAGGGCATTTATCACCTCCGGACCAAAGTCCACGACGTCGAGATGGGAGACGTTTGCCTGAGGCAGCTTTGTCACAAACATTGAGGTAAACATAAGTTCCTACAACTTTTGGCCAGCTTCCATCTCTGCTCTGAGGGCATCCGTAAAAATATTGTTAGGCACGAATAAATATTCTGTAAAACAAGTCTATGTTTTACAGATTTTACTTCTACAAATACTCCAAAGAACACACCTTCGTACATCTCCCTCAAATGTGGGATTTATATCTTAAAATGTACAAAAATCTAGTAACATTCAATTTTAATTAGCTATATATTTGATCAATTAAAATAAATCGAGATAAGACAGTTCCCTGATAAAAAGGTGCTCAGATAAAAAGAAAATCTGATACAATAAAAGATAAACACTCTTTTACTTTAAAATCTAAAGTTATTCTTCCAAATGTGGTTTGGTAAACTTATAGCGGTAGACTATTATAAGACTAAGAATCAATTTGAACGAAAAAAACACTGAAATATTCAAAAGGTCCACAACTCTCTTATCCCAAAATATCTCCACTCCCTCGCTAAAGAATAATGAAAGAAGTTCACACACACTTACACACACACACACACACACACCCTTTTATATATATATATATATATATATATATATATATATATTTGTATGTGTTTCGTATGTACGTGTATGTATGGTTTTATATGTACAAATCGATAATGGAGTTGGTTTAGAGAATCTTAAGGATTCTCAAAGTTAACATTTTAAGTTTTATTGGACTAATACTTGATTGTCAAATTTTTAATTTAATGTTATTTACGCTATTACGGTTAATAATTAGTATTTCAGTTATTTGATTAAGTCGGTGGAATTATTAAGTTAACTTACTTTTACAAAGTACCTCAAAACCCAATGGTTTAACTAATGGCTTGTAAATGTTCATAGGGCCAGGTATTAGGGACTTCCCGTCGGGATCTTCCACATAATGAATTTGCATTATGGAGCCGTATGATTACCTCGGCTTCTGAAGGGTTAATGTATGTACATAATTACGACATAGAAGACGCACTGCAGACATTTTTCTGTCAGTTTACCTGATACGAATTCAAGTGTATTTAGAATATATACGGATTATGACGTACATTATATCACCATGGTTTATTTATTTAATTTTTTTTTATAAAGCTCGGTTTAAATGATGAGGTTATTAAAAATTTTTACCTAAAAAAGTTCGAGTAGGTAGTAAAAGTAAACAATCATATTGTGGCTATGATTAATTATTTAATTGTTGCCATAATATAAATTATTTTAGCAAATTATTTATTAGAGTAACTACACAAAGAAAATAATTTAGCGGGAATCAGCGTCCTGCGTCAGGCTATGTTGGCCGCTTGACTACTCAGCCGCTTGGTAAGTTGGTAGCTTGACTTGGTGTGTCTTCTGCTCGGCCTACAGTTGTTTCCGAGCCTGCAGTCAATGTAATATATAATAATATATGTAATATATAGTTACTCACTATCTCAATTAATTATCACTTGGGACATATTTTCTAAGACCTTCGTTGAAGATGTACTTCAAGCGAAACATGTGGTTCACCCTTGGCCCCTGGTGCTGGAGCATAACAGACAGCTCTCCCGCGATGGCCTCGTTTATCCCCTCTGCCAGATGAAACAGTGCTAGAGCATAACAGACAGCTCTCCCACGATGGCCTCGTTTATCCCCTCTGCCAGATGAAACAGTGCTAGAGCATAACAGACAGCTCTCCCGCGATGGCCTCGTTTATCCCCTCTGCCAGATGAAACAGTGCTAGAGCATAACAGACAGCTCTCCCGCGATGGCCTCGTTTATCCCCTCTGCCAGATGAAACAGTGCTAGAGCATAACAGACAGCTCTCCCGCGATGGCCTCGTTTATCCCCTCTGCCAGATGAAACAGTGCTAGAGCAAAACAGACAGCTCTCCCGCGATGGCCTCGTTTATCCCCTCTGCCAGATGAAACAGTGCTAGAGCATAACAGACAGCTCTCCCGCGATGGCCTCGTTTATCCCCTCTGCCAGATGAAACAGTGCTAGAGCATAACAGACAGCTCTCCCGCGATGGCCTCGTTTATCCCCTCTGCCAGATGAAACAGTGCTAGAGCAAAACAGACAGCTCTCCCGCGATGGCCTCGTTTATCCCCTCTGCCAGATGAAACAGTGCTAGAGCATAACAGACAGCTCTCCCGCGATGGCCTCGTTTATCCCCTCTGCCAGATGAAACAGTGCTAGAGCATAACAGACAGCTCTCCCGCGATGGCCTCGTTTATCCCCTCTGCCAGATGAAACAGTGCTAGAGCAAAACAGACAGCTCTCCCGCGATGGCCTCGTTTATCCCCTCTGCCAATGATGCACTGCTGGAGCAAAACAGACAGCTCTACCGCGATGGCCTCGTTTATCCCCTCTGCCACATGAAACAGTGCTAGAGTAAAACAGACAGCTCTCCCGCGATGGCCTCGTTTATCCCCTCTGCCAATGATGCAGTGCTGGAGCATAACAGACAGCTCTCCCGCGATGGCCTCGTTTATCCCCTCTGCCAATGATGCAGTGCTGGAGCATAACAGACAGCTCTCCCGCGATGGCCTCGTTTATCCCCTCTGCCAATGATGCAGTGCTGGAGCATAACAGACAGCTCTCCCGCGATGGCCTCGTTTATCCCCTCTGCCACATGAAACAGTGCTAGAGTAAAACAGACAGCTCTCCCGCGATGGCCTCGTTTATCCCCTCTGCCAATGATGCAGTGCTGGAGCATAACAGACAGCTCTCCCGCGATGGCCTCGTTTATCCCCTCTGCCAGATGAAACAGTGCTAGAGCAAAACAGACAGCTCTCCCGCGATGGCCTCGTTTATCCCCTCTGCCACATGAAACAGTGCTAGAGCAAAACAGACAGCTCTCCCGCGATGGCCTCGTTTATGCCCTCTGCCAATGATGCAGTGCTGGAGCATAACAGAGAGCTCTCCCGCGATGGCCTCGTTTATCCCCTCTGCCAATGATACAGTGCTAGAGCATAACAGACAGCTCTCCCGCGATGGCCTCGTTTATCCCCTCTGCCAATGATACAGTGCTGGAGCATAACAGACAGCTCTCCCGCGATGGCCTCGTTTATCCCCTCTGCCAATGATGCAGTGCTGGAGCATAACAGACAGCTCTCCCGTGATGGCCTCGTTTATCCCCTCTGCCAATGATACAGTGCTAGAGCATAACAGACAGCTCTCCCGCGATGGCCTCGTTTATCCCCTCTGCCAGAAGAACGTTTTTTAGTCTGTAATCTGTAAGACATATGAGGGGTTTATGAGCGCCTATAGTAGTCCTACTAAGATCATGATTTTCTTGGCATTACATTTGTCTAATTCGTAGGTTTTTAACAATCCAATGAACTCTTTATGAAATAAATAAAAACATTCAAGTATGCTATTTTTCATTTTTAATGCCTACGAAAAGTAAATTCACTTTTATCCAAAATAATGATGTGCTCTAAGGTACTATTGATTAAGAAATTAATTAGCTTTTGTTGCTAAGTTTAGTGGCAATGTTGAACAACATTCGTTTCTGTTTTTTTAGTTATTTATATTTAAAAGTGCTTTTAACATTTTGTTATACTGATATGAGTGTTGTAAAAGTGATTATTGTGCATATACAATTAGTAATCAAAAACTTAGATACATATAATATAATTTACTTTGAAATTAATTACATTGTATATAAAATAAAAATATTTTCATAAATAGATATTTATTAATTTATCCTATTTTTTTATTGCACGCTCTCAAAAAAGTACTACGTTTACCGAGGACATTAAATTGAACTTTGCTCTGGAACTGTTTGCCTCAGACTGATGACTCAAATACTTATTCGTTTATTTTTTTAACCTGGGTTTAATGGTGATGGTAAAAAAATTTTATAAAATTGTTTCTCTTAGTCAGGAAATTAAAACAATACGTGTTTATCTCTTAAAAACCAATAGCTTTTAAATTCCGAAGTTTAAGAGGAGAAAAAGGAGAATTGCGGTTAGTGTAATTTTGTTTCACTCATAGTCATAATTTTCATCAATATCGTTAGTTCTGGTTTTGAGACATATTAATTTTTCGGGTTTTAGAGGTAAAAGTCCCTTGAGAATAAAATATTATATACAGTGTATTGTTACCTACACACCGAATTCCATTAAAATCGGATAAAGTCTCGCCCTTCGGCTTCTTCATATCCCCACACACTAACACACGACATGGACAGATATCACTATACAAACCACTTTTTCGATTCAGGGGGCACTAAAATTGAAATATCCACCAGAAACTCACATTCGAAAGTTCTTACGAAAACAATACTTTATCATTTTAATATCATATATAAAGTAAAAACATTTTTACTTTGTACGTTTAAGAGCTCTTTAAAACTTATAAAATTCTAGAAAAATATGTGTTATAACCAACCTGGAGGCTTAGTAAAGGGCACGCCCAGACAAGATACATCAAGTAGAGTGTTTATGTCGGAATATCTACATGAGCACATGGGGTTAAAGTGGCAAGGAGTGGTGTCTTGAGCTCTGATGGAGGCCAGAAGCATGGAAAGTAGCACTAACACGAGCAGTGGCAGCATCTGTAACAATCAGGCTTGTTGTCATACTTTCAGACTAGAAGACAAAAATATCAATATATTCTAGTGTTTATTTTATAAGATTTAAAGAGCGTCTATAAACTCCCCTAGTATTCAACTCGGGCCTGCTAAGACTATTCTGGGTCCATGTAGGCCATTTCCTATATTTCACGTTATTTTTTATTTACTCATTATGTTTACATATAGGTATTTTATTTTATTTATTTTTACTAAAAAACATCTAAAATATATTTATGATTCATTTTGTTACATCTTTTTTTAGGAATAAATTTGGTTTTTTTAGACTTCACTTAGATTAGGCATCAAATTTCCTATTCTCGCTATTAAAATTTCTAAAAGTGTTTGAGAGAGCTGTTTGACACACATGTGGATCTTGAATGATATTAAGTAGGTCAGCACAGTCCCGTGTTTAATACATAGTCGTCGTTCTCATTTCTCTCGTATGTTTCATGACTATTAAATGCCTCAAAGACGCCACCGAGAGTTTAATATGTGAGGTGTGCTACCCTGCAGGCTTTGTGAGGCTCAGGAGCGGAGATATGGACCAATGAAACTGTACTCTATATGATGTTTAAACCTTAATACAACATTTTTAACAGTACGAGATTCGACATGTAGCTAAATAGTATCCGAGCTTCACATAATATTAATAAAGCTTAACAAACAATTTTGCTCTAGTAAAACAATGATCACCTGGACCGTCTATTGCGGTTCGTAGCCCCTGGTAATATTGTTTTTACACTAAAAATTGGACCTAAAATTAAAATTTTTACACTAAAATTGGGCGATTGAGCTTTATGCACTAGAATTAGAATTTAAAAATTATTCTTCATCTAGAACGATGTACACAAAAAAGCGTTAAAAACTCTCATACAAGGCCCCTCCTTTAATCATAGCTTATTTTAAGTAGATACCCACCAATTATTACAATTATTTTTTTAAATTTTAACAAAACTCCACCTCAAATAAACCATTTAAATCTCTTATAAACTGATCCCTATTGGAGCAGGAACAATAAAAATAAAACTTTATTTGAAACATTATTTATTTGAATATTTACTCCCAGTGGATTTGTTATTTACATAAGCACATTATGTAGGATTTATTTTAGGTACCGGGAAACCGATCTTTGCTTGGAAAGAATAAAACTTGTACGAATGAATGAATGCAAAACACTTCTTTATTATTTTGAGGTGAATTTTGGACCAAACGGTCCTCTCTCTTACAATTTACCTCAAAGCGTCAATTAACCTGATTGCCTATTAGATAAACTATTAGCTAAATTTAAACATATTTCTCATGTAAACACATTTTATATGGTTTAATTCAAAACCTTTTAACACCCTTTAATATAGATGGTTACATTAATATTTTTCAAATGTTTTACATTTCAACTACGATGAAAGGTCCTTGTATGGTACCATTATTTTGAAAAGCTTGAGATTTATTGTTTGCAATGTTTATTCTGGTGAGATCAGGATTTGTTCGCGGTAAGACTATCACTATCAGGACGTTTCGGTTTAATTTCTCAAACCAAAAAATATTCTTGAAACAATTATCACAAAAATATTTGTAAAAAATTATTCAAACTAAAGTTAACTATTCTTCATAACGTTTTATGTAAACCCGAAATAAACTAAATATAATCATCCTTTAAATCTTTCTTTTAAAATAATCTAAAAATAAAAAAAAATATTGTTTACGAATCTTATTGTGAAAAAAATTAACCTTAATCAGCTTGTATGGTTGACTAGAGCTACAAGAGGTCCATAACGATTAAATGGACCCTTTGAAGGGATGTAGGACTAATCCCAGATTCTTACAAGCTTTGAGATCTGCTAAAATCGATTCCTTGGATCCAACTATCCCATATTAGACAAAAAAACATAAATCCTTGGGCATAAAAACAATTTTGCACGGACAGGGATTGTTATAGAGTGTAAGACCGCCACAATAACAATGTAACTCACTATAAATATTTAGTCTTTCACAGTTGATTAGTTGAAAATAATATCATTGACATAACGGTATGTTTTATTTAATCCCATAAAAAATTTATGTTTAGTCCCTATTTTCTCCGTAAGGCCATTTATAAACCAATTGAATTATTAGACTGTATATTAGTGCCTCCCCTTAAAATTCCTAAAATGTCTATCAATCTATACGTATATTATAAATATGACTTTTTAAACTTATTCCTTACTAATAGTTCTTAATGAGGTAAAACTCGGTTGAGATTCACTTTTATTTGTATTTAGGGACACGTTATTTGTAATTTATTATAGGATGAAATTTGATAATTATTCGTCTATTTTAGTTCCGGCAACAGGTTAAGCTGCTGCAAATCCATAACATCCATAGTTGTATCTACAGTACCTACCATCCTATCAGTGGGTCACAGTAACGTTTACAGACTCATTTTTATGAGTGAAGTGTCAGATATTGAGAAGCCTAAAATACTAAAATCTCGAAATCAATGTAAACAGTTTGATGATACCACCTTTGTAACCATCTATAATTGTAATCCCTCTCTAGATCTGCCTTTGCCAGACCAATCCATGACCAATCGAGATATATATATATATATAGATATATATATATATATATATATATATATATTTAGTTATATAAACTATATAACTATAAACTATATATTATTATATAGTTATATATATATATATATATAAACTATTTGTTGAAACCCCCCTGTAACCATTTATGATTGAACTCCCTCTCTGGATCTGCCTTTAATCACCCGTTTATTGTTAATATTAATCATATGACCAATCCCTTCTTTAGGTTAGAAACCTAAAGAGTAGAGGAGGGTTTTTAAGTAGGTAACCCCGCTTCTTAGGGGAGTCCCACACTACAGGCCAACTGTGTGCATAAAGCATTTCTTCCACCTCTACCAAAAAAAAATCCCGAACTAAATGTAAATAGTTTGATAAAACCTCCACTGTAACCATCTACGATTAAACTCCCTCACAGGATCTGCCATTGATCATACGTTTATTATGATGATCAATTACATGACCAATATTATAAATCATCCTCCCTTTTCTTAAAATAAATAAAATATTAATTAAAATATACAAATGAAACAAAATTGTGAGAATAAGACAAATATGAGTGGAAAATAATTGGAGAAAAAATATAAATTAGTATGAAATATCAGTAAAATACCGACAAAAGGAGTGAACAGTTGGCTGTCGACGTGCAATTGAAAACCTGTCATCACACGCGTGGCGAACCTGCCAATAGGATTCTTTGAATACAGATTTTCCTTATAAAACTTTTCAAGTAAAATTTTTAAATCCTACATAAAACTACATATAAACAACTTTATATGTATTTACATTTTATGAATTAGTTTACATAGTATTTAACCATCTAGTATTAACGGAATCAGAAGGAAAACTATTCATTTCTTAGTGTAACTAGATCTATGCAATTTTAAATAATCATATTAGATGTGATATATTCATGTTACATTTTTAATGATTAAACACATTTAATAGATTTTGGACAACGACTACATAAATTAAGTTTTTTTTAATAGATATTAAAATACAGTTATTATTAAATACACATTTAAAAAAAATTTAATACAGTTCCGCAAAATGTCTGCAGCAGTAATGAACTTTATTCTGGCCATACTATTAAAAACACGCATGTTTATTGTAAATGAGTATGATAAATGTAGTGAAAACTTACAAATATGTTCATAAAATTATTCTTCCTCCACGCACCTTTAAACGAGCACGACTTTAATGTGCTCTGATAACTTTTAATATTATAGTTTATGTATAAATGAAGACGTCACGTATTAAAAATAATTATCCTAATTTAGTACTATATATATAATTTAAATTGATGTAAACCTAAAATTTGTGATTTTAGGAGTTCATTGAGAATAATAATAATTATTAATATTAATTGTTTTAGTGTTATTTTATATGGAATAGTCTGAAAAAACTACGAGTCTCGTGTATCATATTCCAATATCACTTTTGTGTAAAATAAATCATTTATAAATGCTCATAAATTTATATTTCAACTAATAAGGTTAAAGGTTCAACTTATAAGGTATAACTATGTAATGGGACATGTGTCCAAGAACATATGTTCTTGATAAATAATATGTTCAGATAAATTGTAGTACTATATAGTATTACTGTACAATTTATCTGCCACTCTTTTATACTTAGGAATAAAACAACATTTCATTATGATATCTCCTTATGGTATGCAGACATCATAAATATTATTACTGTAAACATATTGTAGCACATTTTAGAGTAATAAAATAGCTAAAATAAAAACTAAATTACAATAGTAAATCACAATAATATTACATTAATATTATTTTAATGGTAAATTTGTTTTAAAGCTAAAACTTGCTAAAGATATTAAAATCGGATTTTTCATGTTTTAAAGAATCTGACGAATACTACTTAGTCACGTTAAACATAGCTTATATACCTAAATCACAAGAGATTTTTCTGTTACTAATCCTGTGCGATAGCGAAAACTGTAACAGGTGTTCTTTGCTACCAAAGTTTCTCAGATCCCGTAAATAAGGAATAAATAATCAATCTTCCGCAATATTTAACAAGATTTTGTAAATGCATGTTGATCTAGATATGATTCGACATTGTATACATAGGAACAAGTAAATTCATAAATAAATTGATGTATATTTATTAAATTTATTATTTACACATAATTTAGGCTGATCAAACTTAGATAAGATGACACATTTAGATTTTGTATTATAAAATGACGTATTGTGTATAGATTTTTTACAGATTACCAAAAAAACAATAAACAAATTTGACTATTACTATTAAAAATGTATCATATGGAATTATAACCATACTAGAGAAAATATTAATGCTGATATAGTGGCACGTTTCTGCAAAAATATATTATGTGACATCATACAAACAATGAAACGTAAAAAGTATGCTAATGTAGACATAGCATTAATCCCTACTCCAATATAATTAATCTGTCAAAACCAGATCACAACAAAGCTAGATTAAAGTGACCTCAACTTGTTTGATGAATCATTTGACATGATATTTAACAAGGTAATAGTCTGGACGTATTATATAATCAATACGATGCTTATTATTTTAATATAGTTTTTACGTGAATTGATATTATTAACGGATTTTGTTCCTCCTCTGATTTGGGGCCGGGTTTTTGGATAATGATTTTAAATGGGATGTTCATTCTGATTTAGGAATCAGAACATAACCTTTGTTATGTTATGTTATGTGTTATAACACAGGTTTTGTGTACTGGCAATTAAACTAGAAGCATGAGAAGTGTCAGAAATTTGTCCGTTGAAAAATAATGCATTATGTTATTTAGAATGTATATTTTTTGCATATGTGAGTATGAAACTGGACATTATACATTTTAGCCATAATTTTAGTTTTTTAACCCACTTCTGATTAAACAATAACTAGGATTACTGTATAGCTCATAAACAACTACTGTAAATAGTAAAAACTATTTACATTAGTTGGTATCACGGAATTTTCAATTTACAAAGGGCAGATGTATTATGGCTGGTCGTTATACGCAATTAAAATATTTATTATTTTATTTTTTTAGGTAAAACTATTTGGAAAAATATCTCGATTTTTATTTATTTTTTAATTGTTCAATTACATTATACACAGTAAAAATAGTCACTAAAACTTTCTTCTAAGGTAGAATAACTCCAACTGGTGGGGCTGGGTGGCAGATTCCCGGTGCAAAGTTTTAAGTTATTAGCAAAGTTGGAGGTGAAATGTGAGATAACCTACCCAGTGTTGGTCCTTTGTCATGAGTTAGTCATGCATTTACATTAAAGGTACACCTGTACTACTTGATATGTTAAGCTTTAAATTTTTAAATCATAAGATGGATTTTTTATTTTCTTTAATTTAAGCTTTTTATCTCACCTAACGTTACCCTATATCTTACTTATATATGTAAATATATCTGTCAGCTTACATCATTACTATCAAAATATGCAAATTAAATTACAGGTTATAAAATACTTTGATATAAACATATATAGATACTAGTTTATGTTCAATATATGGTAAACAATTTTGTCAGTGTACTGAAACGTACTTTCTCTCTTATTAAACTAAAAGATTTCATACGTTTTTAAGAAAACTGCCATATTATATAGTGTTTTATTTGAATTCCAACTACAAATTGATCGAATAATGATCATGAAATTTGGTAAAACCCTCTTCATACAATGAAAAATTGTTAAAAGTTTTGGGGAGTATACCTCCTTCCCCCATGAGATAAATATCCATACCGTTATTATTAGCCTGTGATCAACTGATATTGTTATAAACGGAATGAGGATTGAAAAGCAAAAGAGAAATTTAATTTACACCAATTAATTGGTTTGTTACAGTGGCTTCAAGCAATACAACGAATACGTTTTCTATCAAAACACGGAAGATTTTGGAAATACTTTTTTCTGCTTTTATTTTACACAGTTATGCTACCCTTAAGTTTTTACAAATTGTTCAGTAACCTGATAATTTTGAATCTATTTAATTCATAAAATAAATATTAATGCATAATCTCTATATTGTTCCCCGCAGTCTTCAATCAAGAACTGTCAAACGGTTATAAACCGCTGTTTTGGTTTGTATTGTTTACATTTTATTCTCCATAAGCGTAATGTTAAATTTTTTGATTTTAAACTTAATATTACAAGAAAACACGAATTTTCCTGGACATTAGACCTATCTAGAACTTATTTTCTACTCGGAAATTAGTTATTTCCAAAATTTAAAGAAATTCCTCGGTGCCGTTTTCGAGATCCGTGTGCGAATATATATATATATATATATATATATATATATATATATATATATATATATATATATTCTTCATAAGTGCCAAATGACTTTTATAACTACTTTAAAAATTGTATAGTTGTGTACTGAATGAATGATTGTTGGTTTTGCAAATTTTCGTTTTATTATAAAAAACGTTTTCAAGCAAATAGAAATAGTGACTGTGTATAACATGAAAACACAATAAAACAAACAAATTCAAGGAAAAGTTTACAATAAAAATTTTAAAATCATATGGTTTTAGGCAGTTGAGTTGAATCATTTCTTTATATTTTTATATTAATAATAACCTATCTGAGATTTAATCCTGTAGGAAATTTTGATTTTAAAACCAACTGGTGTGCCAATTCTGAATTTCTTAAAATAAGTTGGTTTCTTTTAAGGTTTTGATGTGGTGGAATTTTGTGGAGGGCTTTAAGTTCATAACAGCCCTCAAAATTTTGGTTGTGGTGAGCTGCATGATTGAAAATTGGCTTTCTTAAATCTTTATGAACCACATCAAAACGGTGGCCTGTCATTCTAACTCGTAAGGAGTTAGATGTTTGTCCTATATATTCTTTCTGACAATGTTTGCACGATAGTTGGTAAACCACATTATGGGTTTCACAAGTTGATCCACCAACTATCGGGTAAACTTTATTTGTCACTCTACTTTTAAACTCAGTAGAATCACACATAATTTTGCAAATACCACATCGAGGTTTGTGGCATGGTTTACAACTATTCTTGACATTACAAAGTTCATTAGGCCTAGAATTTTGAATTTTGGGTCTCACCAACATATTTTTTAAATTTTGTGGCCTTTTGAAAATAACACGAGGTGGTCTGGAAAATAAATTTTCTGTTGTGGGAGAGGATTTTAAAATATTGAATGCTACTTTCATGATGCTGTTAACTTTATGTAGTCCTGGATAGTAGTTTGTGATGAATTTAGGGTCACTTGAAAATTTTTTGTCTTGATTCACATTTTTTGGTTTCTTCAATTGGTTTGATAATAACTTTTGTGGGTAGCCTCGTTCAATGAAAGCAGTATTCAACTTTGATATATATTTTTCAAAATCAGAGTTATCACTACCAAGGGATTTAGCGCGTATCGATAAGCTTTTTGGGATTGATTTTTTCATGTACAAAGGATGACAACTCTGGTAATGCAAATATTGCATTTTATTAGTGTTTTTAACGTGAATTTTACTTTTTAATTTACCATTATCAATGAATACATCAACATCTAAGAATGTGACAATTTTGTTGGAAAACTGCCAAGTAAATTTCAAACAACTAAATTGATTTAATTTTTGTAAAAAGTTTTGTAAAGAGCTAATACCGTGCTGCCAAACAATGAAAATATCGTCAATGAATCTTAACCAAATAAGAGGAGTTAAAGAATTTTGAGATAAGAAATTTTGCTCAACTAGACCCATGAATAAATTAGCATATGATGGAGCCATTCGAGTACCCATTGCTGTACCTCTGATTTGGAGGTAATTTTTGTCCATAAATTTAAAGTTATTCATTGTTAAAATCATTTGAATAAGAACGGCTAAAAAATTAGTAGAGGGTAAAGAATTTGTTGGTCTAGAATTAAGAAAGTGTTTAGCAGCCTTCAGACCATCTACGTGGGGAATATTTGTATATAATGATTTAACGTCAACTGTTACAAGCATTAACTCAGAATTTTGAGGTAAGTTGATACCAGAAATTTTAGCGAGGAAGTCACTTGTATCCTTGATGTAGGATGGCAGAGATTTAACCAAAGGTTGTAAATGTTCATCTACAAAAGCAGAAATACGTTCTGTAGGTGACCCGATGCTGGATACAATTGGTCTTCCTGGAGGTGGTCTTGCAGACTTGTGAATTTTGGGAAGTGTGTAAAACACTGGAGTTTTAGGTACACTTGGAGTCAGCAGTTGGATTGTTTTTACTGAAAGATGTTCATTTGGACCACACTTTTCTAAAAACTCTTGAATTTCCTCATTGTACTTTATAGAACAATCTTCATGCATTTCCTTGTAGGTATTTGAGTCTTCTAGCTGCCGATTGCATTCATTTATGTAATCACTTCTGTTGAGGATTACTACACTGTTACCTTTGTCTGCAGGAAGTATGACAATTTTTTTGTTACGCTGTAATGAATTTATTGCTTTATATTCTTCGTTAGTAAGGTTCTTAGATTTCGGTAAAGTATCCGGGAAGGAAGGATCCGATAAATTTGATGTTATGATGTTTATGAATTGTTCAATTGGATGGTCCGGTGGTAATGTATCTGGTTCCCATGTGCTTTCTTTGAATTTTACAAGTGAGGATGGTATTTTGTTCCCGGTATCAAATTGAGTTGGATTTTTTTCACAGTGATACTTTTTTCTTATGTGTTGAGCGAATTCCAGAGAGTCAGATACTAATTTTATATGATTAAATGAAGGAGTGGGCGAAAATGTTAGACCTTTTGATAATACCAAGTTTTCTTCTGTATTTGGTTTGTACGAGGACAGATTTTCAACAATAGTTTCAGTTTGATTAAAAGGAGGAATATTTTTTGCCGATGGATCTTGTTTTAGAATATAATTTGGTTTTGGTAGTGATGAGTTTTGTACCACATTGGCATTTGGTTTTGGCAGGTTAAATAAGTCCGCCAGACAAGGTTTTCTTTCAAATAAAGGTGGTTTACTATAGTTATCAAAAATATCTTTGTAAGGTGTAGGAAGACTCAGTCCATTTTGTAGTGCTTCTAAGCATAATGCATTGAACTTTTTGAGGAGTGTTTGGGATTTCAATTGAAAAAACCTATCAACTTCCATTAAAACTTTATTAATATCTCCAGTTATATCAGGAAAAAAGACAATCATGGTGTCATATAAAGATTTTAGTTTCTTCCCATGATTTTTAGCTAAATTTTGATGAGATTGTAAAACCAATTTTGTCAATTCAAAACTAGTTTTGATGGCAAGAATTTTAATATCTTGATGCATTGAAGGTGGAAGAGCTGCCAGTGGGAATTTTGGTTGGAGTCCATTAGGTGTTAATCCATAAGAAAGGCAGGTTGTTAAGAATATTATCTTACAATTTAGATTAGCAATTTTTTTAGCATTTGATTTAAATTCTTTTATGAAGTTATATTTGTTATTGTTGTTCATGTTAGATCACAGTAATGAAGATGAAGATATAATCAGTTGTAGAGTAAAAGGAGAAGAGTGAAAGATTATGAACAGGTTAGGAAGGTGTATAAAGAAAACTTCAAAGAAGTGATGATTTCTTACCAGAAGGCTTCATATATTCTTCATAAGTGCCAAATGACTTTTATAACTACTTTAAAAATTGTATAGTTGTGTACTGAATGAATGATTGTTGGTTTTGCAAATTTTCGTTTTATTATAAAAAACGTTTTCAAGCAAATAGAAATAGTGACTGTGTATAACATGAAAACACAATAAAAGAAACAAATTCAAGGAAAAGTTTACAATAAAAATTTTAAAATCATATGGTTTTAGGCATTTATATATATATATATATATATATATATATATATATATAAACCTTGCTCGTATTATAGTATTGGATTTGTTTAGATATTTGTGCTGTTTATGATAGCAATACTCGAATTATCTATAAACATTTTTCGTTTTGCCAACAAGTTTAATCAAGTTGGAAAGTTTTGAAAGGACACACGTTTTGACCCTCCCAACTTTCCGAGGTAATAGCAATTTTTTGTGGTTTAATGAGATAATGTGATCTTTAGCTGCATACCAAGTGCATAAATAAATAAGAAATAGATATTTTTGTAAACTCCATAAAATAACACTGGACGTTCTTGTAAAAAGTACTATGCTAACAGCAGATAGTTATTTAAATTTTCTCAGGAACTATTACTCATAGAATAATAATTCAATGTACCAATTTTTTAGTTTTAAACTGGCTTTTAGCGAATTTCCCATAGGGAAAAAGCTATTACCGTAGGTCTCATGGCCAGACTTAAGCCCGGGACCATGTCATTTTTTCTTGTTTAGGTGGCCAGAGACCAAATACAATAGTCGTTAAAATATACATATATATTATTATTATTAAATTAAAAGAGCTTGAGCTCCCTTTAAACATTTTATTTTCATGATACACGACACGTGTTTCGAATCTTAGTTCATATTCACAAAGTACTTTTACTTAAATTTATGTTAATAAATAAATAAACAAATATCAGTCATGTGATTAAAAAAAATAAAAAAACATGTGTAAATTAAAAATTAAATTTGAACTAGTGATTTTGATTAAGTTGTAGATTATTTATTCCTAATGTTGAGTATTATATCAAAAATAGGGTTTTCTTTTTGAAAGTTTGCTATATTTAGCATATTTTCTTGATCAACTTGTTTATGTATGTATATGTGGAATTCTTCTTTCGTGTCCATATATGTATATATATATATACATGTATATATATATATATATATATATATATATATATATATATATATATATATATATATGTGTGTGTGTGTGTGTGTGTGTGTGTGTGTGTGTGTGTGTGTGTGTATGAACACGATAACTCTCGTAAAAATGGTCCAATCGAGACCAAATTTGGTAGAAACGTGTATTCCTACAATCGCTCGGGAAAAATCGTAATCCAGATGTATCGGTCAATTGGAAGGGGTAGTTTGGGGGGGGGTTTGTATCCCGAAATTGGGGTTTTTGCCTTTTTCCCATTTAATTTTTAAAAATTTCAAATTTTATCTTTCATTATTAGAATCAGCTAAAAACTGCACAATTAAGTACTTAAAGCCTTTCTCTATCTCCAACGGTTACCGAGATATAAATAATCTAAACACAGTACGTTGTATTTTGAGGCTCCAATGTTAACCTTATAGAGGATGAAGAAAAATAAATATTTCACTCATCAATGAATATTTTTTGATTAAACTTGGTATTTACCTTCATGTTGTTAATACCCATCCATACAACCTTGCTCGTATTATATTATCGGATTGGCAGAGCAATATCCTATATTTAGGGAGGATTTTATTTTATTATTGAGTTATTATTGATGCTAGAGTTCAATTGAAATTCTGACAATTTACTAAATTTTCAAGTCCATATATTGGGGGTTTTTCACAAAGGAAACCAATGCCTTGGATATTGAACGTATTGTTAAACCTGGTATTATTCAGACGGAAACGTTGTTGCTGAGTTTAAGTTAAAAAAACTGATCCTAACACGTAGTAAAACTTTAATACCCCCGTTGCAGCAGACCTGCATACTCAGTGAATTTCAAAATTGATAATATAATAATAATAATAATAATATATGACAGATTTGGTCAAAATCTGTCGATAAACATTAGAATTATTTGCCTATTCTCCATAAGATTAACATGGGAAAGAGTGAGCAGGTTTGCTGCTATGAGAAACACTGAGAGTAGGCATTTATACCATAAAAAATTTTTATTTTTAACATTTACACCAACTTTCATCAACATCTGTCCATAAATAAAGGAATTTGCCTATTCTCCGTATATGATTAACATGGGAAAAGAGTATGCAGGTTTGCTGCCATAATAAACACATAAACTATGATTTTAAACATAAATGGTTAGATCTCAACCACATGAAGGTGAATACCAAGTTCAATCCAAAAATATTGATTGATGAGTGAAATATTAATTTTTCTTCATCCTCTATAAGGTTAACATTGGAGCCTCAAAATACAACGTACTGCGTTTAGATTTTTTATATCTCGGTAATCGTTGGAGATAGAGAAAAACTTTAAGGAACTAAATTGTGTAGTTTTTAAAGTTGATTCTAATGATGAAAGATAAAATCCAAAAAGATTTTAAATTACATATGAAAAACGCAAAAACCCCAATTTTTGAGTAAACCCCCCCCCAAACTACCCGTTCCCATTAACTGATATGTCTGGATTACGAACTCGTCCGAGCAATTGTAGGAACACACGTCTCTACCAAATTTGGTCCCGATCGGATTATTTTTACGAGAGTTATCCGGGCTTAACTCTTGCCATGAGACCTATGGCAATAGCTTCTTCCCTATGGGAAATTCGCTAAAAATGCTAAAACTGGGTAAAATAAAGATTTTTGTAGAAAATAAATATCCAAGGTGTAAGTAAAAGTTATAACATTTTAATATTTCCTGTACTCTTGTTTTCTGTAGCTTCAATGGTTGGTTCAAACAATGGTTATATTTTACCTTATTGGATTGCAAAATAGAATAAGATTGTAAGGAACTATAAAACTATAATTAAAATTTAAAATTAACTTATCTATAGTATTAGATAGGCTTAAGTCATCAGACTTACTACATCAGGAAGCTGTAAAACTATGTCAAATCCAGGCAATAGTTTGTCTATTTAATTTTCAATATATTTTTGGTTGAAAAAATTAACATTTTCCATCACCAAAACAAACTTTTAGAAAGTAATTGTCCCTATTCTTATACTATTCAACCTCAGACTACACAGTTACACTTAAATCATTTAGGTAATTTAGAAATATTCATTAAAAACATGTCTAATTTCCTGAGGTCATTTCTCACTCATGGCAGCTGTGACAAATGCGTAAGACGCCAATTGAATATAAAATAATTGGAATATTATTTCTGTAAATAAAAAGTAAGAGAAGTCCTAATATTTATTCCTTAAGAACGCCACGACTGACTACAAAGATTAAATACGTCTACTATTTTCTTTATTTATTAACGTTAATATATTTTTGACAAATATGTCTTAGGCCATGACAAAGAGGACCTGTAAATTGTGAAACCTAAGCTTCTCGGAAATAATTTTACGAACCGAACAGTAAAAGGGCCTGGATGGATCACAGAACGCATCCGCTGTACTCCATGTTCCATCCAAGAAGACCAGTGAAACCCGAAATACAGGTAAAATTGAGCCTCTACCCAATATCAGGCAAAATAAAAATTAAAAATAGATTAATATGTTCAAAAACTACAATATCTGATTGTAAAAATATTTAGAGTATTTTGGAAAAACATATGTTTTATTGATTAGCCCTTTTCTTTATCCTGACATGAACTATATACTCAATATGCTAAGACGTAATAGGTATAGTGGAGACAATTTTGGTACTGTATTTCCAAAATAAATTTTTGTATTTTAGAATTTTTTACTGTGTGATAATTATCAAACTGTTTTGCCACTCTTTTACTGCCCTCATAATAACATCATTTATTACAACCCGCTCCAAACCCCTCAACTGCAACTGAGACTCCGCCGTACTTAAATTTATATTTTGGTTCCAGTCTACGTATTATGATTAATACAATATCAGTAACACACGTTACATCTGAAAAGGTTTACTGTCATTTTAATCAGTTTCCGTTGCAACCAGGAAGTTTTTCCATACGTTTCACTAAATGTCAGTCAAGATACTGTTATATATTAATTACGTATTTTTATTATAGTTTATAGTTAAAACTATATATGATAACTTAAGAATGAAATGTATTGGTATATAATATATTCCTTTGAAACCAAAACAGTAGATCAGTATAAGATTTTCTTCATTTTATTTTTTTATTTATATTTTTTATGGTGGTGTTAGGTCAAAATAATTTGAATGCATGATGTACCTTACTGTAAATATCTAATGTGATTTCTTTACATTCCAAAATTTATTTTAGGTTTTTTAAATGTTTCAAGCAATAGTTTTTACCATATACCAGCTAAACCTAAATATTTCGTCTCAATATTTATTCAAGATAAACAAAAGTTTATTTGACATTAAAATAAACAAACAAATTTTTGTCTATCAATCTATTAAACAACGAAAAGCTTTTAATTAACACTTGTATCTATTGTTTTACACTAAATATTTACAGAATAATAATTACCTTGTATTATTTACTAGCTATATTTTTACATTTTTACAGTAATATTGTTCTTTAAATAGAAATAGATAGAAAATAAATGGACTACTAAATGTTCAAAAGAATACAGTTTTTTAATAAAACTAGGCCCTATTTTCTTTCCATTTTTACCCCTAAAAGGCACTAAATCAGTCATGTATTCCATAAAATAGGTTCACGAAAGATTCATTTTCCTCCAATCAATTTTAATTTTTAAATTCGTTAGCTATATTGTACTGGAAATTTAGTCACTATGGTTAAAAGTAGCTAATTATATGAAATACCCCCGTAGCAGCAGACCTGCTTACTCAGCGAATTTTTACCTCAATAATACGGCAATAATAATACATGTGTATGACAAGATTGATCAATCAATACCTGTTGATAAATTAGAGTATTTTGCTTACTCTCCCTAACATTAAAATGGGAAAATGTATGCAGGTTTGCTGCTTTAAGGAATACTAAAAGTAGGCATTTTTACCATATGCTATTTTTATTTTGACCATATACCAGGTTTTATCATAAATAAAGGAGTTTGTCTATTCTCCTTAAGATTAACATGGGAAAGAGTATGAAGGATTGCTGCAATGATAAACACATAAACTATGATTTTTAGCATGAATGTATGGATCCCAGCCACATGAAGCTAAATATCAAGTTCCATCCAAAACTATTGGTTAATAAGAAAAATATGATTTTTCCTTATCCTCCTTAAGATTAGCATTGGAGCCCCTAAATAAAATGTACTTTGTTTAGATTTGTTAATACCTTGGTAACCATTGAAGATAGAGAAAAACCTTAAGGGACTAAATTGTGTATTTTTTTGATCAGATTCTAATAGTGAAAGATGAATTTTGAAATTTTTTAATTACATGGGAAAAATGCAAAAAAGCCATTTTTGGGGTACGAACCCCCCCCCCAAACTACCCGTTCATATTGACCGATATGTCTGGTTTACGAACTCGTCCGAGAAAAGTAGGAATACACGTCTCTACCAAATTTGGTCTCAATCGGACCATTTTTACGAGAGTTTTCGTGTTCACAGAAACACACACACCCACACACTATATATATATATATATATATATATAAATTTTAATGACTATTGGTTTTGGTTTCTGGGCACCTAAAGACGAAAAAATAGCACGGTTCCGGGATTAAGTCTTATCATGAGACCTACGGTAATAGCTTCTTCCCTATGGAAAAATCGCTAAAAATGAGAACTTGCAGATAACCTTTATTAGATTACTTATGAAAGTTATCAAAAATGTAGATCAAGCACTTATCAAGATAGCAAGCCTTCTAATCACCTAAGACCTAGTTGCGAACAGCAAACAAAATAACCGGTGTCAGTAGACTAACACATACCATTTCCCTTAGGTAAATAAAAAAAACTTCATAGCTTTAATCTAACCATAACATTCATCAACGTTTGCTTAGATACCAAGTAATGACATTTTTATCAATAATGTTTAAACATATCTCTTGGAATTAGTATTATATACATTTTAAGTGTTTATCAGGTTAAACCACCATCAACCCTACAAGTGGTAAGGTCGTTCACGTCATTCACGACGCATTTAGAAATTCAATAAGAAGTGGCAGGTGGAGGCATCTGTCGTCAATTTAGTGAACTTATCAACATCGTGACCGTGTTGCCCTCTGGGGGTAAGCATCCAAACCTGTTCACTAACTGTCAATAGAGCATGTCTTATAGCCAAGTAAGGGCTTTCCACTCCTAAGCACAGTGACTGTATTGGTTAAACTTACACTCGTCAGTTAAGCACTTTTAGCGGTACGAATCCCGACCACGAGAAATCCCAATATGGCTTGCAAATGTATGGTAAAGTGGAGAGGGGGCCCACATTAAACAAATGGTGGCTGGCTTGGGTAGAAGTTGACGGCATTTGTTGGCTTAATTGGAATATCAGTGGACACCTGTTTTGACACATAAATGGTGTCAGCAGACTAACACACATCATTTAAATAAAAAAAATTTTTTTAAAGGTAAATTAAAAAATTGTATAGCTTTAATAAAACTATAATATCCATAAACGTTAGCTTAGATCCCGAGTCATGAATTTTCAATCAATGCTGTTTGAGCAGATTTCTTGAAATTAGTATTACATACATTTTATTTGTTTGTTTGGGGTTAACCACCATTAAAAGTCTAAAATAAAAAATGGTCTAGAGATATGTTCAAAGTGCACCCGTATAAAATAAAATTGATAAAAATCGGTCTATCAGTGTAATTCCGGGGTTTGTACATTCACAGACTGGATACTGTTTGACAGACAGTACGTAAAACCACTTTTTTGATTCTATATCTAAGGGGAAAATGTAAAAATTATTAATAGCTTATCTAGTATTGATGTATAAATGAAAACACCCGATCTCCATATCAGAACAGTAAACATGGATTTTTGACATTTAAGTTCTGATAGTAAATACTAAATCATTTTGCATATATATAAGAGACAAATAATTTTTTTATATTAGCCATTCAAATATTGTTTTAGGAATTATTTTTAATTTATTACAAATCTCATAATACACCATTCAAATAAAAAATCTTTCAGAACATACATTTTTTTAAGAAATAGTCACAAATTCGGATCAATATCAACATTATATTGTATAGTTTTTCATCTTTAAAAGAAATGACAAATGCGATGGCAGTAGCAGTGCTGTTCATGAGCAGTTTAGAATACGGTAGTAAGTTGCCGCGCCAACCGCAGTGACGTCATTTGGGCGAGAAAAATAATGCATACAGTCGAATAACTACTGAACTGGCCTTGTGCACCGGAGCCCATGTTTGAAACAGGTCAGACTGTCTACAATAATTAGGTAGGCCGATCAGGTCCATTAAAAATGCATGTTTTATGAAATTCATTATGTTTAAAAGTCTATGGACATCCTTTATAGTTAAATTGATATCTTTAGTATTAATAAGAAATGTATAACTAATTAAAACTATTACTATTATACCAAATATTTAATAATATTTTACTTTTATAAGTACAGTTTGTGAAATAATTTCACTTAACACCACTTCGGTGAGGTTTCAATCTAAATATAAGGTTACAAGACGAGGTTTTACGGACCCATAGTAAATACTATGCAGTGGTTTTCTATGATATTTGAATGTTTTATCTCAACATTTTATAGTTTTCTTACTGTGTAGATGTTACACAGTTGACCCCGTGTAAGTGTTAGAGTGTTAGGATTGAATGTTCAGTATATAAGACGCCATACCTTTACTGTATTACTAAAGCAAGCTATTTGATTGAAAATGTACAACAACAAAATTGCAATTTGTTGTCTTTAATTGCATTACCACTATGATAAGCAAAAGCATAAGTCATTCGGATCTGATGTCCTTGAGTCACTGGTAGAAAATGCTGAAGTACCAAGTGAAACACGAGGTTCACACTAGCTGATCGACATGAGCCGGTGTCTAATGTCAACAAGCAAGTCGTTGAACTGATGTGAAGGACAAGCTCTGCCATGTCATCGCCCCACGCGTGCAATAGCTGCGATGCGACACTCGGAAAGGTTTCAGCGGTCTTAGTGATAAAACAATAATTAATTATTATTTAAGGTGTATATAATGATGGACTGAATGTTATTATTTTTATTGCTGTAGTGTGCAAATTATAATAACATCACTAAAAACAAATAAATCCAAAATTGAAGTTCTGTCCAAATGTAATACAGGGTTATTATAAAAGAATGGTGCGGTTTCAGTAATTCATAAGAAGATTGTAGGGAAATTTCTGAATATTATATTGCTATCTCCGGAAGCCTCAAACCCAAAAGTTTGTTTATAAGCTTTATAGCTTCATTTCCAACAAGATACTCCTACCCCCACACTTCAGTGCATTGGTGACGGACGCTTTGAACGAAAAATTTAGAGATCGATGGATAAGCCTGCAAGGACCTGTGCTGTGGCCTCCAAATAGTCCAGACCTGACACCTTGTGATTTTTTTTCTTGTGGGGTTACATCAAAAACATTGTTATTCACAAAAAATTCGCGACCTGAACCACTTAAGAAACAGGATTAATGAAGCAATCACAACCATAACCGAAGCAATATTAGCGAATGTTTGGAGAGAAATTGATTATTCGTTTGGACATTTGTCGAGCGACTAAGGGCGCACATATTGAAATTTATTAGATATGTAAAAAAATTGTTTGAGAAGACAAATTAGATGAATAAACAAAATTAACAGTAAGTAATTTGGTTTTTCTTTAAACCATGTTCGAAAACGCACCATTCTTTCATGATATATTTATTATATTTAATTGTTTTATAATATTTTATTTATAATATTTTCATAATTTAAAAATATTTATTTAAAACATTTAATGAATCCCACAAATTCAATCCAATTATTTGTTAGCTTATTATAACCACAGTATATCCCTGTGTTACTCTCGCGAGATCTCACGTTCCGGGCACTGGGTATTTTCCTTTTTACTACTGTTTGGGTTGGCAATAGATGTTGTGTGCCAAGCTAAATTAGAAAGTCGATTATCCGAAACAATAGGTGAAATGTGTGTTCGGATAAATTAATTTTCAGATAATCGGTCACAGGCGGGAAAATGATGTTCAACGCACATCATGAAGAATTTTAAATTAATTTTTATAATATTACACTAACAAAAGATACAAAGAAACCTTTATAAATTACAAAAACATTCCGAGCTAAAAATAAATCAAAATAAAAAGTTTAAAAAGTTCGTTGAAGTTGAATTCGGCACGGAAATGTGAGTCTAGTCGCGTCGGCGGCGCTGGGCATCTACCCCCTTGCACCAAGTAAAGGGACAACCCTAAGTTTGGTAGAATTAGGTGCTTTTAACGATTGTGTTCTTTAACTAGACTTTCGTTCCGTGCGAACCGGGGTACATTATTTCTAATTTTTTTCCATTTTATATTTTTTCACTGTTACGTCATCTAATGATTCCAGACATAATAATTAATAGGTTTACTGACGCAATCAATTAAAAAAATACAAAAAACAAGGTTTTGTTTTATTTACGATGGTTTTCAACATTTGTGTATTTATCATTTGTAGGTAAATTTCATAAAAAGATATATAACCTGTAAACAGTTGTAAAATATATTTTATCTATCATTGAACTGAAGGTTGGTTACTAGTATAGTTTGGTATTGCGCAACCTCAATTTTATCGGTGAAAATAAAACACGGTCTCTGAGTCCGTGCGCGTGTAATGGTGTTATACACCTAGCGCGGGTAACGCAGGGTTAACCTTAAAAGTTTGAATGTTATGGTGATGAATATATTTTTTTATCATTTAGAAAAATATAGAAATTTGATTAAACCTAAAATATTTAATGTCTTATTGTAACGGAACTCACCTCAGTGTTTCTATCCAGTGCTACGAGTAGGCTATAATGAATGGCGAGTGCGTCAAGTCCACAGTCGATGACGACGGGACAGCGACAACGACCACTACAGAGACAGACCGTCACCCGACTAAGGGAGTTGCCTCACGTTCTGCCCTCAAACTCTCCCCTTCCCACCCTTACACACCCAACACCCACCCTCCGTCTTTCTAACAGGCTCTAGTCGACCATACACTGCCACTCTTCCACTACAACAATTTTATTACCTGTCTTTTCCCCCTTTAATATATTAAAGGCAAAAATACCACTATACAATGTACAAATCAAAATTTTTATTTAATTGTATTTTGTATACTTGTCAATTTCATATAAACCTATACAAATTATAGATTTAAGTTATATTACAGCTCTTTGATTTATACCATGGTTATTATTGATTTTTAATGCATCTGATGAAAACAGCTTAAAATTTGTATATACATAATATATATATATATATATATATATATCATAATATTAGTAATATAATAAACCAGATATACAATACAAGTAATATTATTTTACATCGTTTAAAAAATTATATCCAATGCAAAGTGCACGTGGATTAAGGGCGTGGCTGTGTGTGCACGCGAGCGCGTAAAATAATAATGATAATAATAATAGAACTTAGTAATAGAACTCCCGATAGAGCTATTTATTTTAACGACCATTTAACTCCCTACTTCCAAAATATTATGTCTAAGGCAAATCGGTTAAAACAGGCATACCGATGCAACATACGATACGTATTGGATACTATTCGATACCTAATGGATACGTATTTAATACGTATCTGATACGTAGAAATGTCCGCGCTGGGGGATATATTGCCCAATACTTTCAAATATGTATCCAAAAGATAAAAAGGATACATATTAATACGTATCCTGAACGCTTCTTATATTCGTTTAAATACATTTTTAACCCTATATTACTAAACATTTGTAATTTTTACTAATTTAGTTTTTAATGTAATTTAATTTTTTTATTTTTCCAGCTTAAAATTTCGAAACGTCCAGGATACCTATGTAAAATGTATCCTTGACGTTTCTAACACTATTTTAGATATATATTTAACCCTAGATTACTAACCATTTATAATTTTTACTACCAAATTTAGTGGTTTTTAAGGTAATTTAAAGACTTTATTTTTACAGCTTTTTTAACAAATGAGGGTTACTGAAAAATTCCTGAGCCTTCTAAGCACATAAAATAAATAGTAATTTTTTCAAAAGGTTAGTAAATTATGGTAACTTTTTGAAGCTATTTTCTTATGGGATTTTATAATTGCATTTCAGTTTCAATAATGACAAAAAAGTTTGAGTAATAGTATTAGGCCTGGAGTTTATAAAAAGGGGGGAGCTTTAGGAAATGAAACATAATGAAAACTAAAATTATTGGTAAAGAAATAAGGATGCTAATTTTAAAATGCCAGGAAAAGTATGCTTTTTCTGGCCTCTATATTTTTTATTTATTTAGCTATGTATAAACATGTATTATTAAACAATTTAATACTAGTTTCTCTACTTTCCACAATTACAATAATGTGGTTAAGTTGATAAATTACTAGACAAGATTAAGAAATATATAAAGTAGTGATACTCAATACTAATACAGGTGAATGTGCTGGGAAGCTGAAATGTTACCTATTAAAAATTTTACCAGGCAATGAATCACACATACCTTTACCGTCCTCTCTGCTATCTTTGAATGTAGAAATACTTCTTGTATTACACCATCATTGAGACTTAATTTTATTTTTAAATGAACATAATCCTAAACCAATTTTCCCACTCTTTCTTGAATCATTAAACTTTGAATTTTAACAAAATATAACAATTTCTAAGATTTATAAAAAAACTAAAGCAAAAGTAGTAATTCCTGCGATAATTGTAATTTAACAAACAAAAAATTAGTTTAAAAAAGACTGATTATTCAGTTTATTTTATGTTTTAGCGAATTTCCCATAGGGAAGAAGCTATTACCGTAGGTCTCATGGTAAGACTAAATCCCGGGACCATGTTATTTTTTTGTCTTTAGGTGCCCAGAGACCAGAAACAATAGTCGTTAAATTTATATATATATATCTTTGTGTGTGTGTGTGTGTGGGTGTCTTTGATCACAATAACTCTCGTAAAAATGGTCTGATCGAGAGCAAATTTGGTAGAGATGTGTATTTCTTAATTTGCTCGGACGAGTTTGTAAACCAGACATATCGGTGAATCGGAATGGGTAGTTTGGGGGGAGGGTTCATACAAAAAAATTGGGATTTTGCGTTTTTCATATGTAATTTAAAAAATTGCTAAATTTAATCTTTCACCATTAGAATCAGCTTAAAAACTACACAATTTAGATCTTTAAAGTTTTTTTCTATCTCCAACGGTTACTGAGATATTAAAAAATTTAAACACAGTACGTTGTATTTTGGGGCTTTGATGTTAATTTTATGGAGCATAAGAAAAAATTAATATTTCACTTATCAATCTATATTTTTGGATTATTGATATTTAGTTTCACATGGTTACACCCATCCACACATTTGAATATTCAATGTAATCAGGTAGGTTTTATACGTTTCTTACTGTATTACATACCTTTTAAAAAAATTAATGTAATAAACAGAAATATATAAAACCTACATGAATACAATCAATGTAGAAGTAATGAAACACAATGAGGCATTGAAATTATAAACATTGCAATATTTAAAATTACAATTTTTAATTGCAAATATATACAATTAATATTAATATCAAAGATTAAGAACTAACAAACTTTACGAAACTAGGAAACTTAACAATGTAAAAAAGTTTATAGAACTGTTGTTTTTTTATTCTATTCAAGGGGTTTCTTCTTCCATGGCGTTATCATTGAGCGGAACTTTTCCACAGGCTCTGTAAAAGGTTTATAGGTAATAGAACATTAAATAATAAAAATATTTATCCATCCCTCTAAAAAACTTTTCTTTTTTCTTCGACAAGGCAGATTCAGATAGCCAATTACAGTAATGAAATAGAAGATGATTGGGAGAAACAGTGATTTAATAAATATAAATTTTATTACATAAAACCTTCTCCCGTAAGACCCGGGTATTTAAAACTCGGGGTAAATACCTAAAATCCATAAATACCCGAGTATTTTGGGTATTTATGAAATCGATAGAAATTAATTTATATTTATCCCTAAATATGTTATTGTTATAATTACATGATAAATTAGGATAGTCTATAACACCTTTTACAGTAACTTCAAGCTTTGCTAATACCTTTCATTTAATGATTTAGCACTTTTTGTAAAATAATACATTAAGTTTGTAAATAAGCATGAGGTTTCGTGTTTTAAATCTACCCTCATTAAATTATGATAGTTAAAATTTTTATTGTATAAATGGCTTGGAAGGCTAGACAGACCTAAGACCTTATTGACATAGGCAGAATCGCAGAGTACTAAAAGTATTTAAACTTGTCCGTGTTACCGCTTAGTTGAAAACAATAATATATTTGGACAAGCCTACTAAATAGATGTATCTCCTGTTTTTTGGTCAATCTTAATATAATTTTGGAAGATTTATTGTGCTATAGATTCAAATGTTTTGTATCATAAGTTTATGAAATTAGTATTTTTGTTTTGATACCAACAAAAGATCTAGAACAATACTAATAATTAAATCCTGCCATCCTACAAATTGAATTTTAATTATTATCTTAAGTTGTTTACACATAGGCCACTACTGAGTTAAATTTCCTTGTCTTTCTAAATAATAATTATTACTTTACAAATGATTTTTCTTCACTTTCAATAAAATAAATTCATATATCTATCATATAAATTAAAAAATCATAAGTAGTCAGGGCCAGTGCAACCATGCGACCAGGGTATTTATGCCGACTATGCTTTATGCTCAAAAGAAAAATGCTAAAAGGGACTATATGAAATTAAGTTGACACATTTTATTAAGATTTAATCATCCATGCTGTCCCTACAGTTTAGTAATTGCAAAAAACTCTCAATTTTCTTTAAATTAAATAAAAATTAAAAATACCCAGGACGTAGGTATTTATGGCGATTAATCTCGGAAGTAAAATGCTAGTACTGACCATATGAAATTTTATTTACCATAACACATTTTATCATCATTTTACTATCCTAAGAGGATAATAATTTAAAAAAAAAACATCTCAATCTTCTCTAACTTTAATAAAAATTATAAATACCCAGTTTTTGGGTAGGTTATCCCAGGCCCGGGTAAATGTGTAAATGGTAGGCCTCGGGTAAATACCCAATTTATATTTACCTACCCACTGGGTATTTACCCGGCCCACATCACTACCTAAATGGTATCCTAATTTTATCCTACTAATGCCATCTTTGATGTAAAGGTTGTTCAGTTTTGCTCAAACAGGAATTATGTAATATGGGCGTGGATTCAAAATAGTGTAAATAACCTTTGCTGTCTAACGAAACAAAACTATTATTTTGTTTACATGAATAGGACTGACAAAAAAATTGTTTTTAATATATGTTAGCTATCGATGAACAATTTTTTATTTATATAAATGAAAAAAATTCAGAGAAAGTTATAACAATTATACATATCAATGTACAATTAGCTATTTGCTTTACTTGTTAACAACTCTTACATCTCATCTTACGTATGTACAAAACAGTTAGTGACTTTAGTACAAAGTAGAGGATCATGACCATGGAAGGTTTGTGTAAGGTTGAGTTGCCTCATTTGACACCTGAGGCATCAGTCCACCCAACGGCATCGGTTGTGATGGAGCCGATAAATTAAATTATTTATGTAATGATAAATATTGTATAAATTATACTCACGTTTCGCTTCTCATTCTTCTACGTACTTTTGGCTTGAACAAGCCAGTGTGCAATAACTTGGTCTCCTTCTCTGTGGCCAGGTTGTTGCACAGCTTCACAGTACCTGAAATGAACAACAAAAATTGCAGGGTTAACAATATAATAAAAAAATAAGAGTAACTATAAAAACATTTTTAAGAAGCATTAGTGAGAGGAATTGATTCTAAAGAGTGATAAAACATAATCTAAATATATATAACTAAGTCGTGTTAGTTACAACATTTAGGCCTAAATAACTTGAGAACGGTTTGACCGATTTTAATGATCTTTGATATTTTGGATTAGTTTTTGCTCCGATCAGGCTATAGGAATATTCAGTTTTGTATTTAAACTTAGGGCAAAGCCCAACTGGCCTATAAAGTTTTTATATGATAAGCCTATGAAAGCTTTTTAAGCTTATTAACAGCTGATTATTTTCACCAGTCGATAGCTAACGTCACTGTGCAGCATTTCCAGCAAACGTTTGCGATTGTTTTAAAAATAAGCATTTATAGATTACCGGTTATTACTATGTTCCAGTGTACGGTAACTAATCTATTTTGTTTTTTGTGTTTTCTAATGAATTTAATTGGACGTAACTGTAAATTTTTGATTTTCAAAAACAACATATAACTAAGTCAAAGACTAGAATCTAAAAAAAATCAGGTCATGGAAAGTTTTGAAAGAAAAAAATGTACTTACTCATCACTAGTTTGTACAGTGCAAGCTGTTACACAGTTAACAGTTCTTTTGCCTTCCTTGGGGGCTGAATTTTTCCGCAACATCATTAGACATCGATCGTCCTTTTTAGTGTTCTTATGGTGGTGTCTAGGAAACAGCTACACCCAATTGATTTGAAAATCACAGCCTATAAAATGAAAAAGTAGGAGTGTTATTAACATAATGGTTCATAAGTAATGTTATGCGCAATAAAAACCCTTATATTCTTTCCCATTCCTCACTCTTATCACATTTGTGCCAGGAATCAATACAACATAGATAATAGATTATAGACAGACACAGGCCTAGAGCGGTTCACAGGCTGGCGATTCTTAAGGTTATATGTTGTATTATACATACACCATTCCTCTGATTCTGATTAAGCCTTTAACTTCTAGAAAGTAAACTTTTCCACCAGTAACAATATAGGTAATACAAAATTAACTGATTATAAATTAATGATTGTTTTTAATTTAGTGTTTTGTCAAGACGATTACGTTAATAGGTTAGTTGCGTTAATTTTTGGAGCCGCAGATGAATAAGTTAGGGTAGGTAACAGGTTGTGCAAAATCACATACACATTGCTGACATGCAGAATTAAGTTAGGTTAGTTGCATTCTTTATATTGCATATATATGTAGACATATTGACTATATATTGCACACAACCAACCAGCACATTAGATGTTGTATCCATAGTAACGTTAGCTAGCCCGTGAGGCACTAATGAAGGATATTTGTAAATAAACATGGATAAGCTTACAGAGGTTAGTGTTAACGTGTAAACAGTTAATGTTAACATTAAACAGCAATCAAGTTAGTTAGCCTACTGTTCATGAAACCATTGTAAAAATATCTTTCTTTTAATGTAACTAGGACCCTGTCTTATTATTGCTTTACCTGTCAATTTAAACACGGTATGTAAATAATTGAGGTAACTTATGGTTGAGCTAATAACAATTTGCCTAAGTTTACCTAAAAATCGAACAGACTACTTCGTTCACAGAATAATAGTTGCATTTTCAGAGAGAGAGAGAGAGAGAGAGAGAGAGAGAGAGAGAGAGAGAGAGAGAGAGAGAGAGAGAGAGAGAGAGAGAGAGAGAGAGAGAGAGAGAGAGAGAGAGAGAGCTGACAAACTTTGTAAGACATTTAAAAAATAAAAGTAGGGAATATGTTATAGAATTAATTTTTTTGTTTATCCTGGTAGAGATGTAATGTTTTGAATATAATATAAAACATACGGTAAAATAATTTATAAATACACTAGGATCAGATGCAGATCTTTATTAGTACAAATGGGCCTAGCCTAAGTATTCTTCTTTAAGAATGCAACTGGAAATCGACTGATAAATCACATTGTAAACTTCTTGGTTTTTAGTAAAGCTAGACTATTTGTGTTAGATGAAATATATTTGTTTGAATGGATGTGGTTAAATAAAGCTGTATATAAGCATGTTCTGTATCAATCTTTAGTAAAGTTAAGAGGATTAAGATTTACTAAAAACAATTTGGAGATTCACTTGGAATGAGGGTTCGTGTTAGGGTTATATAGGTACCTTTCGACGTTAAATAACTTAAGGAACTACTTTTTTTATTAATTGGTAGGTGTATTTGAAAAGAATGTTCTACATCTCAGGGTAATTTAAAATTGACTTACCTTCAGTTATAACAGTAATAAGTACTGATTGATTGTTTGGCGCAAACTCTGTATTCTAATGTATCTAATGGAAAATAAACTTCTTGATTCTTGATTCTCCGTTGATGAACTTCACTACAAAATGGCTACGAACAAACCGGGCTAAAGAACTTGGAAGGTGCTTGCGCGCGCATCTCACACCGCGTCACCGCGCCGAAATGCATCTTGGGATTTTTGAAGGTGATCCTTTAACGTATCGAATATGTATTCAAAAGGTATTTGCAAATACGTATCGCGCTGGCGCCCTGAAGCACCTTTTAAATACCTATCTAATATGTAAATCTAGGAATGTATTCGTTAGGTCACAGAAATGCATATTGAAAACGTATCGAATACTAAGTGTGCTATATGGGTAGAATAATGGTTAAAAAAGATAACAACAGTAGAGTATTCCAAATTGTTAAAGAAAAGGACTTGAAGCTGTGATTTAATCGTATCATCTATAGAACATTTATTTGGATCAAATATCTCACACATCCCTCTGGTTAATAGTTTTTTACTTTCAAATACCCTACAAACATTCAAAATTGATCAATATTATAATTAACTAGTTAGTTAGCTATTAAGCTAACTAACTTAGCTATTAACTAAATTAGTTAGTTAACTAATTTAGATGGAAATTGTAAAAGTTTACCAGATTCGAAAGAAGCTGAAGTATTTTTTAACCAAAACTCAAAAACAATACATTAAGCTTGATTTGTACCAATGTTAGGAGTTAAAAAAATGTTGGGATGAATTGAATAGGTTAAATAAAATAGATTTAATTATTTTAACTGAAATAAAACATTTAGAGGAAGAAGCCAGTTTGTTCAAAATTAAAGGTTTTAATAGTCTATTCAAATGTAGACCTCTGGGTAAAGGGGGAGGGGATCCTAGTTCTGTAGAGAATGATGTGTAGTGTCTGATTCAATGGAATTGTTGTTATTTAAGGTGTATAGTCAGTTATTCAATGTTATGGTGATGGAAAATTTATAGGCTATTTAATAAAAATGTAAATAACAATAATAAAATAAAAATGAATAATAATGTAAATAAAAAGAGAAAAATATATAATAATTGTAGGTGACATTAACATTTGTTACCTCTCTAGAGTGTATAGATCTGATGATTATATAAATGTGCTTTACTCTTTTGGTTTGCATAGCTTTATCACGGGACCAACAAGGGTGAAATATCATAATAATGATTTAGTAAGCTCATGTCAGGATCATATAAATATTAAGTTAGAGAATAGCACATATGATTTATATATCACACAGGATAAACTGGCTGACCATTACTGGACTAGTACAGTAATAGATAATACTAGTTTTATCAATAAAGTGATGCTTAATAACTCAAGGTCTATTATTAGCTCTAAGTTGGTTAATAGGTACATTAGAGAAGAAAATTCTAGACTTGACTAACCCAAAAAATATATACGATGAAATAGTATTAAAATGTAAGAGTATCTATAAAAATCCAAAGTAAAAATAATTACAATCAGTTAGAGAACAAGGATTCTCGGTTCAATGCTGGAATCAAACATCTTATAGACTCCAAAAATTACTTATGTAAACTGTTGAAGGTGGATAAATATAATTTAAATTTAAGACAGTTGTTTAGAGTTGCTCGTAATAAGCTGTCAAAAAAATTTACAGAGAAAAAATTAATATCTTAGGATATTACAGGAGAGTTCAAACAACCCTAAATCATGGAATATTATTAATGAAGTCATAAGTAAAAAAGAAATAGGCCAACCATTCTACAATGTATTACAGACAACTTTAAAATAACTAATGAAACAGAGTTATCAAATATTTCATCTCAATTTAATAATAACTTTAAGAATACGATTGAAAACATTAACATTAATTTTAGACCAAATATATTTGATTTAAGAGATAATTATAAAGAAGGAAATGATAATGTAAAAGATATCCTTAATATGTACCTACAGCCAATTAATGAACAGGTATTATGTTTAGTTGTGAGCAAATAAATATAGACTCATCTCCAGGCCCTGACAATACAGTATAAGACTAAAAGATATTGTTTCCAACCTTTACCATCTAAAATTGATTCTAATTCACTTGATGAAAATAATTTTTAACACAGGGAAAATTCCAGAAAAACTAACAATGACATATTTTCGACCAATATACAAGGCTGGGTGCAAAAAAAGGAAATAGTTTTTAGAAATCCTACAGTTAAGATAAACATTAATCAATTGAATACTAGAAAGGTTAGGTTTCTAGGTTATGGCAAAGTATGTTTTACAAAAGTAAAAACTTGTGGACGTCAAAGAATAGTCATTGTAAATTATATAAAACACTTAGGATTGTTTCTTGATTTCGATATGAAGTTTAACAATCATGTAGAGTATGTTAAAAATAGGCTCAGACTTGTGTTGCTTAAAGCTAGAAAAATTAGCTTTTTTTACAACAACCACAAAAAGAATGATATACTTTACCCTTGTGCCAAGTATGTTTTACCACGGAAATTCATAGTCCTATTTAGCTCCAAAATATACCTAATAACAAGTGGAGCGTATTATAAATAGAATAGTAAATATACTGTTTGATGGAATATTACTGGAAATGCTAGGTATAATGAGCTCGAAAATCCATAAAGCTATACAGATCTTTGTAGATAATATTTCAATGACAATTTTAGATTAAAACGTAATGTTAATTACAGTTTAAGGAATAGACAATTTCTGACACGACGAGTTGACAACAACTATTTGAAAATGGTTTTGGAGTATAGAATACCAAGCCTAATAAATTTATCGCCTTCAGAGTTAAAAACAATACAAAATCAACTACATAAAAAATTATGTTCTATGACTTTAACAAATTGTAGGCCTTTCCTTTTTGTTTAGTAATTGGTTTACAATGTTCACTTGTTCCTACTGTCCTTACAATTCTTATATAATATACCATCATAATAGAATTCTTTTCTCAATTCTTTTTCAAATTCTTATTTAGTTAACAAGGTTATTTCTAGTATTCTTAAATTACCTTCTTAGAGCATTATTGTACTTATCTCTTTTTATCAGACCCCAAAAATGATTTTTCCTATCTACTAACCTTTGAATATCCATATTAAATCATGGATTTTTTTCGGTTTTTACTGTGTTTTACCTTTCTTTTTCAATTTTTATACATCCTGTTGAATTTAATAACCGTCATGAATGACCACTTACCTCGGTCAATCAGACTTTGCAGCTGCCGCTCCCACCGCAGTGCCTTAAGTACCACACCCAAGTACTTGACTTCGTCCTGCAGATTTACCTCTGTGCCCTGCAGGTTCAAAATTCCCAGCCCAATGAGGTTTCTTCTTCTTTTGAATGGCACCGCTACTACCTTAGAGGGATTCATGGCAAGACCCACCCCCTTGCACTAGTATCCCACCAGGTGTAGTGCTCCGTTCATAAGTTTTCTGATTGTGTTTGTGAACTTACCCATGACCAGGATCGCAATGTCATCAGTGTAGTCCAGATCATCAGCTATAAGATTCCACGACAGGGGAAGAGAACCCCCCTTGGGGGCAACCTATTGGGGTCAGAGCGACTAATTCCTCACCTTGAAGTGAGGGAACGACTATCCTGCTTCTCAGTAATGACCCCTGTTTGCCCAACACAAGCGCACTGGCCTCATCAATCACGAGGACAAAGAGCCTGAAATTCGTCTTCCTGCCTCCTATTGACGATTTATCAGTCTTTGATGATAACATCTGGATTATGTTTCTGCAAACCCACAAAGACCCTCTTCGGATCTAAGTGCTCTGCCTTGGGACAGTTTGTCAATTCTCAAGATAACTTTGACAGATCGGAGGAGGTCTTTGTACTCTCCAAGCAGCATTTTGGCCCCCTCACGTACATTAAGAGAGTCCGCCTTACCCTTCAGCCAGTCGCAGGTCACATCGTTACAGGAGACTGCATCCACTGCTCCTTTCTCCTGAAAGGTGCTTGAAATCTGCAGAGGACCAACCTCTGAATCATCGTCGATCATGAGATTTCCGAGTTTGGCCTGTAACAAACAGCACTCCTTTCCGTGAGCTTATCGTCAGGATATGCCGCTGGGACGATCGTCAACTTTCTGGTGGTCAGCAAATCCTTGAAGGTCTCACCAGAATGTGATGGGCCCGGAGCGGTACTTATTACGTCGGTGAATTAAATTGTTAATATATTTTTAAACTATATATGATATAATATAAAAATATTAAAATGTATATGACAATTAATTGAGTTATACATGTTTGTGGATGGATTATACGAGATGGATTATATAATACCTCTTATGTGTTTTTGTTATTTCTACGCCAGAGCCAGAAAGTTATTACTAACAAACGAATCCAGGGAAAGCGGCACAAACCCAAATGGGAAACCTTGGATTTGAACACCTGATCTCTTAAACGAGCTGCTTCTCTTTAAACCAAAATAACAAAAAATCTTATATCATAGCCAGTTTTATACGCAAATATTAATTACATATAAAATATATCATTCAATTGTGTCAAGATATAGCACAACTGAAGTTTAGGGCCTGATAACGATGAAATACAATTAATTGGTCACTGAAGAATACGGTCTGATTGGTTAATGTGATCGTCAAATATTATAAGTGATTTTGTCTGTCTCCAATTATTATCCAAAAGACATAAATAATAATTAAAGTAATATTTAATCTGCAAAAAAATCTTTACAATAATTGTACTTTGAGATACAATTATTGTAAGAGATGATTTAATGGGGTTTAGAAAGTTAGGATGCAGATTGAGTGGATTAGATCATAATTGGATACATATCGTGGGAGTAACTGCAGGCCACATCCTACCAATATTACCGTGCTTGGATTACAGTGTACACCGCAGAAAACAATTGACTATAAAAGTATTATCTATAGTCTCAAACCATTCCCTTCATCTAACTGATCACGATGCTTATATCAATCTGAGGAATCAATCAATAGATTTCCGAGTATTTTTTGTGCCTAGTCTTGTAGTTTTTACTTCTTTTTTTACAAACAAATAATTCAGTGACGTTATATACATGATGCTTAATCTACTGCGTGGAGTTTTCACTGGTTACCACCAGGAGTTTTACTGTAATTGAAAATATGATCAGACAGTTTTCGTACGATTCTTTGAAAAATTTAATTGTGTGTAAGTCATTTTTAATACTTACTCCAGACAAATTAGCACAAACATTTTTGACGTCGATGGACCTAGTAATGACAACGAGACAACAACCTATCCAGCGTAACATGATGGAATGTCGTTTTCAACAGGTGATTTCATTAATTATGCCCGGATCATTTAGATGCAAATTTGAAGGATTAATCATGACTAGGCCATAATGAGAGAAACGCTGACCGATCCCTGCAATATCTCGTAGGCCTGCTACTGTTGACTCTGAGTCCAAAAATAGCTCATTTTTTATAGTACGATAGCGGAATACGAGGAAAACTTAGTGAATGTACAATTTTTCTTATCTAATTATTTATTTATATTCTATCTTCCTTTGGGTTGTTATCAGTAACCACTTATGTAAGTTTAAATGCAACCATTTCAAATAGACAATCTTTACAATGCATTGCGGTGATTGATTTTATGTGTTCCAATATGTCAAAACTATTAAAATACAAACTATGCAGTATTTGGTACTATATACTGCCAGGAAATATGTTAAATTAACATAAGTTATGGAGAGGCATCATCAAATCTATTTTTTATCAATTTTATAATAGCGAAATACTATAATGTAGATGTAATATGCAACCAACCCTAGTATGTTCTCGAAAATAGCTATACAGTGGCCTAATGGAAAGGTGGAAGTATAATTTAAATATTTTTATATAAATAGGACAAACCCCTAAATAATAAACTCATGCAATAAAAATTGGTTGTACAGACTAGAAATAAGAGTTAATGTTGACTAGTATAGTTGTATAGTATAGTTTAGGTATAAAATAATAATAACGGTAAATAATTGCCTTGATAATTCTATAAAATACATTCAAAAGTTTAGCGACCTGTTTTTGCTAGATACAGTTTATTTATTATTTCATAATAATATTTTTTGTGTTTAGGTTATAAAATCTGATATATCTAGCAATTGGTCCCTAGACTACCCTAACGGCAAGTTAGTGCGACATGTTCAAGTGAGATGTAATAACACACCCCTCTCAGTCACAGCCCCATTGCACTCTCCATATAAACTTATTCCGCTTTTATGATAGTCTTCCTTCTAGTATATGCCTTTATTAGTTCTTTAATAAAACCAAGTTCTCGGGTTTAGTTCTTTGTATACAAAATATGATGTTACTAACAGATACCTTGATGAATAACTCTCACATTTTGTAATAAGATTTAGAAGTGTTTAGGTTTTCACAATATTAAATATCGTAGGAGGAATGCACTACGTTTAGCAAATTTCTCATATTACCGTAGGTCTCATGGCAAGACTTAAAGCCGGGGATAATATTTCATTCATCAACCAATATTTTTGGATTAAACTTGGTATTTACCTTCATGTGGTTGAGATCTACCCATTTATGCTTAAAAATCATAGTTTATTTGTTTATCATTGAAGAAAACCTGCATACTCTTTCCCCATGTTAATCATATAGGGAATTGACAAACTTCTTTATTTATGGACAGACTACTACACCATGAAGTGAAAGTGAATTATTACTGGTTGGCTAAATTCAACTACTCAGGACCTGATCAACCCAAAGTTATTTTATCAGCTGGCCAACAATGCTGCAGTTCCATCTGGCCCTAACATGTTCCTTCTACTTACCTTGTTGTCGTGGTTTTGGCTACCCTCCTGTTTGATCACCTGGCCGAGGTGAGATAATACAACATGTTATATTAACATTGATCCAAGTTTAGATTGAATCCAATACTACAATACGAGCAAGGTTTGTATATATATTTGCACACGTATCTCGAAAACGGCACCGAGGAATTTCTTTAAATTTTGGAAATAACTAATTTCCGAGTAGAAAATAAGTTCTAGATAGGTCTAATGTCCAGGTAAATTCGCGTTTTACTGTAATATTAAGTTTAAAATCTAAAAGTTAACATTACGCTTATGGAGAATAAAATGTAAACAATACAAACCAAAACCGCTGTTTATAACCGTTTGACAGATCTTGATTGAAGACTGCGGGGAACAATATAGAGGTTATGCATTAATATTTATTTTATGAATTAAATAAATGCAAAATTATCAGGTTACTAAACAATTTGTAAAAACTTAAGGATAACATAGCTGTGCGAAATAAAAGCAGAAAAAAGTATTTCCAAAATCTTCCGTGTTTTGATAGAAAACGTATTCGTTGTATTGCTTGAAGCCAATTAATTTATGTAGATTAAATTTCTCTTTTGCTTTTCAATCCTCATTCCGTTTATAACAAAATCAGTTGATCACAGGCTAATAATAACGGTATGGATTATTAAACAGTAAATGATCGGCTTTGGCTAAAATACGTTAAACGGCATCGCTCAATTGACTAACGTCGTAGCCGAGTTGTAGCGTGTCGGTCTCAAGAACTATAGGCCGCGAGTTCTTACCCCATCAGAGGCATTACTTTTTGTTCAGTGCTGTATTAATCATGGTGTATTAAATCGGTTTTATTTTAACCACATAAATGTTTTCATTGAGTAATAAATGTGTTTAAATTTTTCTAATTCATTTTTATAATACATGTATTATTCTAAACGAGCAAAGCTCGGTCACCAGGTACTTAAATTATTAAATGAGAATATTATATGTAGGTGAAAAAATTCATAAGACAAAATATGAGAGTTTAGTTTTGATGGATAAATTTAAATAATGTGTTTTAACCAAACCATCAATATTGAACATGATATTTTCATGTTCTGAAAGATGATTTCACATCCCGTTATGGTGAAACATTTGTTCCTTAATAAATAGAAATATTATATGTTCTTTATTATTTGTGGAATATTTATATGTACCTACTTCAGTTAATGGAAGTTAATATAAAAAAAGTTAGAATAAAGGAAGTTAAAATATAGGTTACAAATATGGGTACGTCATACGTCAAATATGGTTCTATTGTCATTATGTGCTCAGGGATTACTGTGGGAGTTTTGGAATACGGACTACTGGACCATTTACACGCTTGTACCTATCGGTGCTGTCACTTACCTGATGCTGCTTCCACCCTTAACTCCTGGACTATCTATATACGGATGAGTACCCTGATCTGTTTACTTTGAATTACTTCTCCACTGAGTGATGGTCTTCAATCTACAACCGATTGAAAGACCAGTAAAAACATTTCTACCTAAATTTGAGCACATGCCATCTCACTTGATCTAACGGGTCGCAGGTGGAACGGGATCATCGGGTAGCTTCGAATTATAAAATAATATGTCTGATACTCTTTGGATCTGTAATGTGTAGACTATGTGTAAATTTTGGTAAATGTAGGTAAATTTTGTGTCCTCATGTCTAGGTGTTAAGTTTTCTGTTATATATGTTGTAAGTCATTCAGGTTATTCGTTACATTAAGATATGTTTTTGTACTATCAAAGTCATTTTAATATAGCCGGCCAAAAATATTAAAGTATAACAGGAAATCTAATAACTGTTATTGAGTCATGCTAAGGCCTGTAATAAACATACTGTCGCCAATTTATGTTGCCTAATTAAAACCCAGGTTGTGAAAACTTAGTATTTTTTCCTACATGCATTTAAATATCAAATTTCATATCAAATAATTCAGTTAAGGGTTATCTCACCTCAACTATTGAAAACTATTAACCTGTTTCATTATGGATCTTTTCCTTTTTTCCGATCCATCCAACTAAAACATTTCCCAAAACAAGGTGGTACCCTATATTTTTTTTGCCAGGAATTACCGTATATTAATGTGTGAACCACCACCTTACACCGATCTATATGGGACTGTTACAATTGAGTTACAACAAATATTTCGTAACATATCTGAAAATACAAAAGACAATCTACAAGACTGGTTATTCAAAACACACTAAGCAAAAGACATTTGAATTGTGCGACGTCTCAATTTTTAAGAATATATCTGGAAGCCTTTATAAACTTATGTTTAACCTATATATTTTCCAAGAAACTCTCTGATACATAATAATAATATGGATATTTAGAATATATCAAACTATATATTTTTCAAATTAAGAAAGAATTATATATAATAATTAGACAATTAAAAAGTAAAAAATCCTATATGAATTTACAGAGGCATTGTAAGATTTCTTTCTTATGGAAAACAAGCGGATACATGTTAGTCAACATGGGATCAGCCCGGTATGTTATTGGACGAACAGATTTAATTATGCTTGGATAATTTAGATGCAGATTGAGTGGATTAAATCATGATTGGAATACACGCCAGAGGGTTTCCTACCTGGTGCATGCTTTATCCAACATTTGCATGGAATACTTTGAAAACACGCTAAAAACTTTAACAAATATTCCAGCATTACATTATTTATACAAAATATTTTTTTCTTTTTAATGGTTTTATGGGATGTTAAATGAGCTTAATATACACTCTAAGATGTGTAATATATTTTTTAACTTCCATATGTCCAATGATGCTAAAAGAATGATGGATAAAACAGAGAATCCATTTTACAAACAATTGTATCCATAAATTTAAGAAATATTTCTCAGATAATAAAAGTACTGTATGAATCAAGTGTTTAACATGAATAAAATACGCTATTAATCTCAATTTCAATTTATAAAATTCTATGTAATCCAACTATTGTTTTGTGTTATTTAAATTATACTAAATATCGACTAAATTACTTAAACTTTATTCTACAAAATATTTCAAGCATTTTTCAATCTTATTAAATATGTTTCATAAAATGTTTGAATAATTAATCGATGACATGAAGTTAATAACATGAGCTGTTCGTTATTGTTTATTCACTAAGAAAATGGAGGCACAACTTGTTAGGGAGGCACATTCTGTTGGTAACAGACAAATGTTCAGTAGCTTTTATGTTTAGTGGTCATCATTCCGGAAAAAATAAACAAATAAATAAATATGAGATTGAGGATCAAAACTACATTATACTTGCTAAAAGTACGTGTTAGTTTACATTAGCGGAAAATAAAACAAGATAGCTGACACAAAATCGATAATATATTAATTTGTAGAAGATAGTTTGTCTAAAGTTATGTCTAGCCCCTGACCCATGACTTACTATATTTTCTAGGAGTAACTAAGTTGAATCACTGGACTCTCAGAATGAATATTCCCTATTCACTTAACCATATTCGAAAGGTTACTTCATCATGCCGAATTAGTTCAGAACTAAAATCTCAATTCAATGGGTAAATGTTCATCAAGATGTTCTGCACTCTCCCTGCTTTGTACATCAACTAATGCAACACCTCATGAAAGATTATTTCTGTTTGCCAGTAGATCTTTTACACCATCATAGCTGTTAAGCCCAGGGCCTGTACTTATGAGACTATCCAAATATCAACCGGTCGATGAGGAAACCCTTCTTCTTCAAGAAAACCCAGAGTATAAAGTAAATGCTGTTAATGTGGCTAAATCTATTGTTTACAATAAATAGATGTGTAAAAGAAATGAAAGAAAACTTATAAAACATAAATTTTGTTAAATCCAATACTATAATACGAGCAAGGTTTGTATATATATATATATATATATATATATATATATATATATATATATATATATATATATATATATATGTTTGCACACGGATCTCGAAAACGGCACCGAGGAATTTCTTTAAATTTTAGAAATAACTAATTTCCGAGTAGAAAATAAGTTATAGATAGGTCTAATGTCCAGGAAAATTCGTGTTTTCTTGTAATATTAAGTTTAAAATCTAAAAATTTTACATTACGCTTATGGAGAATAAAATGTAAACAATACAAACCAAAACAGCTGTTTATAACCGTTTGACAGTTGTTCTTGATTGAAGACGGCAAAGAACAATATGTGAATAGAGGTTTTTCATAGATATTTGTTTTATGTATGTAATAAATGTAGAATTATCAGGTTACTAAACAATTTGTAAAAACTTAAGGGTAACATAACGGTGCGAAATAAAAGCAGGAAAGAGTATTTCCAAAATCTTCCGTGTTTTGATAGAAAACGTATTTGTTGTATTGCTTGAAGCCACTGTAACAAACCAATTAATATGTGTAAATTAAATTTCTCTTTTGCTTTTCAATCCTCATTCCGTTTATATCAAAATCAGTTGGTCACAGGCTAATAATAACTGTATGGATAGTTAAACAGTAAATGATCGGCTAAAACAATTGAGGTTGGCTAAAACACCTTAACCGGCGTTGCCCATTTGGCAGACGCCGTGGACTAGCGGTAGTGTGTTAAGCCTCGTAATATGTAGGTCGCGTGTTCTAACCCCATCAGGGACAATCCTTTTTGTTCAGTGCTATATTAATTATAGCGTATTAAATCGGTTTTATTTAAACCACATAAATGTTTTCATTGAGCAATAAATTTGTTTTAATTTTGCAAATTAACTTGTAAAATACATGTCTTATTCTATCCGAGCAAAGCTCGGTCACCAGGTACTTTTATATTAACATACATCTAAGGATTAAATAGTTTTGTTTAATGTAAGTAGTTTAATACCTAAGAGTAAACACCTAGGTTAGGATGTAATATTTTCTGAGAAATATAGTTGAAGCTAGCATTTCAAATATAGATGAAGCTTCGGCGCTTTAAATAGCTCCAGGGCGGATAAAAGGCCGCTCCAAAGTTGTGAGATGTGTTGGTATAAGTGGTTGTTGTAGAAGAGGGGTAGGTTATTGCTGCTCAGTTCAGACTGCTGCATTAAATGGCCTCATGTGTATAAACCTGTTTATACTCTTCCGGAACTGCAAGTTCACTTCAGTTATAATTTATTTAAATTTTCAATAGATTATTTGGTACAGTAATTCAGAAAAATATGACCGATAAGTTTTATTATAGACCGTGTTAACTTTCATGTTGCACAATACTTGCTAATAAGTATTGTGGAGTTTAGAATAGTTGTTTTTTTCTTAAAACCCATTGAGTTAGGTCACTCATTTTATATAAAATGTTTAATAACAAAATAATTTGTACAGTATTTAATATGATATAAGCAGTACGCTGAGTTATATATATATATATATATATATATATATATATATATATATATATATATATATATATATATATATATACAATATTATATAGAATTGTTTAAATTAATTAAGGACTGGCTTTATTCACTGAATTCATAAAATGTAAGTTAAGGGCAAAATAACTGGTTTCACAGCAAGCAATCATAGTTATGAAACATCAAGAAATTTCATCATGCACAAATTCTTTAACATAACATTACCTTTAAAACCCGTTACGATTAAATATGTTTAACAATTTTCAAATCTAAAAGGAGAAATTATATTTCAATATATTTCTTGTTTTCCTAGAGAGCATTTTATCCGAACCATCTAATTATGGTGATTAATAGAGGAATTGGTAGCACGGCCATTTTAGTAAGTTTAAAGGAATTAACAAAAATTAAGTGTTCATCAGTCAAGTGATCTGTTCCAAAGCCTTGCTTGATTTTTCTCTTTATGACAAAAAATAACACGTATAATGTAATCAGCATAGAAGTAGACCTGAACTCCCTAATAACTCAATTCCCTTAAATTATTTTGGCTTTCCAATTATTACAGTACAATTTTAACTATAGCTAATGGTAGAATATTACTATATCTGCCGCTAAGCCTGACTTGAGAATCCTCTATGCATGCTATTTCATGCTACTCTATGCGTCATTCATGTTATTTAGCACTAAGATTCTAGCTTGTTTTCTAATAAGTGTGGATGAGTAAAACAAACGCAAAATATTGACTATGGTCCCTTAATTCAGTTTTGAAGCCGATAACTTGTTTGTCAAAGATTTGAGTTATGCTGCACCCACATCAGGTACACCCTGTATTGGATAAAAGGGTCAGAAATAAATACAGAGTTCAAATTCATTTTCAAATTTTAATGCAAGTTTGCATCTTTTCAGGAATACACCAATACCAATACTGTGTTCTGATAATCATCTAATTGCAGCTACTTTGTTGGAATATGATTGGATTTTTAAGGGTCTTTTAAACGAAACTAGCTGATTCGCACTAAATGTGCCCAAACTGTAAAACTGGAAAAATACGAAGTTATAGGCCTACACTCATTTATATAAGTGTGTTTTTAATTTATTAGAAACTGGGGTCAGGATGAGGCATCTAGTTCTGGTGTCAATGGTGAACTAGAAGGATATATCTCGGCACTACCTAGTGTAACTTGAGTGACTATCCAGGAAACTTTACTGATTTCAGTAACCACCTAGAATAAATAATCTTTACAAAACATTTTATATAATTTATTAAACTTAAGATTGTATGCAAACATTTAAGATACTGATTCCATCACATCCACAATTAATTAAGCCTAATTTAGTTCAGTGGTAAAGTACTAATATAAACTTCAACCGAGCTTATGTGAGATAGTTATTGTATTACAAAAGGATGACTGTCACAGTTTAAAATCCAAATGTTATAATTATGAAGCATACTATGCAGTTGCCTGGGCTAATACACCTTAAATATCCTTCGATATTAAATTGTCCTCAAATCTTAGCCACCTAGCCGAGAATCCCCATACCTAGACTCGACGTCTCATAATCGTCGGTCGGGCTTTAAGAGCTTTCCTTACCTCGGGGAAGGCATTAAAATTGTTTATTCAAACTATGGTGAACACACACATACATTCTTACTACTTATATCATAAAATACTAAAATACTTATATCATACTTACAATACTTAATGAAACTTTTTAATTTTACAAAGGTAATGCTTATATCAAATTAAAGCTCAGAATATGGGCATGTTTTAAAGTATTTTACTTTAACAAAACTCAAAAATGACCAATTTAATATAAATTTTTAATTTTATTTTTATATAAACACAATTTTTGTACGTGAGCCATCATATTATATTTCATTTAAAAAATTTGTAGAGAAATTTTGGATTAATCGTAGCTAATTTATCTTTTTCTGTAAAAATTTAAAAAGGCCTCTTGAGGCCTTACTGGAACCTCAGACGGTGTGTGACCTACCACTTAAAACATTGCTGGATACACCAGAGAGTGTGTAATCGACCACTTGAATCCTTGCTGGATACCCAAGAGGGAGCGAACTAAAACTTAAAACCTCACTGGATACCCCCAGAGGGCGTGTGACCTACCACTTGAAACCTTGCTGGATGCCCCGGTGGGTGTGTGACCTATTTATCTCACAAGGCCTTTCTGGATGCCTCAGAGGGTGCGTGACCTACCTCTCCAGGCCTTGCTGGATGCCCCAGAGGGCGTGACCTACCTCTCAAGGCCTTGCTGGATACCTCAGAGGGCGTGTGACCTATCTATATCTCGAGACCTTGCTGGATACCTCAGAGGGCGTGTAACCTACCTCTCGAGGCATTGCTGGATGCCTTAGAGTGCGTGTAACCTATCTATCTCTTGAGGCCTTGCTGGATACCTCAGAGGGCGTGTGACCTACCACTTGAAACCTTACTGAATACCCCAGAGAGTGTGTGATCGACTATTTCAAACCTCGCTGGATACCCTAGAGAGTGTGTAATCTACCACTCGAGGCCTTCCTGGATACCTCAGAGGGCGTATGACCTATCTATCTCTTGAGGCCTTGCTGGATACCTCAGACGGCGTGTGACCTATCTATCTCTTGAGGCTTTGCTGGATACCTCAGAGGGCGTGAGACCTATCTATCTCTTGAAGCCATGCTGGATACCTCAGAGGGCGTAAGACCTATCTATTTCATGAGGCCTTGCTGGTTACTTCAGAGGGCGTGTGACCTATCTACCTCTAGAGGGCGTGTGACCTATCTATGTCTAGAGGCCTTGCTAGATACCCCAGAAACTGTGTGACCTACCTCTTGAAATCTCACTTAATACCCCAGACAGTTTGTGATCAACTACTCAAAACCTTGCTGGATACCCAAGAGAGTGTATGGTGAACCACTTTAGGCCGTGCTGGATACCCCAAAGAGTGTGTGATCAACCACTTGAGGCCGTGTTGGATGCCTCAGAGAGTGTGTGATCTACCACTTGAGGCCTTCCTGGATACCTCAGAGGGCGTGTGACCTATCTATCTCTTGAGTCCTTGCTGGATACCTCAGACGGCGTGTGACCTATCTATCTCTTGAGGCTTTGCTGGATACCTCAGAGGGCGTGAGACCTATCTATCTCTTGAGGCCTTGCTGGATATCCCAGAGGGTGTGTGATCTATCTATCTCTTGAACCCTTGCTGGATACCTCAGAGGGCGTAAGACCTATCTATTTCTTGAGGCCTTGCTGGTTACTTCAGAGGGCGTGTGACCTATCTATCTCTCGAGGCCTTGCTGGTTACCTTAGAGGGCGTTCTATTTCTTGAGGCCTTGCTGGTTACTTCAGAGGGCGTGTGACCTATCTATCTCTCGAGGCCTTGCTGGTTACCTTAGAGGGCGTGTGACCTATCTATATCTTGAGGCATAGCTAGATACCCCAGAAACTGTGTGACCTACCTCTTAAAACCTTGCTGGATACCCAAGAGAGTGTGTGATCAACCACTTTTGGCCGTGCTGGATACCCCAAAAGGTGTGTCAACCACTTGAGGCTGTGTTGGATGCCTCAGAGAGTGTGTGATCTACTACTTGAGGACTTGCTGTATACCTGAGAGAGTGTGTGATGAACCACTTGAGGCCTTGCTGGATATCCCAGATAGTGTGTGATCATCCACTTGAGCCCTTGCTGGATACCCGACAGAGTGTGTGATGAACCACTTGAGGCCTTGCTGGATACCCCAGAGAGTGTGTGATCTACTACTTGAGGACTTGCTGTATACCTGAGAGAGGGTGTGATGAACCAATTGAGGCCTTGCTGGATATCCCAGATAGTGTGTGATCATCCACTTGAGCCCTTGCTGTATACCCGACAGAGTGTGTGATGAACCACTTGAGGCCTTGCTGGATACCCCAGAGAGTGTGTGATCATCCACTTGAGCCCTTGCTGTATACCCGACAGAGTGTGTGATGAACCACTTGAGGCCTTGCTGGATACCCCAGAGAGTGTGTGATCATCCACTTGAGCCCTTGCTGTATACCCGACAGAGTGTGTGATGAACCACTTGAGGCCTTGCTGGATATCCCAGAGAGTGTGTGATCATCCACTTGAGCCCTTGCTGTATACCCGACAGAGTGTGTGATGAACCACTTGAGGCCTTGCTGGATACCCCAGAGAGTGTGTGATCATCCACTTGAGCCCTTGCTGTATACCCGACAGAGTGTGTGATGAACCACTTGAGGCCTTGCTGGATACCCCAGAGAGTGTGTGATCATCCACTTGAGCCCTTGCTGTATACCCGACAGAGTGTGTGATGAACCACTTGAGGCCTTGCTGGATATCCCAGAGAGTGTGTGATCATCCACTTGAGCCCTTGCTGTATACCCGACAGAGTGTGTGATGAACCACTTGAGGCCTTGCTGGATACCCCAGAGAGTGTGTGATCATCCACTTGAGCCTTTGCTGTATACCCGACAGAGTGTGTGATGAACCACTTGAGGCCTTGCTGGATACCCCAGAGAGTGTGTGATCACCCACTTGAGCCCTTGCTGTATACCCGACAGAGTGTGTGATGAACCACTTGAGGACTTGCTGGATACCCCAGATAGTGTGTGATCATCCACTTGAGCCCTTGCTGTATACCCGATAGAGTGTGTGATGGACCACTTGAGGCCTTGCTGGATACCCCAGAGAGTGTGTGATCTACTACTTGAGGACTTACTGTATACCTGAGAGAGTGTGTGATGAACCAATTGAGGCCTTGCTGGATATCCCAGAGGGCGTGTGACCTATTTCTCGTGGTCGCGTACCTTTGGATTGTTATGGTTTCCCATCAGCCGATCGATCCTGTCCTCGGCGATAGGTTTGGACAGCTGATGATACCAAATATATAATACAAGAGAAAAATATGAGTTAGGTCTTTTGCTTCTTTTTCTTAATATAATATCTAAATATCCTTTACTTCATATTTCCCTCTTAATGTCATAGGCCTTCTGGTGTCTAATCGATAATGGAAGTGCTTCCTTCCAGCTGCTAACACATTGACCAACGCTGGACATGCACCCTGAAGGTTGAGTTTGAACGATTGTTCAATTGGTTTGCTAGAAAAAATGAAAAATTAAAATTAAAAGATTTGTGTACTTTTCGTTTACTTAATATAAAAAGTTTTCAAGGAAAATGAGAGCATAGAAATAAATGAGTAACATACAGTAAAAAAATAGTTTTTCATGTGATTGTTTTGACAGTATATTTTCAATACTTAACATATGATTTGATAAATGTAAAAAAATCTATATGAAATGGTTTTAAATAGAAAGAACATAAAGGGTTTTACATGTATTTTTTTTATTACAATCTAGAGATATTAATCCCAAAAATTACCATTGGGATAAAAAAAATAAAAAAATATAAAAAAATAAAATATAAAATAAAATAATAATAATATAATAATAATATAATAATATAATAAAATATAAAATATAAATAAAATAAAAATTGGGTTTTTTATTGTAATCCCAAGTTGAAACCAAATGGTGTGCCATTTCATAATTCCTCAAAATTAGTTGGTTGCGTTTTGCATTTTTATGTGGTTTAATTTTGTGAAGGGCTTTAAGCTCAAAGCAACCTTTAAAATTTTGTTGTGGTGGGAAGCATGATTAAAAATAGGGTTCATTTGATCTTCATGTACTACATCAAAACGATGGCTAGTCATACGAAATTGAAAAGAATTATATTTTTGACCAATAGAGTCTTTTGTACAATCTTTGCATGATAGTTGGTAAATCATATCATGAGTTTCACACACTCATTTTCTAACTATTGGATAAACTTTGTCCGTCGCACAGTGTTTAAATTCTGTGGAATTAAACATAATTTTTCATATGTCACAACGAGATTTGTGTTTGGTACACAACCGTGACAATTACCTACTTCTTTACGCCGATAATTTTGAATTTTGCATCAAACAGACGTGTGTGTGTGTGTGTGTGAACCTGATATACCTGGATCCTGATAGGGTCAGGTGATATATATCCTGATAACCTGATAGGAGACAATAACGAGGGTAGTAGGTTTTTCTCATATGTGAAACGTAATATAGAGGCAAGCACTTTAAATGCATTTCTTTTGCCAACAGGTTTGATTGCATGAATGAGCATTGCAACAAATTTTATAAAATATTCAAAACTGTTATATAATGTAAACACTGGGACATATAGTTCAATCTAGTTTTAATGAATTTTATATTTTTGTAAAATAGGTCTATTTAAGTAGAACATGTTAAAACAGTTACAAATCAAATAAGCTTCAGAGTTTGAGGTACACTGTTCTTTGACATATAATACCCCTGTCGCAGACGACCTGCCTACTCGGCGATCTTTCGTATCTGTAAAACATGGCCACGACCTTTAAAACAAAACATGACCAATTTTTTTGCTACATAATTCTGGATTTGACCAGACAAAGGTAGAATGTTCTAGTTTTAATTAACAACTAAAACTGGAAATGGAAATTTTCTTCAGCGAAAATTATTAATTGACAATGAATGACACAGAGCAAATAAGCCACAATCTAAACATTATGAAAATTTTTGATAAACTTGATGACAAATAAGCTAATGAATTTGTAAACATTAAATAAACTCTGTGTTAGAGCATTTTATTGACATTGCTTATAATAAATTTTTGGATTGATTTATAATTTTGTTGTTTATAGAATCAGTTTAAAAATTAATAATGTAATTTTAAAATCGAATCATTGTATTAATCTTGGGAAGAAATTGCTATAATGGATTAATTGGTTAGTGGTTTCCAAACTATTGAAAATTCTAAACTCATTCTAAACTCATTTCTAAACTCAAAATTCTAAACAACTCACCGTCCTATGTTTCAATGCATGCCGGAGGGAGACTGGTCCCAGAGAAACAAAGATATTGGACTATCAAGATACATTATTCCTAAATAGTTCAAGATTTAAAGAAAGGTATGAGAAAATATATAACTATAAATGACTATGGATAACTATAATATATAGGCCTAACTATAAATATATAACTTATAAATGGTTTCTTATATAGTTTAAGAAAAATAAATAGCTAATTATAATATTTCAAATAGAATATATTTTATTGTATCACAAAGTCTAATGTCCATATCAATATCAACAACTTATAAATTTTATTATTAGCCTAAGATAATCATGGCATTATAAGTGATACCACGCGAACAAATGTTTTTCCGTAATATAAAACAGGATAATGATATAATGTACGCACTTAAAGATTACAATGAAATATATTAGTGGCTACATTTAAAATGTTTAATCAGAGGTCTACCGTATATGTGGAGGACTACACGTAATAAGCAGTGTTACACCGACATAAGCCGTTATCTGGCAACCCAGTTCTGTTATTGTTCACAACACTATATGAATAATGAGATTTTGTGATCTCGTATTGACCTCATTTCACTGTAATTGTGGAATTCATTAGCTTTTATAAAATGTAGCTTTTTAATATATTGTTGGATTAATTAGATTAACTTCATGAACTGTGTAAACTGTGTAATAACAATATTTTATAAGAAAGATATTATATATAAATATGCATCAATTTATAATAAATATAAATTTGCATACATATAATTATTTTTATATGTATGTAAACCAATTATAACAAGGTTTAATACTCAGTACTTGTACCGAGTATTAAATTATATACTTAAAAGAAGATTTACTAAGGGGTAAAGCAACTTATCCCTCCCACCTCTCCAAATAGGTTTTTATACTTTTATTTACAACAAAGTCATGTAATTAAACCACACTTTTTTAATTATCTAAACCCAAATGGGATCCCGCAAATTGACTCATGACTTCTTGCACGCTAACCACTAGGCTATGGAAATACCTAGTTTCCGAGAAAGATCCAATAAAATAGATATAGTCGCATACTGTATTTCACTGATATACGATAAGGCTAATAAGACAAATCCGTAGAAAGAATATGTCTTATCAACCGTATCTTTAACATTCTGTGTATTATATTAAATATTATCAAACTATACGTTGGTGCTTTACATACTCTATGAAGACAATAAACACGTAACCTCAAGAACCTCAGATATTGTCGATATTTTAATCATTTACTTATGTTTTAGAAGAAATAAAAATGCCTTTATTGGATGAAGCGTTATCTGAGTTGTCACAACTGGTTTTCAGATACAACTATTGTCTAGGCTATATGTAGTTAATGTGAATAATTAGCTAGCATTATCAAGAATATCATGAACTTAACAATAATTTACATCAACGCAATTATAAATGAATAAATAGTTTCAACAAACAAAACATAAATAATAGAGTAGAATAATAAATAAATAAATGATAGCATTTAAAAACTGCCACTATTTAGTAATTTTTTACTTTAATTTTATAAGACTTTACAGTACAATTTTTCAAGGTAGTATTGAATTATACAATGTGGGGCCGAAATACGAAGAATCCTTCCTTCCACACACACGGTGTACTCTTGCAAAATGAAGCAGCTCGTCACTTGGAGTGCAGCGCTCCGAGACGTGCTGCCTAGCTATTCATTTTTTGGGATAGATTTGGGCTTTTGTAGGGTTAATCCCTTATAAATTAACAAGCTCGTTAACACCTTACAAGCTACTACCATTGTTGTCAACTGGGTATCCTTCCCATGTGAGGTTACATGGTCTCTCCTTCTTAAACCATAAACAAATCTTAGTGAGCCATTCTGTAATCTATGTATTCTTCCAGCGCATTTCTTCGATATATTGTTCTCATATACAGAGTGGCAGTATTCAAAAGCTGAAAGATTCACAGATATAATCATTTTAATTTTAGCCTCCACTGACAGCAAGTCCCTTTGCCTATAAAGACCTCTTAGCTTACCGAGTGCTCGTTGCTGACATGTTACCGTGTAACATGTTACTGTCACATAGTTCGAAAGAGTAAGGCCTTCATCCAAGGTAACTCCCAGAGTTTTTAAACACTTAAAAATTTTAAAGACACAACATCAAGGATTATCCTAGAAATGATTTCCATCTCCATCAAATCAGAAATAGTCTAGAGGTATTATGTTGTGGACAGAACATTTATCAACATTTAACCTTGGACCATGTTTCACAGACCACGCTGCCACAGACTTTAGCTACTGAATTATAATGTTAAAAGTGTCTTTAATATAAGTTTTATCATAAACTTAGTGAAGATGACAATCATCAGCGTTCAATTGTAACTGACAATGTTTCACGGTACTCATTATATTAGAAGTGTAAATATTATACAATATTGGCCCAAGGAAACTACCCTGTTGGACACCTGGGCTCTGAGACTTTCCGACATTTAATTGTTAACTTTCGTGACTTGAGAACGGTTTCTATATAAGATCGAACCCAATTGATTTATCCGTCATCAAAACAAAAATACTTTAGTTTAATCTGAAGCAAATTGGGGCAAATGGAGTCAAATTCCTGAGAGTAGCCTGAAGTTACAAGTGTGCTGTATTGCCCTTTGTCTTTCGTCATTAAAAACAGATTTAAAAAAGATTAAGTAACGCCATACAGATGCTATAGTTTTTTTCAAAGGTCAGATTAAAACTTAGGCAAAATATTTTGTTCATCAATGTGTCTTTCCATCTGATGAGCTACAACCTTTTCCAGAACTTTAGATAAAGCTAGGTGTACAGAATTAGGTCTTAGGTTTTGAGCACTAGAGGGGGGTTTAATTTTCGACAATGGGCGGACTATACTTTTTTCCGATTTTCTGAAAAGAAAGACAGATTTTTTAAGATGCCTGATTAGCATAATAACATAGAGGCTTACAGATTTTATCATATTAAAAGATATTTGATCCGTGCCAACTGCTCTCAAATCGGATGCACTAAAAGCCGCAAACACATCTAACTTTGTAACGGCTTTAAATGTAAACTTTCCTATCCCAGTATGTTAATTTAACCCATAAAAGTCAACCAATCTGTCAGACTGTAAATCCATCTGCATAGTAACAAAATGACTATTTATTTTATTTACGTCCATGTCAATATCTCTAATATCTCTAATTTTTTTCAGGTAAAATATCATATTGACGGAGACACAACAAAACTCTTTAGAAACTTAAGAGTTAGCTATCTTATTTGCATACTAACACTTCTTTGCCATTGATATGAGCTCAATCAGACAATTTACAGCTTTATATTCATTTCAATCTGTAAGCCTTTCATGTTTCCAATAGACACGCCTTAATTTGCTTGTATTAAAGTGTTTATTTCTGAGGTCATCCATGGAGTTTTTTCCTTGTTGTTCCTTGTTTTATTACTATAGGTGCATATTTATCATATGCAGCTCCTAAGTTTAAAGTGATAAACTTTTAACCATTATGAACATTTCTCATTTCTAACACACTATACCAATTTACAGCAGATATTTATTTTATTCCAGCATTTGTGTAAATTTTGAGTAATCTATATATGATAGTATGTTTGATAACTCTCCAACAACTTCTCCTTGGATGTGTACATATGCAAATTAATTACCAGTAATTCTTATCCCTCTGTTATCAGTAATACTAGAAGCGTTAATTACGCCAAATTTCAAGAGTTCACGCACCATTCATCATAAATATGATCTAACAGAGTGGCCGTTTTATGCCTTACTCTAGTTGGCTCATTGATCTTCTGAATTGTTCCTGTGGAGCGACCATCTAAATATATAAAACAAAGTCGTGTTATTTACACGCATTATAACTCGAGAACGGCTAGACCGATTTTAATGATCTATGATTTTTTTGGATTCGTCTCTGCTCTGGTCATGAGGCATATTCAGTTTCCATAAATTCAATTCGTTTCCATTTTATATCGTTTTAAATTTCTAATGTCAATCTTATGAGGACTAAGTTTGTTTACACATGTTACAATAAAACCATTTGATTTCTTAAGCTACAGCTGTTGTTTTACTTTCCATTAGCAATATGCTTTTCTATCCAATGCCATCTGAATCATTCATTAATGTAAAACTATGGAGTAAATGTGTACTGTACAAAATGAACAGCATTATTTCCACGTTAATAGTTAATGGTTTTTGGGAATTACGTACTGTATTTATATATTTTTTATTTTCTGTATGAATAAAAGTCAGAGTTTATATGTTTGCCAAATAAAATAATTACAATGTTTACACATATTAGGTTTATTATAATAATCAGTTGTTGAATATTTAAAGCTTTCATAACGAAGCCGCAATGCTATTTGACTTCAGAACATGGCCAATCCTACAGTTAAACCTGTATTTTCTGTTAGGCGTTATGAAGTTCGCCGGGTCAGCTAGTAGATATATAAAACACTGGATCGCTGAGTCAGATAGCGGCTAGCTCTAAAAACGAGCCGGAGGTGACTCTGCTTCCCCCACTACGCAGAGTTATTAAAAATCCTCATATTGCATAACGCAGCTTATTCGTTTATATTAGAAGAAAAATTTATTATTGTTAATTTATTATTGTCTTATAATTTCTCTTTATCATTTTGGTAAAACAATAATTAGTTGTCTTGAACAAAATAAAACTTTCGCTAAACAGTAACGAACCAATTACGAGTAAATACAAAGTTTTATATTTTTCTGAACAATTATAGGGTAAGATAAAAAGGAAAAAGACTTAACAAATAACGGATTAATGGGTTGATATAGACTATTTAACACATACAGAGTTATCGATGATATTTAAGATTAATAACATACAGTTTTGAAGTGTATAGATGTGTTAAGTATTTTCAGTGAAAATGTGGTAGCGTGCTGGGCCCATATCGCAGAGGTGTGTGGATCGAACCACACTTGGCTACCATTTGCATTATAAAGATTGGTGGTAATGCTTAGACTTGAAGTGTAGAAATGGTAATGTGGAGGTTATGAGTGCTAATCAACATTGGAATATTGATTTCCACCTATTATGTACAAATTATTAATATTTATAAATTATAAATTAATTATAATTTATAATTTCTTACCCTATTATGTATATTATTAAAGTAAAGAAACAATTAGTGTAATTGTATGTATAGATTGTCATAACTTTAGGAAAACAATTCTGAGATTAATGTTAGTGTTTGTGTTGAACGTTACAGATGGAAAATAAATGAGAAAACTGAAATAATATCAACTCTAAGATCAAAAGTAAGAGGAAGGTACTGGGAATATTACCAGTACCTTCTCGATCGTAGCCACACAGCCCTAAACCAAGCCAGCTTTGATGGCGTGTTAAATTTAAAACATATCTTGGCTAACCTATCTGCGTAATTTCGGAAATAAATTAATTATTTGTCATGAGTGTAAAATTGGTCAACACATGGGTTTTGACGAAGCCCCCTGGTACCTACTAAATGTTAATTTTCTAAGTAATTGGTGGCATTCCGTGTTCCCTGCTGATCCCAAACATCCCTCAACCTTTCCTTAACTAATCCATTATAATCTAGTATTAACAGTTAAATATCCACATAACTCGGAGGTTGGCTGCCGGTGAAAAAATTTGGTGGTTGCTTCGTCGTAGGCTAGCGCATCAAGAAATGGGAATCAACAGGTTGCCTCAAAGTTGAGACTGCGACACGGCCGACTATATCCCGCGTCAAGCAAATCGGTCATGTAGTATAAGAAAGTGGCTAACCGCCACAGCTAAGCTCCCTTCGATAGGAATGTTTACGCTTGCGCTGGTGAGGATGAACAAAAGAGGTAAAAGTGTTGGTGTCTGTGACGGTCCCTGTGTTTTGTTTATTTATTTGAGGATTGTTTTGTGGTGTGTGGGGAACTTGACATTGGAAGCTACAAGTGATCACCAGGGTTTTATGGCAACCGGTGCCTTCACTCTCCTTTCCCTACTCCTAGGTGATCGAAATTAAGCAATCCTGTGTTCTAAATTGGAATCCGATGGCGCACCTCAAGTCTCACGGTGGCGCATCCGAATGAAATCTTTGAATGGGTCGATTGTGTGGTGTCGTCATTGACCGGGCTCCTTCTCCCCTTGAAAGAAAAAAGGAAAATTGAGGCCAAGATTTCTGACTGCGTTTCACGTTGAAGAGGTACTTTTGCAATTGAAATTGGTGATATATGTATCTGCACGAACATTTTTTTATGAGCTTTAACGAATACGACATGGAGATGCTTTACATTCGGGCTTGACTCCATCCATGGTCTATGTCCTTTACTCTGAATATTTTGTAATACTGGTCGGATATTCCGGAATCTTGTATGTACTGTGACTGTAATGGTGTCCTCTTGGCTATTTCAGGTTCTACTTTTGTTGAGTATGTTGCTGGTTGTTGTGGTGGTGATCTTGAACTGATTTAGTGCCTTTTGATTGGTTGTCGGAAACTTAGTAGACAAGGTTCTTTTCCCTTGGATGGTGGTTTGATCCTGTGGTCAAGCGTTAAGGTACTGAAAAGAAGAAGAAAAGAAGGAATGGTGAAGTGTTTGGAAAGATGTTTGATTACTGCTGAAGAGTTACTGAAGAGATGTTTGATGATTGCTGAAGAACTACTGCATTTGTTAGGTTTCATCTGAGCCCTGAGATTTAGATGCGCAGTAGACTGAATCTCAAATATGGTGGTGGAGAGGAACGGTCGATGTGCTGTTTACTAACAAAGAAATAAAATAAATCTAAATAAAAACATTTGTGAAATGTATATAATAAAATATGTAAAATCTCGTTCATCTCAGAGCTCAGATGAAACCTGATGAACCATATTCATAAAAGCTAAAAATATGAATTTCAATGGTTTAATATAGACTATTAAACACATACAGTGTTATTAATGATATTTAATATTATAATATATTTATGAGTTAAAAATGTATATTTTCATAGTATTCAGGATAAGAAAGGATTTCATATACTTCACAGTTAATTGAGCAGGGCAATATTGTATCTTGTACTGTAGGAAAATCCAGTAATGACAGTTGGAAAACTATTTTAAGTTCATGTTTAAACATGTTTATCAAAGAAATTAAAAAAGCTTATTTCTATATCAACTTCCAAATAGTTATTGGCAAGGTTGTTTGATTATTTTTTAACAAATGATTTTGCATTGTATTTTATTTAATATGAAAGATAAGTTTTACATTTTAAATTGAATAAAAACTTTAGGTTAGTCATTCTATGATTCAAAAGGTTAAACCCTCCGAAGGGAGCTCTTGTGAGATGTGTTGAATAAATTATTGGAATTCATCCCTCGGCAGCTGTTATGTGCTTATATGATAACACCCTTTGTTTTGTGTCTCTGCGAAAAGATTCTCCTCATAGTTTTTGTAAGTAATTGAGTAATTTATATACCCAAAAAATATGACGATACTAGACTTTGGACTGGAAGGGTGACGTAGGCTTGTATTCCAGCTGTTTGGATGTCACGAATTGTGGATATTTGTGATTGGTGGTCGGTGGGAGTAGTGTTTACCTGTGTGGATATACGTCCACACTATTAAATACTACGTTAATTCAGAAAGTCTAGCTTAATAATTAAACCAGGTTGTAGTTCAGAGGCTATTGTAGAGGACGCAGCACTGGCGGCAGAGATGCGCAGTGCGCGACACGAGGTGCTAACGACAGTTTGCGAGGGGAGAAAATAAATAACCCCGTCGCAGCATACCTGCGTACTCAGAAAATTTCCAAATCAATATTAAAATAAGAATAATAATAAAAGTTTAATCAATATCTGTAAATAAATATGACAATTATTTGCCAATTCTCCATTAACTTAACATGGGAAAGAGAATGCAGAGTTTCTGCTGTGAGGAAAACTGAAATTAGTCACTTCTACCATAAAGAATTTTTATTTCTGCCATTTATACCAGCTTTCATCAGCATCTGTCCATAAATTAAGGAGTTTTCCTATTCCCTACATGATTAATAAGGGAAAAGAGTATGCAGGTTAGCTGCGATGATAAACACGTAAACTATGATTTTTAAGCATGACTGGATGGATCTCAACCTCATGAAGGTAAATGTAAAATTTCATTGCTAATAAATAATGATTTAAATAAAATGAACAGCTTAAAAACACTAGTCAAAATAGATTAATATGTGCTATTTAAATACCCTCACAGCAGCAGACCAACATAAACGGTAAATTTCCATTTATTTATGAGATTGTTGCATTTCTTTGATAAATGAATAAAATTAATTTATATGCTAAGGAAGTTATTGATTTATATCTGGCGTAGCATTATATTCATATTCATTAATATATATGTACACACACACACACACACACACAAACACACACACACACACACACACACACACACACACACACACACACACACACACACACACACACACATATATATATATATATGATTGTGTAATTCACAACTTAGGGCTGCTAATAATACAGTTATTAGTAAATTAAATGAACTTGAGCACCCGTTGAACATTTTTCTTTTTTACATGATACACGACGCGTTTTTCTTAAATTGTTTCATTTTCACATTGTACTTATAGTCTAAATTTATATAAATAAAGAAACATCAGTTAGGTCATTTTTGAAAAACGTGTGTTTCAGTATCTGTTGTATCAGTTTCCTTACATAGAAAATAAGTAAGTATAGTGGCATGAGAAAAAAAAGTGTTAATTCAAATAAATTAGTAAACCTTAACAAGATTAAACTATACAACGAATTTCATCATTACAATTAAAACAAGGAAATTAGTTTGTTTACCTTCGGTAAGAAGTTAAATCATTAAATGTAGGCTACATTATTCTTAATTTAGGGAATAAGCAATTGAGTTTTAAGTCATGACGATAAACATTCTTAAAGCTGTTTGCCAGCATGGTTATAGCTTATGGTTTATAATATATGAAGCAATGTACCAAGTTTTATCAACATACTTAAACAAAATTATTAAGGTGTAGCTTAAATGTTTGCCTTACTATTAAAACATAGATTAATGTGATTGTAACAAATAGTCTCTTTAAGTTTCTGCAAAATTAGGAAGAGTATTTACATCTGGATTGAAATATAGCTTTATATTTACTATAGTAGTCATAGGGCCGGTTCACGAGCTCGGGGTTTCGTAGTCCGGGGTTATCGTTGGTCTCGGCCAAATTTAGTCCAGGACTAAAAAACGGGTTCACGAGATAGAGATTAAAATGCATTTGGTCGAGAGCAAGCTTAGCCGAGACCAACGCTAGTCCTGGGTTAACAGCGGGGAATGGCAGGGAATTTTCGCTGGGAAGGTTGGCAAGGGCCACATCCGCTATATCTTCCTGGCTACTCTTTTATTTCGCGAAATGTCCCAAAACCAAAACAATGGGATGGCATTGCAGGGTGGGGTTTTTAATAAATAAAAGCGTAAACCCACAAACATGTGTTATATAATATTAACGTAATTTATATATAGACGAACAAAAATTATATTATAAAATACGTAATCATTTTCCATATTATAAAATAAGTAATCATTTTTCTTTGACTAAATTTTTGACATGGATATGTCTTAGCTCTGTGGGGGGGGGCGTTAGTGATTTTTAAGATGAAAAATATTTAACATGTTTCTATAGAAACTACCAGGGCAGTTATTGAATTCATTGGATGTTTAGTATAAAATAAACGGTATCAGTGGACTGACACACACTTTCTCCCTTAAGTAAATTTAAAAAAGAAATCCTGTAATAAAACTATCATGTTCTTCAAAGTTTATCATTTAATAATTTATTTTTTCAAAAATAATCATCCCATTTCTGAAAATAAAACAAGAGAGACAAAGTTAAATTAATTGATTGATTTGTATGGGGGAAACCCCCCCCCAGGTCATACCAAGCTTTTTTGAGTTGATTTTGTTGGGTAGTTTGACCTAACGCTTCATACCAAGTTTTATGGAAAACGGTTGGAAAATATAGAAGATATTGATTTTCTTAATATCCTCCGTAAGAATAACATTAGGACAACGTACGTCAGACAACGTAAAGCGTTTATTATGGACAGTAAATTTAACTTTTCTCTGGAACCGTTAGTCGTAGACAAATAATTCAAAATACTAATTAGTTTAGTTTTAAAGCTGGTTTCAATTGTGCCAGTCAAGTTATACTTTACTTTTATTGTTTTTTTTCTGAAAATTTAAAAATTTGATTTTTTTACATTTAACAGCCAATAACTTTTAAAACATTCCCTTGAGACATATCCATGATCTAACCTATTTCCCCCAGGGAAGTAAATAGAAATATTTAACAGCAGATAGCCTGCCCTTATTGCCATCGTACCATTTCAGATCTAATATATATACTATTTGTCGTTTTTCTCCCATTCTTTTCTGAACAAACTTACGATGCTTTGGATTCCTGGTGGAACTTTTCTTAGGTATCTGTTTAAACTATGAGTAAAAGTATTAATTTACCTTGTTATTTTAAAGTATACTGTACTAGGTAATTATTATTTAAATTTACCTATGTTTAGCAATTTTTTAACAATCGGTAATGAAAAAATCAAATAAAATTAAAAAAAATTTAAGGGTAGTAAAATTGTTCAAAATTTAATGAGGATTTCGAATTTAACATTATTTTCAATTTTTAAAAAACAATAAACGAGCAAATGAGATAATCCCGACATGATGTCCCGTTAACCCTGGCCCCCCCTGGGGTTAAGTCCGAGTCTAAAACCATTGTTCTTTTTAGCCGAGACCAAGCTCTTTGCGCTAGAACTTGACTCGTGAACCCGACAGTTTATCTTTTTTAGTCTGGGGTTAAATATAATTGGACCGTGAACCCAACTGTTTAAGCCCGGGTTTATCCCTGCCATAATTGCCTCGAGTCTAAAAGTTTGCGCTCGGGCGTAGCTAACCCCGAGCTCGTGAACCCGATTTTTTAGCCGAGGCTAAAAAACCAGTTATAACTGGATTTTACGCTCGGACTTAAGATAATCCCGAGCTCGTGAACCGGCCCATAGTAGAATTACAATTTCAACCCAATTTGACTGCTTTTAAATGATGCATAACTTGGTTTAAGTGACAGTAAATTAATTTAATAGTTGTAAAACAGCTATTTATATTACACAGTATAAAAATAACAACACGTTAAATAGAGGATGATAAGGAACGATGGTGATATTAACTTATAAAACGCACTAAGATCTTTCCAATTTGTTGACCTGGAGTATAAGAAACGTAGTCATTGGTTAATGGGTTTTACAATACCTTAATTAGTGAGAAATCTATGTACAAAGAGGAAAAAATATTTTTGTCCCTATCTTACTTGATTTTTATTATTTTTACTCAAACATTAATTATTTGTTTAAGTATTTTATTTTTAAATAGATTTTTAATTGGCTCTTCTGTGAAAGGCTAAGCACTAGGTTGCTGGGCTATATTCAAAAAAGAATACCCTATGACAAATCCATACAATGTGAATATGAAACAATAGAATGGAGTGGAGAATTATTATCAACATTTTATTATTGATATTTATTCCGTAAATTTGCTTTTTAATACCCATTTAAATGTAATTATAAGCAATCCTTATTTAGTACCTATATGATCCTATAAGATTATATGTGATTAAATTTAAATTTGTTTGTGAGATTATAATGCAGTGTTCTTAAAAATCACGATGGATATTTATATACAATATGCTTGTTCTTCGTATAATCTAATAAATTACTAGAAATCAGGATTGAGATAGAAGTTTTATGGATTTAGTTTTTCTTTACGGACCTTAATTCGTCTTAATAATAGTGGACATAACTTTGCTTTTATCCGAACGACTTAGACTCTACAGTTTTCATATTTTACGTTTTTAAGTAATTTTAAGTTTAATTTAACATAATTTCAACACTGGGGCTACTTACACTGAGCTCTTTACGTTTACGACTTTGAACAAGCCCAAATATTTGCGCGTAATTCAGGAGAAACATACTTTTAAAATCTTATTATTCTTGTTATTATGGTTTACAAACACGTTTTCCTTATTTTAAATGAACATTCGACTGATACGTAGTTTAAATTAAATAATAGGATCCAAAATTGGTTAAAATATAGTGTTGGGACATGGGTTTTTAATAACACGTCAAACTACTTTATAATAATGATTGAATGCCGCCTATGCAAGGCTCCTAGTAGCTCCGTCAGGATTAGAATAAAGAAGAAACTAAACTGTTACGAAAATAGTTTTACATGTCGTGGAGGCACTAAAACTACTATAAAATAGGCGTTCCTTTATTTTATTGTCATTTTTGAGATCCTAATCATAATTGAAAAACCAAATTGAGCTAAGAGATACAATTATACGTTATTCTAATCATAAAATACCCCAGTCGCAGCAGACCTGCGTGCTCAGCGAATTTCCAAATCAATAATATATGACAAGTTTTAAAAAAATCTGCCCATAAACATGAGAATTATTTGCCTATTCTCCATAAGATTAACATGGGAAAGAGTGTGCAGGTTAGCTGCTGTGATGAACACTAAAAGTAGTCATTTCTACCATAAATAATTTTTATCTTAACATTCATACCAACTTTCATCAACATCTGTCCATAAATAAAGGAGTTTGCTTATTCCCTTTATGATTAATATGGGAAAAGAGTATGCAGGTTTGCTGCCATGATAAACATATAAACTATTATTTAAACCTAAAAGGATAGATCTCAACCACATGAAGCTAAATATCAAGTTTCACAAAAAAATATTGATTAAAACTCCGGTGCTCGCGTGGAGTGCGGTGGCACTCCAGTCATGTTGTTTTGTTCATAAAACGCAGTTGACTTCACTTGTGACCTTGAGCAGTCATCTACCTTCCCTCTGACACCCCTGAAACCTGTCAGTATAATGACAGCTACCAATTCGGCCTAAACCAATTTTCTATTGATTTTTTTTCCCATGGTGTCGCACGATTGGAGTGTGACCACGGATACTCCACGCGAGTATCCGTGTTCTGGGTTTTTCCACGGAGTGACATTTGATGTGGATTTTATTTCACTTAGTTGACATTATTTTTATATGAAAACTGTATAATGCGTACATGTATTAACTAATGAATGAATAATGGACAACCGAGAACAGTTATGGCGTTGGTTAGCTGAAACGGAAGATGAGAGTTTCATAAATGACGAAGACCCTCATGAACTTGAAATAGATAATATTGCGTTATTAAATAATTATTCTTAACCATTTTAAAATAACTCTTTTATGCAGCAATATTTAATTATGTTGTTATAAAATTTGCTAAATTTTCAAGTGTAACCAATGAGTATACCTTAATCATTTGAAAAGTGTGTGTGCAGAACGTGCTAATTAGGTGCATTTGTCAAAGTATGTTGTCATTCTTGGTTTTGGGGTTCGATTGCGTTGTTTAAAAAATTATTCCTAACGATTTTTTAAAATAATTTTCCATGCACCAATATATATTTACTGTATTGTACAATTTGCAAAATGATTTTTTTTTCTAAATTATGTCTTTTATAACATCACCAATCACATCAATTATGTGTTATATGTGTCTATGAAATGACAATACATCGTCAAAACAATTCATACTAATGAAGAAAAACAACAAAAACCGCTCGCGTTCCAGTAAACCACACGAGCACCGGAGTGTTAATATCCCTATCCTCCATAAGATACACTAACATTGGAGCCCCACAATACAACGTACTGTGTTTAGATTTTTTAATATCTCGGTAACCGTTGGAGATAGAGAAAAACTTAAAAGAACTTAATTGTGTAGTTTTCTAAGATGATTCCAATGGTAAAATATAAAATTAGAAATTTTTAGAAATTACATGTGAAAAACTTGAAAAACCCCATTTTGGGGTACAAAACCCCCAAAACTACCCGTTCCTATTGACCGATATGTCTGGTTTACGATCTCGTCCGAGCATTTGTAGAAATACACGTTTCTACCAAATTTGGTATCGATCGAACCATTTATACGAGAGTTATCGTGCTAACAGACAGACACACACACACACACACACACACACACACACACACACACACACACACACATATATATATATATATATATATATATATATATATATACATATAAACATATAAAGGTAAACACCGCACGTTATCTTATGGAGCTCCAATGCTAATTTAGTAGGGAAAGATCGATCAGAAATATATTTTTTGCTTTTTAACAAATTTCCCATAGGGAAGAAGCTATTACCGTAGGTCTCATGGTGAGACTTAAGCCCGGGACCATTCTATTTTTTCTTCTTTAGGTACCCAGAGTCCAAAAACAATAGTCGTTAAAATTTATCTCGGATAAAACGGATCTCGAAAACGGTAATAAGGAATTTCTTTAAATTTTGGAAATAACTAATTTCCGAGTAGAAAATAAGTTCTAGATAGGACTAATGTCCAGGAAAATTCGTGTTTTCTTGTAATATTAAGTTTAAAATCTAAAAATTTAACATTACGCTTAAGGAGAATAAAATGTAAACAATACAAACCAAAACAGCTGTTTATAACCGTTCTTGATTGAAGACGGCGGGGAACAATATGTGAATAGAGGCTTTGCATTAATATTTATTTTATGTATGTAATAAATAAAAAATTATCAAATTACTAAACAATTTGTAAAAACTAAAGGGTAAAATAACTGTGCGAAATAAAAGCAGAGATAATTATTTCCAAAATCGTTTGTCTTTTGAAAGAAAACGTATTCATTCTATTGCTTGAAGCCACTGTAACAAACCAATTAACTGGTGTAAATTAAATTTCTCTTTTGTTTTTCAATCCTCATTCCGTTTATAACAAAATTAATTGATTACAGCTAATTATTACAGCTAATATTACAGGCTAATAATAACTGTATGGATAAACAGTGAACGATTGACTAAAACAATTGAGATTGGTTAAAAGACCTTAAACGGCGTCGCTCATTTGGCAAACACCGTGGTCCAGCGGTAGCGTGTTGGCCTCGTACATCTAAGGTCGCGTGTTCAAACTCAGTCAGAGACATTACTTATTGTTCAGTGCTATATTAATTATGGTGTATTAAATCCGTTTTATTTAAACCACATAAATGTTTTAATTGAGTAATAAATGTTTTTTTAATTTTACTAATTAATTTTTACAATACATGTATTATTCTAAACGAGCAAAGCTCGGTCACCAGGTATTTATGCTATATTAATTAAGCGGTATGAAAACGGTTTTATTTAAACCACATAAATGTTTTCATTGAGCAGTAAATTTCTTTTAATTTTGCTAAATAACTTGTAAAATACATGTCTTATTCTATCCGAGCAAAGCTCGGTCACCAGGTACTATATATATATATATATATATACAAATATATATACTTGCACACGGATCTCAAAAACGGCACTAAGGATTTTCTTTAAATTTTGGAAATAACTAATTTCTGAGTAGAAAATAAGTTCTAGATAGGTCTAATGTCCAGGAAAATTCGTGTTTTCTTGTAATATTAAGTTTAAAATCTAAAAAATTAACATTACGCTTATGGAGAATCAAAATGGAAACAATACAAATCAAAACAGCTGTTTATAACCGTTTGACAGTTGTTGATTGAGGATGGGGGTGAACAATATATGCATAGAGGTTTTGCATTAATATTTATTTTATGTATGTAATAAATGAAAAATTATCAAGTTACTAAAGAATTTGTAAAAACTAAAGGGTAACATAACTATGCAAAATAAAAGCAGAAAAAAGTATTTCCAAAATCGTCCTTCTTTTGATAGAAAACTTATTCATTTCATTGTATTGCTTGAAGCCACCGTAGCAAACCAATTAAATTGTTCTCTTGCTTTTCAATCCTCATTCAGTTTCTAACAAAATCAGTTGATCACAGGCCAATAATAACTGTTTGGATAATTAAACAGTATATGGTCGGATAAAACAAATAAGGTTGGCTAAAAAACCCCAAAATGGCGTCACTCATTTGGCAGACGCCGTAGTCCAGGGGTAGCGCGATGGCGTCGTAACACGATGGTCGCGAGTTCCATCCCCGTCAAGGGCCATGCTTTTTGTTCAGTGCTATATTAATTATGGTGTATTTAATCTGTTTTATTTATAATACATTAATGTTTTCATTGAGTAATAGATGCATTTTATTTTTTCTAATTAATTTGTATAATACATGTCTTATTCTATACGAGCAAAGCTCGGTCACCAGGTACTCTCGTATTATTTTGTACGTCATGGAAGCAAATCCACTCACGTGTTCCCGTATTATTCATATGGAAGATAACCATATTGATATAACTTACTTACTATTTACTTACTAACTTACTTATTATTATTTACTTACTTATTATTTGTAATATCTGTAGCACAGCTTAATATTGTCAATGGCTACTTATTCAAATATAAATATTACAATTATTTTATTGCTCGCGGCAGTAATAAAACTCTTAGTATATTATTAATACTTAAAAGGATGCTATTTTGAAATAATAACGGACTCCTATATAGTGTTTCTTATATTATTTACGTAAATATTTAACACTGTAATCATACGGCTCTTTACGACACAGATAGGTTATTTTTATATACCTTTTGTATTAAACTAAAAGTATATGTTGTATATATATTTATATATATAAAGAATACATGTTTTGTATCTGCCTGGTACGAAGTCTAGAGCATATAAATGAAGCAGACAACCAATCACTATTCCTCTAACTAGGTTATTGTCTATGTCAAAGGGATAATGTCATTAAGATAAGGGTTGACGTGCTTTGGGATTTTAGATATATATATTGAGCTCATATCACCGCAGCTATCTCTCACAACTCCAAAATCTAGAAATGAAATAAAGTAAAAAATACTATTTTATATACACGATATATATCACCAGAGTTCCACAATCTAAAAACAAAATAAAGCTAAAAATAATATTGTAGCCTATATATAAGTAGATAAAGTCATATCACATCTAGCTCAAAAAGGGCGAATTGCAAAACAAAAATATTTTTTTTCAATTTTCCAAAAATCGATTTTGTTCCAAAACATTAAAAATATTCTCTAATTTCCATAAAATGTAATATAATAGAACTCCATCTAAAACACAATTTTGTCATAGCTTCATAGGGAAGAAGCTATTACCGTAGGTCTCATGGTAAGACTTAAGCCCGGGACCATGTTATTTTTTCTTCTTTAGGTGCCTAGAGAGCAAAAACAATAGTCGTTGAAATTTATATATACAGGGTGTTCATTAAAGTCGGGGACAAACTTCTAGGGAGGGTAGAACTCATCTAAATAAACAAAAAATTTCCTGTAAACATATGTCGAAAAATCCTTCGTTTAGCCGCTAGCCGCCATTTTGTATTTTATACAAAACACGCTATATATTAAGAACTATTTAAGATACAAAAACCAAACTTTGCCAAAACCAAAAAAATATATATATGTATGTGTGTGTGTGTGTGTGTGTGTGTGTGTGTGTGTGTGTGTGTGTGTGTGTGTGTGTGTGTGTGTGTGTGTGTGTGTGTGTGAACACGATAACTCTCGTAAAAATGGTCCGATCAAGACCAAATTTGGTAGAGACGTGTACTCCTACATATATATTAAGGGTCTGATATATAGATTGTATATATATACCAATACTTAAGAATCATTTCTTATTCAGTAGCTCAGTCAGTTTAGGCTCAAAACAAACCAGACTTTCAAATACGGATGCTTAGGCTCATTTACCGACGAATACCGCAGTTCGATCTCAAACCGTGATCTCAAATCTATGATCCCAAATACTTAGACGAATTTATGAATACGCATGTTTGGGCTGTAATGTAATACAAACGCCTACAGATTATAAAATAATTGTAATTTGTTATCACATTACAATAGGCTAGGCCTAATTTTAGCTTATGCCCATGGGGCTCACTCCATTTCCAGGCACTTGTTTAGGGGATCTGAGCGGTCCAAATCGTTCTTCTTCTCTAGAAGTACGCTCCGGACGAACTGTGACGAATAATACTAGTTTCTCTCGTCCTTAATGATCTATTGGCAGACCGTGTCTACAGAGAAAACACCAAATTCTTGTGCAGCGTCCTTTCTCAACGGGGGCAGCGGAAGAAAAATGTGCAATCCGGTTTTGCCCATCCGATACAGGTACGACTTGAAATAGCCGTGGCCTGTCAGAAACTGAGTGAGATAGTAATTTGCCTCACCATGCAACCGTTCCACCCACGGTTGGATCCGCTCTATGAGTCGCGCAGTCCATCGTCCTCGGGCGTCGTGCTCCCAGCAGTATTGCTACTGCCGGAAGGTTTGAGAGCGCTCTTGAAATCTTGCAGCATTCTTACCGATCTCACCTTGTCTCTGTTAAATAGCCTTCCTATTCCCTGCCAAAAAAGGACAAGAATAACTCAAGCGACCACGAGGACGGCAGGCTCGGATACTGTTCGATATGCAGACGCTTGACGCTGAGCCCGGGAGAGTCGCAACCGGTAGATGTCCTTGGTGAGAGCGTCTGGCTACACCTCTGCCCCATAAAGGGGCACGGACTGGACTGTGGACATCAAGAGACGTCTTCTGCTCAACGGAGAACCCCCAAAATTGGCCATTAGCTTACTAAAGTAAGAGACCACCGTAGAAGCCTTTTCCGATGTACGGAAAATCTGGTCTCTCCAGCTTAGTTTGTTGTCTACCATGACTCCGAGGTACTTGGTGGCACTCGTTGTCTGGACCACTTACCTCCCCACTCGCATCAAGACGACTGTGTTTATCCGATTTTCTGGGAGTATCACGATCTCCGCTTTGCTCAGAGCAAGCAAAAGACCATGATTGGCCATCCAGGCGTTCATCACGCGAATGACCTGTTTCAACTTTAGCTGTGCCAGCTCAACTTTGCGTGCTGCGATAAGAGCCACAACGTCATCGCCGTACCCAACCAAGTTGGTGCCCTCTGGCATCACGGATATCAGGCTGATCAATATCCTTCTGATATTCGATTTATCCTGACGGCCCCTGTCTAACAAACACAGAGATCTGTGGGACGACAGTAGCTCTGAATAATCCTCTCCCCTACTGATAATCACAAGCCTGGCGTTTTTCCAGGGTTTCGGAAACACCCCTTCGATTAAGCAGACATTGTAAATTCTCAGCAGCAGTCAACGGTTATGAAGATTACGAAAATCTTCTTCAGAGCCTCGCTGGGAAGCCTGCCAGGCCAGGTCTCTTCAAGGAAAGAACAAAGGCATTCAACTCCACAATAGAGAAGAGCGGAATGCCCTCTACCCGTCCGAAGTCAACCAGCAGACGCTGCGGATGTAGAGCGTGCGCCGAGCTTTTGTGACACGGCTTTGTAACCCAATCCCCACGGATCGAAATCAACGTTGTCCCGAAGTTTGAACAGTGGTTGAACAGTTTTCTCCAGCTGTTCACCTTGCTCTTGTTGATGGCCCGTCGGAGAGACTTTTAGGCCTCCGAATTACGTACTCAGTGGGAATTGTCGCTCTAGTGGTGGCTCACTTGGCCTTAAGGCATGTTTTTCTGAGGTCCTCTATCTCTTCAGTCAACCAGTAGAGGATTGCATATCACGTTGGAGTCTCCTTTGTGGCATCGTCTGACCGCAGGCTAAGACAATCAGCTCCATCGTGAATGTTATTAATGCCTCGGCACCAGCCTCGCCAGGATTCTCCTGGGCTTCCCGTGAAATAACCGGGGTGAACTTGACAACGTCCAGTTCGTTGGTATTTCAATGGCGTGGCTCTCCCCGAGATGCGGTTTACTCTACGGTGCGTGTCGTGTATCTTAAAAAAATATATACTGGTGATCACTGCCAGTATGATACTCCGATACCCTCCAGCCAGAGATCTTCGGAAGAAGCGACTCAGACGCAAAGGTTACTTTGGGGATCGTGTTTATCTGTCCCGGGCGCCGGAAAGCAAGCGTGTTACCTTGGTTAAGGATGACCAGCCTGACAATGAAATTCATAATGTATTTACCGGGAGTTGGTAGAGGGCATTCCCCACTTGATAGCCCTAGCGTTGAAATCGCATCCGACTACGACGTGCTTAGTGGAGCCGAGCACGCTCTCCTCCAGGCAATCAATCTTGCTGAGGAACTCCTGGATGGTCTCGTTGAGAGTGAGGTAGCAACTAAAGAAGGTTACATCCCTACACCTTGCCCAGATGACTCCTTGGGTGCGTCCGTGACTCCGAATCACAACCTCCTGTCGGTTACGTGATTAGGAGGCGGCAGTACCGAAACTATCAAAGCTCCAAGTGTTGGGGTCCCTGTCCCAATACTGTTCACTGATCAACAGCGCGTCAGCACCAATTTCTTGGGAAAGCTGGTCTAAAAGGTTATTCGCTCCCCATGATCTCTGTAGATTGGCCTGGAGGACGCGGATTACTATCCTCCCCCTTTTGTCTGTTCTCTGTTTTGCGGCTCTGAAGGCACTAAACTGACCAGTGACTGGAGGAGCAGTCTTCTTCTAGTGGCCTTGGCCTCCATAGTGGAGGCTGTTAGCGCTTCGGTCGGGCCCCTTGAATTTGCGGGAGGAGAGGCCGAACCCAAGACACCGGAAACATCTTTAGACGACCACCCTCCGTTTGATCCCACTTTCACGCGCTGAAGGCTGAGCAGCTTGTTAGCATACTTTTTGCTCATTTCCGCGACTGCCATCCGCTGGTGACTCTGGTTCGGTTCGGTTAAACCAGACCTTCATCCCTCCAGTCTCTCCCGGCAACTCTGAGATCACCTCCCGGGTCACCTCGGCTTCTGTGGTGAATGCTCGGATCTCCACCGAACATCGCGGCTCTAGGGCACGAATACAACCCTTGTCCTTAAGGACAGACTTAAGAGAAATGACAAACCCGACCTAGTCTTTTGACTTACTCAGTTCGATGAGAACATCCCTGTTCTGGGTTCGTCGGATGGACTTGGTAACGGCATCCGTGTTCTCCGGCTTGGCCTGAGATTTTATCTAGCCCGGTGCCTCGGTGAAAGCTCGCCCCCCTAAGGGCTTGATCAAAATCGCCTCAGCCCTAGGCTTTTTGGGCGTTCATCGAGTAGACTTCCAATGTGGAAAGTATCTCCAATCAGTTAGAAATTTTCAGCTCTACAGTTTCATTATCAAAACCTGTATGAAAAATAGACACTTAAAATTAAAATCTATGAAATGCCATTTTTATTTATTTTTTCTTTATTGATCATGTTCCATAACAAAAAACGTCATAAATAAATTTATAACATAAATAGATGAACATGCAATTAACCATGCTAGTAGACCTTGTCACACTATTTTTTTTATTCAAGCCAGATCTTGTTATGTTAATAACATTGTCAGCCGACCTCGTCATGGTAATGAAATTCATTCGTGACGAAAACTAATTTCATTATGTTCTTTGATAAATAAGAGCTCTCGGAAAAAGGTCTGAGTAAAAGTCAAGTTTAATGGCCAGTGTTTTAATAGAATGGAGACAAATGTTACACTAGTTTAAAAAGTTAAAGATAAATTTTCCGTGGAGTCTTGCAGGCTTGGAATGTAATGTAACCTGATTTTCTTAATTAGTTTTAACCTTTATCCTCAATAAAAGGTTTTATAATATATAATACAACATTGTTACTGCAGGTTATACAAAACTTGGAACCCAACTTTCATAATGAAAATTTATTTATTTAACTATTGTGTGAGTAAAACATAATATACACATAGTACATATTACATAATACATAGTAAAACATATTATATTTAATTTATTATAATTATAAGCAGTACTACCAAATCATATATAAATAAGAAAAAAAATAAAAATATAAGAGGCCGGTGATGGTTAGTTCTGATAATGTTAAAAACAATGAGTACATTCCTCTAATCTTGTTTAGTAGTCTTGTAAACAATAATCAAGGACCTAAAATCAATTCTATAAAAAAACTACATTATTTATCACCTACAAATAGCTGCTACTTACTCGTAATTGCGGTATTAACAGCTGAGTGAGGTGTACCTACTTTCCTACCAGACAATAAACCCATGTTGAAATCGTAGTCATACATTTATAATTGATTGAGTAGTGTACTTACCTACCACCCGATAGACCGTGGTTCAATTCCCAGCTATACATTTATAACTGAGTGAATAGTGTAATTACTGTCCCACAAGCCAATAGACCGTGGTTCAATTCCCAGCTATACATTTATAACTGAATGAATAGTGTAATTACTGTCCCACAAGCCAATAGACCGTGGTTCAATTCCCAGCTATACATTTATAACTGAATGAATAGTGTAATTACTGTCCCACAAGCCAATAGACCGTGGTTCAATTCCCAGCTATACATTTATAACTGAGTGAATAGTGTATTTACTGTCCCACAAGCCAATAGACCGTGGTTCAATTCCCAGCTATACATTTAACTGAATGAATAGTGTAATTACTGTCCCACAAGCCAATAGACCGTGGTTCGATTGCCAGCCATACATTTATAACTAAGTGATCAGTGTAATTACTGTCCTACCAGCCAATAGACCATGGTTCGATTGCCAGCCATACATTTATAACTAAGTGATCAGTGTAATTACTGTCCCACAAGCCAATAGACCATGGTTCGATTGCCAGCCATACATTTATAACTAAGTGATCAGTGTAATTACTGTCCTACCAGCCAATAGACCATTGTTCGATTGCCAGCCATACATTTATAACTAAGTGATCAGTGTAATTACTGTCCTACCAGCCAATAGACCATGGTTCGATTGCCAGCCATACATTTATAACTAAGTGATCAGTGTAATTACTGTCCCACAAGCCAATAGACCATGGTTCGATTGCCAGCCATACATTTATAACTAAGTGATCAGTGTAATTACTGTCCTACCAGCCAATAGACCATTGTTCGATTGCCAGCCATACATTTATAACTAAGTGATCAGTGTAATTACTGTCCCACAAGCCAATAGACCGTGGTTCGATTGCCAACGATACATTTATAACTAAGTGATCAGTGTAATTACTGTCCCACAAGCCAATAGACCGTGGTTCGATTGCCAGCCATACATTTATAACTAAGTGATCAGTGTAATTACTGTCCCACAAGCCAATAGACCATGGTTCGATTGCCAGCCATACATTTATAACTAAGTGATCAGTGTAATTACTGTCCTACCAGCCAATAGACCATGGCTCGATTGCCAGCCATACATTTAAAACTGAGTGATCAGTGTAATTACTGTCCTACCAGCAAATAGACCATGGTTCAATTGCCAGCCATACATTTATAACTGAGTGATCAGTGTAATTACTGTCCTACCAGCAAATAGACCTTAGTTCAATTCCAAGCCATACATTTAAAACTGAGTGAATGGTGTAATTACTCTTCTACCAGCCAATAGACCCTGGTTCGATTGCCAGCCATACATTTATAACTGAGTGAATGGTGTAATTACTCTTACGAGCCATTAATAGCTATATTAATATATGAGTAAATAGTGTACCTACTATCCTACTAGCCAAAAGAACTAGGTTCGATTCTTGATAATAAATTTATTGCTAAGTGAGTAATGTACGTACTGTCCTACTAGCCATTATACCGTGGTTCAAGTCCTGGTTATACATTTATTGCTGAGTGAGTAGTTTGCTTTTTGTCCTACCAGCCAATAGACCCAGGATCAAATCCAGGTCATAGTGAGTAGTGTACTTACTGTCCTACTAGCCTATAGACACAGGTTTGATTCCCGGTCATACGTTTATAGCTGATTGAGTAGTGTAATTACTGTCCTACCAGCCAATAGACCGTAGTTCAATTCCAAGCCGTACATTTATTGCTGAGTGAATAATGTACTTACTGACCTACCAGCCTATAGACACAGGTTCTATTCCCGGTCATACATTTATAGCTTTGTAAGTAGTGTACTTACTGAACTACCAGCCTATAGACATAGGTTTGATTACCGGTCACACATTCATAGCTGAGTAAGTAGTGTACTTTCTGTCCTACCACATAATAGAATCATGTTTTTTTCCCGGTCATACATCTATAGCTGAGTGAGCAGTGTACTTACTTTTCTACCAGCCAATAGACCCAGGATTGATTCCCGGACACACATGTATGGGCTTCATAAGAAGTCCATGCATTTTAGAAAAAAGTTGGAATTGTCATTGTAAATGATAAAAAGACTTTGTACGAATGGTGCGATGTACTTCAATCAATCCAGCCAACAAAATTCACAATTATTATCAAGTTATTGCTTTTTTGGTTGACTCGTATCATATGTATATATGAAATGTCTAATCCCTCTCTCATCAATAGTTTTCCCACTTTCCTATTACTCTGGAGGTTGAATTTTAGTATATTAGTTTTTTAGGCCTAAAATAGGAAGTCTGTAGTTAGTTTCTCTGACAGTTTTCCCAAACAATTTCTGCCCTATACGCCTTTAAAGCTCTTATATTGTTCTTAAAGGAAAATAATTTTGTTTTGGATTCCAACATATGTTGTCTCAAGGTATAAACAGTACCTTTTTTATTTCAACCACTGAGCAATCCAAAGGAGCAAGCATAAATAGTACTCAATGGTACCTTTATACTATATAAATAGAACTTTTCTAAGTTTAGTTTCATGATTGATTAAATTGTTAAAGAAACTCTAACAAAATTTAGACAAAAGTAGATTGTAGTGTGAGCCATTTCAATAATAGAATCACAATATAATATATTAAATTTTTAAACAGCAAATGTGTAAAAAGAGAATCAGTTTTTTTTTTGGTTTATTTCTTTATTCGTGTAAAAATTTACAAATAGCTGTTTTTTATAGGTTTGTCGGTGTCTTTTGTTTACTGTAGTGAAGAATCAGTTTAAATGATAATTTTTAACACATTAAGTTAAGTTTCATTGGGGTTTTTTGTAGAGATTACACCATTTTACTTTATTTTGTACATTTTTTTATTAAAACCTTGACATTGATATTCGGCTTTGATTCTATAGAGCAACATGTTTATTGTTTAGTGCTGCTCGCATGCCTCCAGATGGGTTTTACTCATGGTTCGTGCCTATTTAAGTCTATTTTTTTTTTGTTTCTTTTAAAGTGTTTTAAGTTTTAATTTTCTCAAAGTTGTAAGGAAGCCATAGGCTCGAGGCCCGCGGACAAAAGCTAGTAATTAATAAAATAAAAATAATTAAAACTTCCTGGCAGATCTGAAATTATAGGATATTTCAATCCGTAATTATATGTTTCTGTAAATGTACACATTTAAAAAGTCTTTTTATAGGATACATTTTCAAAACACAGTTTAAAAGTAACATAAAAACGTTAGAATTATCAAGATTAAATTGAATGTCTCAAAACTGCATTGTTGACTTTGGGTCAGGTTAGACCAGGAACAAATTGCATTCCACTTCCAAAACCTGATTGGATTGGTAAATGGAGCAAATTATGGCGGTCGGGTTTGTTTACTGACACTAAGTCAATTATTAAACAGACGATACGGACAAGAGAAAGATCTACATCTATAAACTAACTCATTAAACTACAGGTCATTGACATTAACTTTTGTTTACATATTGTTTACCTTTAATATCATCCCACAGGTTATAAATTCAATTTTACAGCCACAAGATGAAAAACATATAAAATCTTCATTAGTCCTTGACGAAAAATATTTTTAAGTCATATTGATGGTTTATTCCCTGAATATGAAACATACATAGTGTATATTTCTGCTCTCAAACGTAAAAAAAACATAAAATGATAGTATATATGTTGTGCTGATTAACACTGTACTTCCAGATTGGAGTAGATCTATTTGTGAAAGAGGCATGCATTTACACTACAAAATTTCCTCTCAATTAAAAACAAAATTGAAAAAAATGAATGTTCCACTGCTAAACAAAGAATGTTTATAGTTGCACTCCTTTTAAAAAAGCCAAACTATGATTAGGCCACGGGCTTCTCCGTGGCTAATTCGATGATTGTTAGAGGTTCCTACAGCTACGTTGTTTTTGATATTATCCAAGGTTGACTTAATGAATAAAAAATAAAAAAAGAAGATAAAGTGAAATGGTTTAAATCTTTGAAAGTACCCACGAGTGCACAGTGGGCTGCCCATGCATAATTCTGCTAGCGCGCTTTTGAGCTATCAGAATCAATCCCATATGATATGATGAAATAGAAACAACCATGGTAGACTATGAGTAGGGTCCTGATTCCAGATTTAGCCATAATATTCTAAGAGCATTATTTATTCGGTTACGTCTAACTCAGAGCTGAGTAATATGTGGAAACCACGAAAAGCTATTGGCATGGTTTCTCCAAAAAACGTGATGGATATACACTTTTCTCGTCCAGAGCTACCATGGAAGGCTTTTTATTTGTTGTGGGAAGTTGCATGAAACCTATTTTTTTTAGTGAAGAAGCAGATCGTTTTCTAAAAACCACACTTTATGGGTTCAAATGGATTCCCTAACTCTGATCTAAAGATCACAGTGAGAGCCACCTAACATTATAAAGGTGTAATTTACATAAAATATAAATTTTTATAAGCGGATGAACCACAAGATCGATCGTATATTTAATAAAAATAAGCTGACCAAAAAATACCCTGAGGTACAAAAAAATACTTACTATGTAAAAAAATACAAAATATATACCACTACGTATATAAATACCCATTAAAATTAATAATAATACTTAGTCTATTTTGTGTATTTATTCTTTTCTCTCCATATAAGCAATTCCAAGCAATCCTTTTTCTTAGATATTTTTATTCTTATTATTATTCTTAGATATATTTATTCTTGTAATTTTTCTTAGATAAAGTTAATTTAAATTGAGTTATATTAAAGTAAAATAAATGTAGCAAAAAAGTTAAATATCATAAAATTTTATAAAACGTTATTTTGACGATCAATCCCAGAAGTTATATTATTCCGCTGTGGACAGAACTAGAAATCCAAACCATTATCGATGAATTTATAGAATTAAATAAGTTTGAATGAAATTCCTACCGCCAGGTAGTTCATAAAATAAACTTAATACAAAATGTTCTTATTTCTCCACTGCTTTTCTTAGCTACTCTTGACTATTCAAACCTAAATTTTCAATCACGGTTGTGAACAGTCGTGCAGATATTGAAGTTGTCTAGAGGTCGAGACGTGGTTTTGTATTTTTCTTTGAAGATTTTGTAATTGAGATACTCTTTTTATTGCCCCACGAACCTTTTATTTAAAGTCTACATATAGAAAAACAACCGAAGAGTAGAACGTCTGACAGACATCAAAATTTTAAGTGACCAGTTTGTCATTTTGTTAGTTCCAGGAGCCCATCTTGGTATTTTCACTTGTTCTAAATAGGGAACTTCTTCTAACTATTTAAGAAACTCCTTCTTATTTTTGTTGTCATCCCCTTCATCCCAATCCAAACCTCTTATCCTATTTTTTTTCAACATAAATTTAGTTAAAGAAGCCACATCACACTTGAATCCAATTAGGTAAACAATGTTATGTGCTGAGCTTAAAATAGTTCACTTTGTTACTTTCTTAGTTTTACTGTTGTTAAAATTAGCTACGATTACTTCCAACATATCTGCGTATTTGTCCCACGGTAAACCAGGAACATTAGATTTAGATGGGGCAGGCGAAGATTTATGTTCACCATCAGAAGCAAGTTCCCATCATTGAAGTTCAAACTTCCTCTCGTTTTCACAAACCTCTGAAGCTCTTCCTCTAAAACTGTTTTCACAAAACATTGCACTTTTTCTGCACTTCCCAAGCTACAAACACAGTTATAGACACAAAGACTGCTATAAAAACACTTTTACGAGGTCTGTCAGACAAATCTTTCCCCCTTTTTACACTTTCTCAGAGTTTGTCCTAAATGAAAGTTAATGCAAGCCTCAAGCAAACATGAACTTGAGTTATTGCATATGCAATCACTCCTATTTTCTGGGACGAAAACGAACTAAAACTGAAGGAATTTGTTCAAGAAGATTTAGACCATTCACCAAACATTGATTTTAGAGACTCTTGTATCCATGTGCATTTGCGTCAAAAGCTGGGCACACGGGTATGGTACTTCCAGGCTTCACAAAATGATAGTGGGGAAGATAGTGAGCAAGTTTGCCGATTTTGGATGCAGGAACTTCTTCTATAATATTTTCCTCTAACCAGTTATCAAATACAGCTTGATACACATTATAGAGACCTTCCTTTTCTAGTTTCCTTGCAGTTGAGAATAACCTTTTCGTAGCTATTTTGTAATTATCCGGTAGTGGTGCGTGATTCTCGATTCATGGAAGACAAACTTCAAACCTACCTTGATCTGTCACCTTGACTGTTACTTACCTGGTACAGGTCACCGATCCCCGAAGATTCTAAACTCCACAGATCAATCATTTTACCCTCAGTTGACAACATAGTGACAACAGGTTATCCTTCCTACTACTTTGTGGTACTTTACCCATCAACGTCCAACCTAACATTGTTTGAACAATTGAGACAAGTCTAGAGTTGCTAACCTTAACCACCTGTCAATAGCTTTCCAGCTACATCAGCTCCAATAACAACCTCAATTGGACCACGAAATGAATTTAAATCACTAATATTAATGCCAAAATCAGTACTTTCATCAATCCTAGGTCCCTTTATAACTGATGAAATGTTTCCACAGCTATAACTGTCGTCTAAAGATAGTAACTGAATTGAAAAAAAACATAACGGGAAATTACGTCCGTGTTATTACCACCAAACAAGTAATGTTGGATTTGTTCTTTGCCTTTATATGCGTAACCTATCACAAATGCTATACTAGAAAAAATGTAAGATCGTTGATAGGCTGAGCCTTTTAACGCGGTTATCGTTTTAACAAATAATAACAACATACATCTAGGTTTTAACATCTACCGGCGAAATATATGCCCCCCTTTCAAACAACAAAAACCACCTATTAATTAGATCTTTATTGCGGACATTTTCCATCACGATTTTAAATAAAACATAGTTTTACGAGAGTGGATAAAGTATAGCGTTTTAACTTCAGAATTGACACATTTTTCCTATGTTAGTAATAAAAGACTACCTTTTTTAGCCCGCTTTTCCCATATTTGTTGGGAAACACCGTTTTAAGTCCAGAATAGGCACGCTTTTCCCATCGGAGTATTTTTGGACAGAGCAATCAATTCGTTAAAAACCCCGACCCTCATTCATATCCAATCTACCGCCAAATATTAAACAATATCACTTTTATGAAAAATTAAACCAAAATTCTACAAAGCATGCGCCTTACAAGATTTCGAACCCTAGGCCCCCGCACCACGGTTCATGTAACAAGACACCCATTCCATGGCTCACCATTTAACACGACTGATAAACAATTCACCAGCATTATGATAATTATAGTTGAAAACATATACAAGTGAAAATTTAAAAGTTGACAATTTAAATTGATGATGTGTACAAGTGAAAGTTTAAACATTAACAAAATATAACGATTCCAAATAGGAATTTCAAATACAACTTTTGGTAGGGCCTACTAAAAAGCACATAGAACCATTTTTCATCATCCAAAAGTTAATTATTTTTTATTTTAATTTTATAAATTTTTCAATCGACAACATGTACAAGTGAAGATTCTAAATTATAACTTTTAAAATTCCCGGTTCCATGATAGAATTCTATAGAGTAGAGAAGGTTTTTTTGTGGGTAACCCCGCTTCTTAGGGGAGTCCCACATTACAGGCTGGCCACCTGTGTGCATAAAGAGTTTCTTCCGCCTCTTACTAAAAATTAAAAAAATGTTTGTAAATACTTCCCTGAGGGAAATAGGTTAGATCATGGATATGTCTAAAAGAAATGGCTCTAGTTAATCCAAACAGCAGTTCTTATTGTTTTAGATTAAAAATTCAATACAATAGCTCTGGCAGTTTCTGTGCCCCCTCTCAGAGCTAAGACATATATTTTGTTTTTTGACATATGTAAAAAAAAACTATAAGTTAAACATACTTTACAGGACTCTTTTGTTAATATATATTGTATAGGCATATGTGGCCCCCTTAAGTACTTTAATAATAACTCCTTTTACAATGGTTTTTAAATAACCTGAAAGTCAAAAATATTTTTTCTGCAATTTCACAAACTAATTAAATGCTTAATAAAACCGGTTCAATATTTCTTATTCTTATGTTAATTTTCATAAAAAATGGCCTAATTTATTAGGCTCTAAAGTTATGTAAAAATATTAAGGGGTTATACATTGACAAAAATGATAAAACTTCATGAAACATTGATAAGGTACAGCATTAAAATTAATTTGGCATATTGGCCCTAAACAACAAAAAAATTAATTACTGTAGCCGATGTTAATTTCTGTATTAGCTGAATATTAAAAAAAAATCATTTACCTAGAAGTACACAGGCTGTAATCAGCATAGTTTTTGATACAAAAAATTAAACAATAATTTTGTAAAAAATGTGTCATCAAAATGAACAGAAATTAAAATACAAAACTTGACACAACCGATTCAATTTCATAATTTGAGGAGATCTTGAAAATGCTCACCATGACGCGCATGCACAAGTCTTTTCCTGAAATCTTTCACAGTGGCCTTCAAGTTGAGCGTAGAAGTTCCCAAACTGTCACAATTATATTCCGTGACTCTTCTACATTTTGAATTAGTGTGAGATAAACTTGTTGTTTGAGGTGACCCCATACAAAGTAGTCGAGGAGGTGAGATCTGGAAGACCATGGTAGATTGGTAGATCGGAACCAAGCGATGGTTCTTTCCTCTTCTGCTGACGGACCTCATCATTGAAGTGTGGTGGTGCGCCATCTGCTCGGAAGACGATGCAAATCCTACGTCGCGTCTCCAAGCAGCAATGGTGAGGTTTCAGTTAGAAAGTACAAGTATCGAATGTCATTTAAGCTCTTGGTAGGTCCTATGAGCTGGCCAATAGGTCCAATACAGACGGTTATGTTATATGAACCTTAATTAATGATTCAATTAACATTCATCCATCATGTGTGAATATCCTGCAGTATAATCATGTTCAGCATAAAAATACCATCATGAGCAAATGTTGACTCATCTGTCCACAAAATGGTTTTGATGACATCCCGATTATCACATTGTGAATAAGTGGAAGAACTAAACTCTCCGAGGAGAATCTTTTGATTATTGCGCTGGAATAAAATGGTAAGGACAAGTCTACTAACGTATGATTGGGAAACTCCAAACTCGCAAGCAACTGATCTTGACTTGTTCCTAATACTTCGGCAGAGCGATTAAGTCGTTTGGGTTTATTTGACTGCTTCTTCAACTTCTACGTTTTGATTACATTCTCAACTAATCGAGTATTGGTAGGAAACATTCCATTTTCACGCAAGCGGCGATAAACGTTAGCAAACGTTCGTTTATTCGGAAGCCTTGTGTTGGAATGGCGCCGATTGTATTCACGACGACTTTCTACTGCACTATTTTCAACGCCATAATGTCAACATATTCCTGATAGGTAAATGACAGCTCAAAAAATTAATGATAGCTACCTTAATGACATCGTAAAATCTTTAGTTGTAGTGTACAATTGAAAACAAAATAAATAAGTACTTTAATGCACCAACAATAAACATTAAAAATAAGTTGATTAATCTGCTAGCCTAACGGTTAGCGTCTTTGACTTCGGTACAAGACATGACGGGTTCGATCCCCGGTATGGCCACAACGTTTAGATGGGAATTCCATAAAAAATAGTGTACTTCAAGGCTGCATAGCTTAAGCTGACCCTGCCACTGGCAAAACAGAAAAGAGCTAGTCTACTTCCCAATCAGCTGATTTATGCGATAAAGAAATCAATAACGGCTGCAATAATTAGTTTGTTATTTAAAGTCAATATGAAAAATGTTAATGCTGTACCTTATCAACATTTGGACATGGATGGATATGTCTTAGCTCTGGGGGGGAGGGCTGGTGATTTGTAATATGGGAAATATGTAACAGGTTTTCATAGTAACCACCAGAGTTATTGTATTGAAGTTTAAATATAAAAGTATAAGAACAGCTGTTTAGATGAAGTGAAAACATGTGACGGTGGCAAAGGCCTGTAATCCGGCTACTTGGAGGTCACGGATTGTGGATAGATGTGAGAGATGGTCGGTGGCTGTAGCGTTCTCTTGTGTGAATTAACGTCCTCACTATTTAATACTACGTTAACCTACAAAGACCATCCTCATAATTAGACTAATTCGTAGTTCAGAGGCCTTGGTTCGGATTCCACGTTAAACTGTAGGTCCATTAGTTTGTTGCCAGTGGCTGTTGGGCAATTAATCAACAGTCCTGCCTAAGGAACATGTCAGCCATAGTCAGTAACAAGACTACAAGATTGCGCCACAATCATCTTACACTCAATCCTCATTTTATACTTTGCTTAAAATACCTATATTGTAGTATGTCTGCTATTTCAATAATCTAATCTAATCATACCCTTAGACATATTTATGATTTAAACTATTTCCCACAGGGAAGTAAATATAAAATTTGTTTATGTATGATCCCTCAATAATAAATTAGAAATAAATAAATAAGTGAGATAAATAAATTCTGAAGTTTGTTATGTAATTGAACATAAGAATAATAAATATTTAACTAGTTTTATTAAGCCTGACATTTGTTTGGAAAAATTCAGTAAAACTATATTTAACCATAAAGGCTTAATTATATTTTTTATCCTTTTCTAAGTAGAATCAACAAGTAATATTAATATAGTGAGTATAGACCCACCCTGTATACATTTTTAAATTATCGAAATACTTTTAACGAGTAACTTTTACTTCATACAGCAAAGCGTATTAAAAAGTATTCCAGTGTTTGGTAAAAACACATAACTCGGAAAGTAAAAGGTGCGTTGTCCAGGAGATGTGTTTGACAACCGTTCGAGCCGAAGGATATTGGCTGCAAAGCTGCGGTGAGAATTCCCGATTGGACTTTCTCACTTTAGGTTTATTGCAACAAAAAGAACTAATACATTTCGCAAACGCTATTGCAAGTCATCATTCTTAGTTGGAACTTCAAGCATAATACTTGTGCATCTAAATACTAGTTTAATACACACGATTATGTATAATGAAAAAATAAAGTCTGTTATAACATCTGTCTCAATTAGGTATATTAAGCTATTTATAAAATTTTCTTCTTAACTGTCTTTCCTAATATATAATTCCATTGCTCATAATTTAAAATTATATGCTGTATGCATACGTATATAATTTTAAATCATTAATTTGTAATAGGTTGGTTTTAAACCACTCCACACATACAATAAAATGTCGGTTAGTTCTAGTCACTAACCAAACTGATCACGTTACCGCAATCATGTGGCAGAGGTCCGCTGGGCAACCGTATTAGCATTTCTCTAACCATACAATTACGAATGGAACTAGTTTGTATTCGACGTGTACAAAACTGATTCACTACCAAAAGTAACAAGCTACTTGATTTAGACCAACAGATATTCCTTGCCCGTACATATTGGACTAGAGTTGTTAAAAGTTGTTGTAGTTCCGTATTTTATTAATTTTTAGACTATAACTGTATTTTCTATTAAAAGTACATTTTTACCAATAACTTTTCTTATACTGTGTGAAAAACTAAGGTTTTCCGAACCAATATCATTCCCATAAAACAAATAAATCTGAGTGGATTAATTCACAATTTTCAAATCCAATCCAAACCCAAACGAAACCTAACTGTAATACGGCTTTTATAGGAAAGATACACAACAGCTGATTATTATAATAAACGTAATAATACAAACATTGTAATTATCATATAAACACGTGACTTTAATCGGACAGGAAAAAAAATGTAAATACATAATCCCCCAAAACCGTTAACTATTAACGTGGTGAATAAAGCTGTTCATTTTTTACAGTACACATTTACTTCATAGTTTCACATTAATGAATGATTCAAATGGCATTGGATAGTAAAGCATACTGCTAATTGAAAGTAAACCAATCAGCTGTAGCTAGGAAATCAAATGTTTTCATTGTAGACATTTTGTAAACAAACTTACTTTCCATAAGGTTAACATTATAAATTTAAAACGCCATAAAATGGAAACTTATGGGGTTTTCGAAAATATTTTTTCACTAAAACCTTCCCGGACACATATAGAGCAACTTCCTAAAATTTCATGGCGATCGGATGAGTAGTTTGGCAACGCATAAAGGACATACATACATACAGACAGACATACATTCAATGTTATATATAGAGATTGTATCTATAAACAGATGTAAATCAAAATATTGGTAAGGTTTACGTAATAAAAATATTAAGGCTATAAACAAAGAAAAGTAAATTTTTGTTGCATTAAGGGCTATAACCAAATGGACTGATGAGCTCAGTCGTCGATGGAAAAGACATAAATCTATCACAGAGAAAATTGACATTATACATAGTGTTGGGGAGCACCGGTACCGTCATTATGCCACGGAGACTTACTGGGGACACCCAAAATGCTTTACTTGGTAAAACGCCGTCCCCGTTATTCTAATTCCACACAGCAAATTAAAGCCAAATATATATGTATACTACTGAATCATGATAGACTAATATATTGAGTACTTACGTTATCACAAATATTATCCTAAATTAGATTGACTTTTTTGACATATTTCAATAAAAATGTTTGGTTACAACACAATGTTAATTACAGTTTAAGAAATAGACGATTTCTGACACAACGAGTTGATAACAACTATGGAAACATGGTTTTGGAGTATAGAATACCTAGGCTAATCAATTTCTTGCCTTCAGAGCTAAAAACAATACAAAATGAACGACATTTAAAAATTAGCTTTAACAATTATTTTATTAGTAAAAGGTAAAAACATATTTGTTTTTACCTTCTTTTATGATTGCAGGAAAAACATGTGTAAAATAGCCTAGGCCCTTGCTAATAGGGCTGTAGAGAATGTACCCTTCCATTCTTAACAAAACATATATCTTACCTTTTATAATAACATGCGTATCCAATAACTGACATTTTATTCTTAAAACACCAAAGACGACACATAAAATACATTAGACATTAACATAGAAAACACATAGATCAATCACACACAAACACGCAGTAGCTTAATTCACAACTAATTATTTTTCAATACTATTATACCCACACAACATTAAATCACTTTTATGGTTCAGGAGGTAATAAATTGTAGTAATTAACACATAGAATGGCGCTTTATTAATATTTAATACTGAATGATGCCAAGTACATTCGCATTTTCAGATCCAATACTTTCCAATAACAACTTTCACTTTCACTTTGTCTAATCAGGAATCGTCTGTTCATGGTTGATAACCTTCAGCTTATAACTTGTTTAATCCCTGCGAGGATAAAATTTCCCAACTTTTCCCAATTTTGTAATAGAAAACTGACATGAATTACATAAATTATTTCCTATAACCACTGTCAACAGCGCAAGTACTAACAAACGCACAGACAAACTTGTTAAATGTCAATCAGACTGCATACCAGGGCTACCTCCCTACCTCCCTATTGTGGCTACCCCCCCTACCGTGGCTACCTCCCTACCGTGGCTACCCCACTCCCCCCTATTAGATAAAAAGAACGGTAGGAAGGGATATACAACGTTCAATATACACTTTATTGCCATTTATTCATAATTTGATATTCACAATCAACCATAGTATTTAAAACAGTTGAAATAGAATCAGAACATATTATTCACAGATTTACCCGTTAAAGTTTACTACTGTCCAGAAATATTCACATCAATAGAAGAAAGGAAGAGAAAACTCAAATGGAAATTCTCACCTTTGAGGAGCCAATAACCCACTGTTTAAACACACCTAACATCTCCAAGGATTTAATCTTGGGAAATACATCTTACACTTTACTTGTTATTTGCGGGAAAATAGTAGAATGGCTAAAATGTATAAATGTGAGCTAAATTGTTACTCTAATCTATTAGAGTATTATCTAGTATTAGTATTACTATTAGTATTATTATCTAGTATTATCTAGTATTATATAGAGTATTATCTATCTCATTAGAGTTATCTATGTTACTCTATCTATAGATATTGCCACTAAGATTATAAATATGTAGGTTTTATGGGCGAAATACTGTAGAGAACAGGTCAAGATGGAGTTTTGCGGCTAGATATTACCTGAGATACAGCGTGTTTAAAAAATCCCTTTCCCCTAGTTTTTTTTACAATTTATATTTAAAGTAGTTTTAAATTATGGTAATCGTTGTATTGGTAAATACCATAACTTTAGAAGTGATTTTAAAAAAAGGGTGTTTCCTGAGGTCTAAGATGGGGAAGTAAACTTAAAAATTCCAAATGAGAGGCTTTTCATGCAACCTATTAAATAATACTGCCTTTTCTTGTTTGAATACAAAGACGCAATGCAAATTAAAAACATTTGCCGTGTTGTAGATTTGGATGTAGGAGTTGACATAAAGGTTTTCAACATGTCAAACACGTCGTGCTATATGTAAGTAATACTGTATCTCTCCACTGAAAAGTGTGAGCAGTTGAAATTTAAAACTTCTTAACAGTTTTTACAGTTTTAGTGAAAGTGTTATTTTTGTAAATTAATGATTTTTTGCGAATTTCCCATAGGAAAGATGCTATTACCATTGGTCTCATGGTAAGACTCATGGTAAAGCCCGGTATTTGGTATTTTTTTGTCTTTAGGAATCCAAAAAAAGTCGTTAAAATTTATATACTTTAGGTATATATATATATATATATATTATATATATATATATATATATATATATATATATATATATACCTAAAGTAAACCAATAGCTAACTTTTATACCATGCATATGACAGCTAACTTCTTATGGAGGACTCCCCTTTATTTTCTTAGAGGATTTTAAAATTAATTTTTAATCCAAAAATATGGCCATCATTTTCCTATATGGCCGACAGCTTGATAGTTTCTTATAGAACAACCTATATATTATGGTTGTTCTGGATAGAAAAAGTAATTTAAAAACTTTTAATACTTCATAGTTTTTGAGTAAACGTAACCGTTTGCGATTTAGCTCAAAACATTTTCCTTTTCAAACCAAAATCACTTAAAGTGAACCTATAGCTAACTTATATACCATGCATATGACAGCTAACTTCTTATGGGGGACCCTCCTTTATTTCCTTAGAGGATTTAAAAATTAATTTCTAATCCAAAAAATATGGCCGCCTTTTTCCAATATGGAAGACAACTTAAAAATCTTAAGGAACACCCTATATTTTATGGTAATTTTTGATAAAAACGTAAATTAAAGGCTTTTTACTCGTAATAATTTTGACGTAAATGTTACCGTTAGCGAACGACTGCTAATAACCTTCATGAAAACTACTGATCATCAGATTTGCATGCAATAAACACATAGTGAAAAAATAATGATCAACAATGCAACATATTTTTCTTATTTTTAGCAATAACCCTTCTTTTCATCTAAATATGTCATTGCGTGAAGTACACGTCCAATACGATAATACGAGCAAGGTTTGTATATATATATATATATTTTTTTTTTGCACACGGATCTTGAAAATGGCTCTAAGGAATTTCTGTATATTTTTGAAATAATTAATTTCCAAGTCGAAAATAAGTTCTAGATAGATCTAATGTCTAGAAAAATTCTTTTTTTTTATAATAGGCTATTAAGTTTAAAATCTAAAAAAATAACATTACGCTTATGGACAATACAAATCAAAACATCTGGTTATAACCGTTTTACACTATTCGATTCAAGATGGTGGGGAACAATATGTGAATAGAGGTTTTTCATAAATATTTATTTTATGTATATAATAAATGCAAAATTGTCAGGTTACTAAACAATTTATAAAAACTTAAGGGTAACTAACTGTGCGAAATAAAAGCAGATTAAGGTATTTCCAAAATCTTTCGTGTTTTGATAGAAAACGTATTCATTGTATTGCTTGACGCCACTGTAACAAACCAATTAATAGGTGTAAATTAAATTTCTCTTTTGCTTTTGAATCCTCATTCCGTTTCTAACCAAATCAGTTGATCACAGGCTAATAATAACTGTATGGGTAAACAGTAAATTATCGGCTAAAACAATAATTGAGTTAGCTAAAAGACCTTAATCGGCGTCGCTCATTTGGCAGACGCCGTAGTACAGTGGTAGCGTGTTGGCCTCATGATACGAAGGTCGTGAGTTTCATCTCCATCAGGGGCAATACTTTTTGTTAAGTGCTATATTAATTATGGTGTATTAAATCGGTTTTATTTAAATCACATAAATGTTTTCATTGAGTAATAAATGTGTTTAATTTTTTCTATTTAATTTTATATTTAATACATGTCTTATTCTATACGAGCAAAGCTCGGTCACCAGGTACTTTGTTGTTTAATCATCCTATTCACTACTATTTTACTTGATTTTCTATTTTACTTTTAATATACTTTAATATTTTTATAGTGTTTACTATTTTTGCATAATACGTATATTAATATCATTATTATTATTATTTTTGTCGCATCATATATTTCAATGAAAAAGTGGACATGTTATTACTACTTGATTAGTGTCACAAAAACCAGAGCCAGCCTTCTGAACTGTATGGTGCTCGATTTCCTGACAGAAGAAAACCATTCAGCATTGATTTCTACCTGCTTGAACGAAGAGCTCGTGCAACAGGTATGTTAACTGACCGGAAGCGGAGGAAAAGACATCCTGCCGCTAACCCTGACGTTGAAGCTGATGTTTTGGTCAAGTTGAACCCCATATCAGTATCCGGGAAATTGAAAGAAACTTTCAAATCAGCCGAACTTCAGTCTCTAGAATATTACAAAGGCACAATCTCCACCCTTACCATGTAACACTGAACCTAGAACTTCTTGAAACTGATTACCCTATAAGGTTAGGCTTTTGTAGATGGATAATCGAACAAATTAATTTAAATCCTTCCTTCTTGTCAAATGTCTTTCTTGTCAATTCTCTGATGATGCAACTGTTTTCAGCATGGGGCACCTCAATAGGCATAACTTGCACTATTGGGCTCCAGTAAACCCTCAAAGGATGCAAGCGATTGTTTAACAGAGAAGATGGTCATTGAACGTATGGTGTGGCATTTTTAAGGAAGAATTGTTGGACTTCACTTTTTTTTAATGGGACTCTTGACAATTTCCAACATGCTGACTTCATTGAAAACCATCTCCCAGTGCTGTTGGAAAATTTTGTTTTAGAGGCCAGGCAACACATGTTGTTCCAACAAGATGGCGCACCACCCCACTACGGAAACACAGCTCGAGTTGCTGTAAACAGAGCTTTTCCTGAGAGATGGATCGGGCGGCAGGGACCAGTCACATGGCCTCCGAGGTCAACCGATCTTACACCTCTTGAATTTTTCCTTTGGGGAACAAAAGGATCAAGTATACAAAACCCGATCAACAACCCCTGAGGAGATGAAGTTGAGAATACAAGCTGCATGCAACGCTATTAGTAAAGAAACGCTAACAACTGTACATAGAGCACAAAGAAAACGTCTGGAGTTGCATTGAACAAGAGGAAATCTGTTCAAGCTTTTATTGTAAAGTACTTTTTATAGTTGATTGGATTGAGAGTTTTCACATTTAATAAAAATTATTTGTTATAAAACTAATGTTAATTTTTTGTTTCATAAACATAGTAAATATCCTCAAAATGCTGCACCACTGAAGTGAGCATAAGACATAACTGTCATGTGTCTAGCTAAAAATTTAGCTATTGGTTCACTTAAAGTGGTAATGGTTTGAAACGGAAAATGCTTTTGAGCTTTAAAACGAAAACGGTTACATGTACGCCAAAATTATTAAGAGTAAAAAATTTTTAATTACTTTTTCTATCAAAAACTACCGTAAAATATAGGCTGTTTCATAATAAATCATCAATTTGTCGGTCATATTGAAAAATGGTAGCCATATCTTTTTAATTAGAAATTCATAGAAATTCACCAAAATTCTTAGAAGATTTCAAATTCTCTATGAAAAAAATGGGAGTCTCCCGTAAGAAGTTAGCTGTCTTATGCATGGTACAAGTTATAAAGGTTAGCTATAATTTCACTTTAGGTGGGACACCCTGTGTTCATAAAAGTTGGGTACAAACTTCGAGTGGTGATTGTACTCATCAAAATATAAAAAAATTAACTATAACCATTTGTCAAAATATCCTATGTTTAGCCGCTAGCCGCCATTTTGTTTATCTGGCAAAAAACGTTATATATCAAGAACTATTTAAGATACAGAAACCAAACTTTCCACACATATTTATTGGTCAAAGGGACCATTATTTTTAAAGTATCATTTAATTTGCTTTTATATTTTCAAAATGGATGTGGTTAAAAATATTTTAATATAGTTTTTTGTTATTTTAATAACAAAAACCCATTAAGTTTATAACATCTTTACAAGATACAAAAAAGATTGGAATTTAATTTCAAATGAACGGTACTTTCATTAACGAAATCCGTCCACGGATAACCGAGAAAATGCACTTTTAATGTTAGAATACAGAGCCCGTGCGCCACCGCGAAATGGCCGTGGCTCACACACACACACACACACACACACCCGCGCGCGCGCGCGCACACACACACACACACATATTCACATAACTTATAGAACCACTATTCTGGATTCCGGAGACCGAAAATCAAACATATAAAAGGTGGGTCAGTCCACTCAAATTTAATCTAAAATATAGGCTACTAACCTATCGTCAATCAATCTTTGGTAATTTTTTGAATATTTTCATGAGTATTACAAATTTTTAATGCAATGAATTTGGTTTAAATTTTGACGAATTAATATCTCCTTATAATGTATTTAAGATCAAATAATAAACTAGATAGATAATTTTCATTGTACAGACACGTGTAGTGCAGTATCCTACGTATAAAAAATTTTAATTCTTGGTGACGTGTAATGTAACAACTGTTACCATATTTTGTGGTAATAATACAACAAGTTAAGAGATAGTAGTTTAATATTCATCCGGCGTTCCGGGTTCGTGTCAAGATAGCGGCAGGAAACACAACATAGTAAATCACAACACAATTTGTCCCCTTTACACGTCATAACGCAACACACTCACTAAAGCGTTTCGTAGCTCCACGCGCGAGAATTACAATTTGTTATATGACTACATTTTATAAGAAAATATTATATATGACAACGTTAAACGTGAATATTATATGAATAACGTGTTTTGATATTTTTGAACACTATTATTGGACACTATTATCAACATTTTTGCATACTGAAAAGTTACCACATAAAAAATACTCTTATATTTGCTTATAGCGTATCGCCTATATTATGTCCTAATATTATGCCTTATATTATACCTAAATTGAATATTATTATAAGGGAGAATGGGGCAAGTTGATACAGATGCGTCTGCGAGCTAACACACATGCGCAGAGAGGCCGTGAATGAGTCGCCGCTGTTTTTTATAGCTATAGGCAGCGCCACACGGCGTCCGCCAGTCAAGATATTACTCCAGGTATTTTTATTATTGAATTTGTGTTTTTATCAGTGGACTGACACATTCTTTTCCCCCTAGTTATATTTAAAAACAACAATCTGTAATTGAACTATCATATTCTTTAAAGTTTATCTTATTAGGTATGACCACTTATCTATGAAATAAAATTATATGGAATAATCACAAGAAACAGGTAAACAAGTAAAAGATTCATCATTTATAAGAACAGATGACAAAAACAAACAATAATTTGACAACTGGCAAAACAGTAAAAGATGAAACTTTGGTATATGACATATCTAAGTCTAGTATTGTGACATGCGCCAAATTCTTGTGCATTCCGGGGCATGACGTGTAGGCCCGATCAACCCACATGATCATAATTAGACACTTTAATTGCTCGCCCGCGCTTCCCGCCACTGTCCGGACCGATCATAGCGTTCAGTGGTTGACTGGTAACTCATCTTTGGTGAGAAGAAACGTTTAATTGGACTTGTCGCTCTCACGGATCTACAGTAGCAGTGGACATTTGTTAGCCTGAACTGTGCACGGCTATCCCCATTGTTTCACAGCGAACAGTCTTCGACTATTGTACCACTCCGTGCCCAACCCTGGCACACTACTTCGACTGATAACTTATATCAGCAAATTTAGAATTATTAGAAGTATTAGGATTATATTGTGTCTTTCAAAATTATTTATTTAGGCCATTCTGATTATTAGTATGTTTTGTGGTGATATTGAGGCCACATCATTGTAATTATAGTGAATTATAATTAATTGACATATATGTGTCAATTAAATGTGTCTATTGTAGGCTATGTATTACAAGTGGTATATTTGTGTTTGCCAATTGGTTTTAAAATTTGTAAACAATGGAGTGCTCCACAAATTGAGTCTAAAACAAGTTTATCTGCTTATCTTTTCTTATCATTCTTATCTGTTAGACATTTATTGATGTAAATCTATATTGAAAAGTATCTAAGACTTATGAAACTCATTGTTGGGTCAAATAATTATTGTAATAAACTTAGCCACTTATCAGAAGATTCAGTCTTGTCTTTCACACCTGGTGTTTACATCACACATAGTCATTATAAACTTGGGCTATAGAATTACTTTTTTATTTAGTTTAAAAAGGACTAGTAGACGGTATTAACTATTCTTATGTGTACCAAGGCCTAGAGGAGCCTTATGTAGAGTTGACTCTGGGGGCAGGAGATCTATTCCTTGTTGGAGCCTGCATCAGCTACATCCCACAAAAAGGTGGCGCCCCACCCCATTTATTCACCGGACTACACTATTCTAAGAGGAATTTCTCAATTAAGGTACCTCCCTGCACTACACCTGACATTCTTAGTTTCACTGTCCGGCTGGTATATCCCACCACTTCATCACTGACTGCTGCTGGTTGCTCGAGATAAATACAACTTAGGGAACAGTGGCAGTATAATTTACAAATTTATTTTTTCAAAAATAATCATCAAATTTCTGAAAATGACAACAAGAAAAACAAAGTTAAATTAAATGTTAGAATTTTATTGGGGAACCCCCCTCCTGGTAATACCAAGCTTTTTGAGTGAGTTTTGTCGGGTAATTAGACCTTACGCTTCATACCAAGTTTCATGGAAAACAAGTTGCGCGCGCGAGCGTGTGGCGTGTGCACACACAGACATCACGTTGAAATCCACTTTTTTGGATTCAGGGGACCCCGAAACGGAAATATCCATCCTCAACTCTAATTTGAAAATTTTGACTTTCTCTATATACTATGTATAAGGAGAGAAGGAAAAAGTCATTTTGGCTGACGTGTTTGAGTTGGCGTGTAAGCAAGAGGATATTTTTTAGGAAGCTCATTTACTGTTGGCACGTTTAAACACCTCTTACTAGGTAAGATTTCCATGATAGTATTCATTTTTCTGCAGTTTATATTTTAGACATTAATTTGACCTGAAGAGACATTATTATTAATTATTATTCATTTGGGGTACATTGATACAGTGTATCAATGTACCCCAATACTGTTTAAATCCGAATTTTGTATTTTCTTGCAGAAACATGGTGCAGAATTATGGTTTACATTATTATGTGATCCGGGTGGATAACATATAAATCGTTCTTAAAAGTCATTAAACATTTTCATGACCACGTAAAATCGACTAAAAGAAATCCCTTATTGTTGGTTTCGGATAACCATTAATCACATTTATTTATTTAAATGCTCAATTTCTGCAAGGAAACTGGTATCGTTATGTTGTCGTTTCCCCTGCATACTTTCCATCCTGCATCCGTCAGACAAGTCTGTGTATGGGCCTTTCAAGAAAATTTACTTTGCTCTAGTTCATGAATGACAATTAATCAATGATGATTAACAATCCAGGAAAACTGTAACAATCCACGAAATTATTATATCTGGATTTAAAGCTACAGGAATCGCACCATACAGCAGAGGAGTCATGTGTTTTCTGATGATAGCTTCTTGTTGTTATATGTTAATAACATTTCTATTTATAATAATATAATTAGTTAATGATATGTCTATAATAATAATTGATATGTCTATACTTAACATTTTTGAACTATATTCTGCGTAATAAACTTTTTCTAATGTCTATGGAGTAGTTATTTGCTACCTTAATGTCAATTAGCTTATTATTTATACACTTGCATTGATCAAATGCTATACAACACACACAGTCTAGAAATAAAGAAAGGATAATCAAACATTTATTTACAAACGTATATTAAAATTAAAGATATAATTAAATTAAAAACTTATTAATGCATAAAATAATTTTCAGCCCATTAGAAACTAGTGATTTATAAAGTGATTTCATAGGATTAATACAAAAACAAGAAGGGGCTTTAAGTGCTTATCCCATAAACCTAAATTAATAAATAATTTGTGCGGAATAGAGATAATAGAGGTGATAGGCAAAACTACACGTTCGAAGCTATGATTTATTGAATATCTGTTTAAATAAAAACAAGGTCAAGGAATAATTGGAAATAATTGTTTCAACACAAAATATTATCAGACCATATTTATATATATGTGTGTGTGTGTGTGTGTCTGTGTGTGTGTGTGTGTGCGTGTGTGTGTGTGTGTGTGTGTGTGTGTGTGTGTGTGTGTGTGTGCACCAATCCTAACTGTACTGAAATGCCGAGTTTCATGCTAGACGTTTGAGAAATAAGAAAGAAATTATTTTATTCTTCACAAGGTCAGGTTTGATCGTCCCCATTAATTTAGTTTTTTTCCAAAAATTGTGTTCCATAGACTAAAAGTTAAATATATTAGGCTATTTAGTGATTTTCTATACATACATATTATTTTTGTCAAAAATACGGATTACCATTCCAAAATACATTACATGTATTATTTATCTTATATAATGGGAATAGAAAAACTAGGTGAACATTAATGATTATATTTTCATATTGGGGAAATAAAAAATAAAGAGTTTATAGTATTCTCATATTTTTATCTATGGCAATGTTGATAGTTAATAGTAATGTTAAAAACTTTAGTCCATTAAAATAAATCTCAATTAGTGACACCAGGTTAAAACCAATATTTGGGTTAAGTTAATGTAAAATAAAAACTAGAACACAAGTTTAAAGAAATGGGTTTTTAACGTAGTTGAAATAATATTTTAGAAGAATAATTAATTGTACATGCATACTTACTTATTCATATGGCACAAAATCTTTATTATTATATGTAAATCTTTCAAATTTTTGAAAATATATTTTATTTAATGCATATATATGGGTTTTAACGCTACTGAAACAGGCCAACTAATGCTATTAAGCTAACGTAAAGTGCAACAACTACCGCTTGTAATCTAAAATAGCTGCGTAATCAATGTTTATTTCAGAGGCAGGATCAGGCTGATATAGGAGTATGTTGCTCGGAGAACCTGAAAAACAAGTTACATTAACCAAAAACATATTACATAGTGTTAATTCTTGGAGTTTTGTACGTGATTCTACAGTACCGTGCATAGATTTTGACTCTGCAGTTTGATTTTTACCAAAAATGTTAATAATTTTATAAGAAAACATATTAAAAAATAAGTCAAATATTAATATGAAGAGCATATATTACTATTCTATTAGTCGCTGTACCAAGACAGAGCTAAGATTTGGGTTCTCAGTGAATAGCCTTTCACAAATATTTCAACAAATATATTTGCATATTGTATACAGTATTTTCATTTTTGAATATTTGGATTTGAATATTTGTTATTGTTTCTTTTCATGTTTGTTTCAATTGATGTAAAAGACAAGAGAAACAGGTTTCAAAACTAGAGTAGAACTATTGCGGAGTATTTTTCTATCCAAGTTTTATACGCGTGTGGTTTGAATTTGACAATGAGTAATATATATATCTTAGCTTTAGTTCTTCTCCTTATAGGTCACGTAGGCTCACGTAGGTCTAAGACTACGTGTGTATGTAAATTTTTGGTCAGTGGAAACCAAGTACGTAAAGAAGGGGTGGTCACTGTTACTTTTACAAGGTAAGACTAAAAATTCAATTACATCTTTATTTCGGTGTCAATATAAATTTTAGATTTTATGTTACCTGTGACTGTAATAACAAAAAGGCGCGTTATACGTATATGATAATGATCACTTTACTAAATAAAACTGAATGAAATAATAGCTGTTTTCCATATTTTGGGTACATCTGGACATTTCCTTCACAGAGCTTTAATCACGACAGAAAAAAGTATAAGAAATTTAAATATTCGTACTCAAAAAGGTATTTTGAAAGTAGAATTGGATCTAAACTGATTTCAAAGATAAAATATAAGTGTCAGTTAACCGGTACATTTATTTAGAAAAGATTATCTAAACATGTATTTCTTTGAAGAATTATCAAAACTAATCAACCATTATAAACAAGTGATGAATTGTTGTGTTTTGGTTAAATTTCAAATTGATTAGTTAGTTGTGGTTGTGTCTCACATTGCCGTAGGTCTCCATGTCGAGTGTGTAGATGCCACCGACGGACAGTTTGAGGGGTCTGGTCACACGGACTGCATGATCAGCAGGTCTCGCCTCAAGCTGAGTGACTTGTCCGTCCAGTCGCAGTTATACTCACATTGCCGTAGGTCTCCATGTCGAGTGTGTAGATGCCACCGACGGACAGTTTGAGGGGTCTGGTCGGCACGGACTGCATGATCAGCAGGTCTCGCCTCAAGCTAAGTGGCTTGTCCGTCCAGTCGCAGTTATACTCACATTGCCGTAGGTCTCCATGTCGAGTGTGTAGATGCCACCGACGGACAGTTTGAGGGGTCTGGTCGCCACGGACTGCATGATCAGCAGGTCTCGCCTCAAGCTGAGTGGCTTGTCCGTCCAGTCGCAGTTATACTCACATTGCCGTAGGTCTCCATGTCGAGTGTGTAGATGCCACCGACGGACAGTTTGAGGGGTCTGGTCGGCACGGACTGCATGATCAGCAGGTCTCGCCTCAAGCTGAGTGGCTTGTCCGTCCAGTCGCAGTTATACTCACATTGCCGAAGGTCTCCATGTCGAGTGTGTAGATGCCACCGACGGACAGTTTGAGGGGTCTGGTCGGCACGGACTGCATGTTTCAGCAGGTCTCGCCTCAAGCTGAAGTGGCTTGTCCGTCCAGTCGCAGTTTATACTCACATTGCCGTAGTCACCATGTCGAGTGTGTAGATGCCACCGACGGACAGTTGAGGGGTCTGGTCGCCACGGCCTGCATGATCAGCAGGTCTCGCCTCAAGCTGAGTGACTTGTCCGTCCAGTCGCAGTTATACTCACATTGCCGTAGGTCTCCATGTCGAGTGTGTAGATGCCACCGACGGACAGTTTGAGGGGTCTGGTCGCCACGGATTGTATGATCAGCAGGTCTCGCCTCAAGCTGAGTGACTTGTCCGTCCAGTCGCAGTTATACTCACATTGCCGTAGGTCTCCATGTCAAGTGTGTAGATGCCACCGACGGACAGTTTGAGGGGTCTGGTCACACGGACTGCATGATCAGCAGGTCTCGCCTCAAGCTGAGTGACTTGTCCGTCCAGTCGCAGTTATACTCACATTGCCGTAGGTCTCCATGTCGAGTGTGTAGATGCCACCGACGGACAGTTTGAGGGGTCTGGTCGCCACAGACTGCATGATCAGCAGGTCTCGCCTCAAGCTGAGTGGCTTGTCCGTCCAGTCGCAGTTATACTCACATTGCCGTAGGTCTCCATGTCGAGTGTGTAGATGCCACCAACAGACAGTTTGAGGGGTCTGGTCGCCACGGATTGTATGATCAGCAGGTCTCGCCTCAAGCTGAGTGGCTTGTCCGTCCAGTCGCAGTTATGCTCACATTGCCGTAGGTCTCCATGTCGAGTGTGTAGATGCCACCGACGGACAGTTTGAGGGGTCTGGTCGCTAAGGACTGCATGATCAGCTGGACTCGCCTCAAGCTGAGTGGCTTGTCCGTCCAGTCGCAGTTATACTCACATTGCCGTAGGTCTCCATGTCGAGTGTGTAGATGCCACCGACGGACAGTTTGAGGGGTCTGGTCGCCACGGATTGTATGATCAGCAGGTCTCGCCTCAAGCTGAGTGACTTGTCCGTCCAGTCGCAGTTATACTCACATTGCCGTAGGTCTCCATGTCGAGTGTGTAGATGCCACCGACGGACAGTGTGAGGGGTCTGGTCGCCACGGACTGCATGATCAGCAGGTCTTGCCTCAAGCTGAGTGGCTTGTCCGTCCAGTCGCAGTTATACTCACATTGCCGTAGGTCTTCATGTCGAGTGTGTAGATGCCACCGACGGACAGTTTGAGGGGTCTGGTCGCCACGGACATTATGATCAGCTGGACTCGCCTCAAGCTGAGATGCTTGTCCGTCCAGTCGCAGTTATTCTCACATTTCCGTAGGTCTCCATGTCGAGTGTGTAGATGCCACCGACGGACAGTGTGAGGGGTCTGGTCGCCACGGACTGCATGATCACAGGTCTTGTACTTTGTCCGTCCAGTCGCAGTTATACTCACATTGCCGTAGGTCTCCATGTCGAGTGTGTAGATGCCACCGACGGACAGAGTCTAGTTTATTTTTTGAAGGTACATTGTTAGCCAAGTTTTGACGTACATTGGTCCCAGGTGCACACCACCTGTACCCTCCAGGCAAGGATAATTGATAAGGTAGATTATTAATTAAAGTATTTAACAGCCCACGTCCTCTATAAGGCTTAAGATACAATCCTTCACCAGATTTCTTTTTCATTTTTCTTATATAAAAAATGTCATTCGTTCAACAAAAGAACAAGTTTAAAATTGTATTACATGACAAAGAGAAAAAGGTTAACAAAACACTATTTCCTCATAATATTCGTGCAATTATTTGTGGGAGCTCTGGGTGGAGCAAAACAGTTGTCATGTACAATGTAATAGTCAACAGAAATAGTTTAAAATTCAGCAATATTTACATTATATCAAAGACTCTAGAACAAGAAAAATATAGAAAATTAAGTGAAATTATTAAATTGTGTGAAGAAGATGTGAAACTACACACTTACTCTGATTGTGAAATTACACCAAATGATGTAAAACTACACTCAATTGTAGTGTTTGATGATATAAATTGTCCAAATATTACACAATTCTTTGCAATGGGTAGACATAGAAATATTAACTGTTTTTACTTGGCTCAGTCTTATAGTAAAGTAAATAAATATATTCGAGACAATGTAAATTTTCTGATAATTTTTAAACAAGATGATTTAAATTTAAAACACATTTACAATAATCATGTTGGTAATGACTTTACATTTAAAGAATTTCGTAATCTATGTCATCAGTGTTGGAACAATAATTATGGTTTCATAGTAATTGACAAGGAAAGACAAAAAATTGATTGAAGGTATAGATATATGTTTGACAAATTTTTTATTGAATAATGACAGTATGTCGTGTAGTATCTAATGTAATAGAAAATTTTCGATATCTTGGAAACTGATATCAACACTTCCTAATTATGTTCGATTGGCAGATTCTTTTCTGAAAAATAGTAACCCAAAATTGTTTTGCAAAAAACCTGGTCGTTTTATAAGAGTGGGACTTGGCAGATGGTGGCTGTGTGTTTAGCTGTAATGAAAATGATGTTGTATAGCATCATACAGTAGATTGGTTATGAATAAAGGTGGGATTTTTACAGATTGTTTACTTTTGTGTTATGAACAACGAGTCTAGGAAAGGTGTGTGCTTTGTGAAATCTTTGTTTATTTTTAATGAAAATGATGTCGTATAGCATCATACAATAGATTGGTAATGAAAAAAGGTGGGATTTTTACAAATTGTTTAATCTGTCGAAAAATAGTCCCCATAAGAATAACATGGGAAAAACGTGTCGATTCAGGCTATAAACGGGGTTTTGCATCTACTAACCCTATTTCGGGGGTATTTGGGGGCTTTGGAGCTTCGGGGCATAAATGTATCATTATATTATTTGTGTTCCATATATATTACTGAAGGTATCGTTTAAAAAAATAAAAATAAAATTATAAGCAATTAACTATTTTTAGTCAGAATTTTAAAAGTTTTGTTATCTAGAAGAGGAACATTAATCAACATCTTACTTATTTCTATTTTGCTTTTACGACGATAAAGTCGCTCTAAATCATAAATAAATCGTAATAACAAAAATTATCTTAATATTTATTCCTTAAAAATTTCCCCTTTTTAATGTTGGTAATATAAGTAGCTGTTAAATAACAAATTAAGCATTAATAAAAGGATTTTGATCCATACACATTCTGAGAAAGATAGTGGAACTTTATTCCATGCAGAAGTATTATAGGTTCTAGTTTTCTTTGTTAATATATTATCATTTACATCATTTTTGGTAAAAAGCATCATATAACTTACATTATTGTAATATAATAGTAAAAATTGACATGAACTGAACACACCAAGTACCCTGTTTTTAAAATGTATCGGATTAAAACCTCAATCCAAATAAAAAAAGTGTTGAAAGTTTTCAGGTATGCCTATTAAAATACCTCTATAAATATCACCCCTTTCTCTTTAAATTGTAATAATTTAATCCTAATCATTAATGAAACATTTTTATAAACTCATTTTATGTGTATGTACAATGTACATAAATTAATTAATGATATTAAATATTTGTAGTACCACATTATTCACAATTTGCCCGATGTAGCTAATTAGACCAAGTAGTATTATCATTCCAATCACTTCGTCTAATTGGTCAATGTAGTTGATGTTGATTATCTCGTTACTCTGAAAAAATATACGTTAACCCAATATCAACAATAAGAATATTTTCAGAATAAGATCAGAAAAATACACATCCTAAATCAATTAATATACGTATTTCAATAATAAAGCTTTGAATCATATATACACTCTATGGTTTACGATGTATATATTCAGTCTATGCCAGGTAGTTAGGGCATAAGAAAGCTATTCTAAAATACGAGGGAAAATTTCAACTATTGATTAGTAAGCTACAACCTTGACACTACGAGGGCCATTCAATTGAGTGTAAAGCCACGAGACTAATAATTACTATAGCTAGAAATGATAAACTATATTCATATAAAAAATAATAAACACATGAAGTTGGTAGCTTTTAAGACTCATAATCAGCTGTTTAGTAATATATTAAAAGTATAACGCCATACTATGTTACAAGACGGCTAGTCCACTTGGGATTTTCATCCTGCAGGACCAAGGTGCTGCGATTATATTTTTACTCACGGAAGGTGTTGAGGGTATTAACATCCATATTTTATTATTATTAGTACTATTAACAGTATATAGAAACAATTTTTAAAATCATTTTTAGGTTTTAAAATTGATGAAACGGTATCAAAGTAGCCATAAACAATTTTCTGACGAGAATCAGGACTGGACAAGTACTCGGCAACTGGTACGAGTTAGAACTTTCTCTCTAGAATCTTAGATTGAGGCGTTGATTTTGGGCAGTGGGATTATAAATTAAATGTGTAACGGGTTGATTTAAAACTAATTATCAGTGTTGGAATGTACTAAAATACGAGATAAAACCTGCATTACCTTACCATTACCGAGATAAACCCTGAACGAATCATCATGTTCTCATATCTGAAGGTGTGATTTTGCTTCATGACAACGTCCCATCCCCATACGGCTCAGTTGATTAAAGAGAAATTCCATAAACCGATTGGCCCTCCAAAATCCACATTCCCCTGCAACCGTCACCTCATCCCTTCTTATTTCAAACTCTTTGGCTCCAGGGGAGTCTGCTAGTGAGTCGCATTCTCAGTCCATTTAATTGCCTTTTCCATGTCTTCTAAATCCACACAAAGAAGTTTGCTCAACATCCTAATCTTGAGTGTCGTATAAGCCATAAGGAGGTACCATAGTAAACCATCAGTGCTTTGAAGTATAAAAACAATAGAAGAGAGGACATGAACGAGAGAAATTAAAAAATATGAGGCAGAGTTTTGCACCCAGCCTAGTGTGAGGCCAACGCATTTCTTTTCTTCCGACGAGGATGAGCTGTATCCTTGAAGGAACAATGGTGCCAGACTAAATAATGGAATGAATGCACTGTAGAAGACCGCTGACAGCTTACCGGTACTGCAGATGTTTATATCCCTCATGAAATCCTTGACTATTATTGATCCAACTGAGTTTGGTTCGAACATTTCACAAGGTTCCTTGAGGAAAGTGATCATTTCAGGGATTTGGTCTTTGGTTATAAAATGAAACATTTCGACCGATGTAACAAATGTCAGAAGTAACAAATCGTGATATTTATAGAAAAGATCTGTTGTGTCCCTATCGAGTTCAGTTATGCAGGATGCTGTCGTCATGAATAAAAATATATTTGAACAAATCTTAGTTGAGAATAAGACCTTGTTGAATCGTCCAACCTTTGGATCCACAGAGCTTAACAATTTCAAGGTGTAGAGAAGTGTTTTCATGAGGAATAGTAGCTCCATTTCAGTGACCTAGACAAAAGAATAAATTAAATTAAAAATGTTATTACTTCCCTGTGGCAAATAGGGTAGACCATGGATATGTCTAAACGGAATGGTTTCAGTTCATCTAAACAGCTGTTCTCATTCCTTTATTAAACATTATTTATTAAACATTAAATACAATAGCTCTGGTAGTTTCTATGGAAACCTGTTACATGTTTTCCATCTTAAAAATCGTCATCACCCCCTCCCCAGAACTAAGACATATCCATGTCAAAAAATTACACGCATAAACAGAGGTTCAATCTAAATTATAAATATTGAAAACATATAAAATACTGATAGTTATTGCTAGTAAATCCATATTTACTTAGGAAATTTACTTTCCTACCCAGTAAAATTATTATTTTAAGGTATAAATTGAATGTAGTACTAGTTACTTTTAATGTGATTACTATTTTCTAATTATTAATGGATAAGCATAATTAATTTTTAACGTGATTAAATCTTATCTCGTTTAAATTTGCGTTCTTATTCCAAACTTAATTTTACGTTCAAAGTAGTAATATTATTCTGGTATCATATTAAATTTTAAAATATTCCTTATGTGGGTGAATCCTTGTTCTATATTTATCATTTATGGTACCAAATACTGTAAATATTACCTCATAAATATCATTTTAATTTTTAAGTAAAACGTTGAAATTACGATTTTCTTAAATAGTCGAATTTTAAGCTTGCACCACCTTAATCTAACAGGTGAGAGACACTAATTTTTATCCCCTTAGGAAAGAAGATAATGCATTGGCTAAAACACTTTTCAACAAGTGAATTTTGTTTAATTTCGTATTGAAATTAAACAAATTCATATTTTCTTTGCAAAATTACCACATTGAATGTCTAATTACCAGAACACTCATATGATCTGTATAGTTTTAGGTGATACTCTGTAAGCTACGTCAATCCTATCTAGGTTTATATCCCTTACGCATGAAATATATATCAATTATAACTCAAAAAATGTAACAATGCTGTTATGAATTATTTTTATAGACCTAAACAATTATTTACCTTTAGTTTACTGCATTATTGTATTCTTTAAAGCGCTTTAAAAATTAATTTTTATTGAAAGCATAATAAAAATAGTACGTTAAATTAAATTAATTCATTGACTTGTCATACCTTTAAAGTAATGTATTAGAATTGAGAAACTTTAATTTAATCCTAAACAGACAGAAGTGCAATTAAAACATTTTCAGTGCCAATAATATTTTTAAATATATTTGTAAAATAAATACCCCCGTCGCGGCAGACCTGCGTACCCAGTGAATTTCCGAATTAATATTATAATAAAAATAAATGGTATCAGTTGACTGACATATACTTTCTCCCTTAAGTAAATTTAAAAAAGACAATCTGTAATAAAACTATCATGTTCTTCAACGTTTATCTAAATATAATTTAATAATTTACTGTTTCAAAAATAATCATCCCATTTCTAAAAATAAAATCAAGAGAAACAAAGTTAAATTAATTGTTCGAATTGTATAGGTGGAAACCCCCCCCCCCACCACCCGCCAGTAATACCTAGCATTTTGAGTTTTGGGTTTTTTGGGTTTTGTTGGGTGAATTGGCCTTACGATTCATACCAAGTTTCATAGAAAACAGTTAGAAAATAAGGAAGAAACTGATTTTTTAATATTCTCCATAAGAATAACATTGGGCGCTTTCAGACAACGTACTGCGTTTATCACGGGCAGTAAATTTAATTTTTCTCTTTTTTTAGTCGTAGACAAATAATTCAATATACTAAACTGCTTATTTTTTTAGATGGTTTCAGTGGTGCCAGTCAAGCTATACTTTACTTTTATTGTTTATATATACAGGGAGCTCATTAAAGTCGGAGACAAACTCGACAAACTTCGAGGGGTGATAGTACTCATCAAAATAAACAAAAAATCACCTTTAACCATTTGTCGAAAAATCCTTCGTTCAGCCACTAGCCACCATTTTGTATTTTTTACAAAAAAAGCTATATATCAAGAACTATTTAAGATATAGAAACCAAACTTTGCACACATATTTATTGGTTAAAGAAAATTTTTTTTCTAAGTATCATTCAATTTGCTTTTATATTTTCAAAATGGCGGTGGTTAAAAATATTTTAATTAAAATAACAAAAAACCCATTGACTTTAATAAATTTTTACAAGATAAAAAAATATTGCAATTTTAATTTCAAATCGAACAGTACTTTGGAAAACGAAATCCGTCCACGGATAACCGACAAAATGCACTTTTAATGTTAGAATACAGGGCCCGCGGGCCACCGCGGAGCGGCCGTGGCTAAGAAGCAGAGTTCAGCTGGCACAACACGGCTTCTTTGCCCGACTGTGTGTACAGTGCCACAGCCTACCCCATTGGTCCGTTCTAGATAAAATTTGGCATGTATATATATAGTCAGCGTATCCTCATCCCCTAGTTCACCCCTAAAACCCTCTAAAAAACGTAAAAATCCAAGTTCCTCATAAACGGCTTTAACGATTTTGATTAAAATTTGATAGTTTATAGTGCACAGAGTAATAAATAATTTGACACCATCCGCATGTCTGTAAAAATGACGGTTCAAAAGTGATGAGCTTTTAAATGTCAAAACATCAAACTTTTAAATTTTCAGCGAAAACAATAACAGTAAAGTATATCTTTACTGGTACCATTGAAACCAGCTCAAAAAACTAAACAAATTAGTATTTTGAATTATTTGTCTACGACTAACGGTTCCAGAGAAAAGTTAAATTTACTGTCCACGATAAACGCAGTACGTTGTCTGAAAGCGCCCAATGTTATTCATAAGGAGAATATTAAAAAATCAATTTCTTCCTTATTTTCCAACTGTTTTCCATGAAACTTGGTATGAAACGTAAGGTCAAATCACCGAACAAAACCAGCTCAAAAAAGCTTACTATTACCGGGGGGGGGGAGTAAGTATGTGTCAGTCCACTGGTACCGTTTATTTAGTTTTATTATGTTTTTTTATTGTATTGTTATCATGTATTTTGTTACGTAAAGAGGTATAGTTAAATGTATAGTACGGATAAGTCCTAAATCATACCTGTAAGGGATGATTAAAGCGGTCTTAGACACACAGATTAAGAAAGTGGTTTGGTTTTGTTTTTATTTTAAACAAATTAACGATAGATTGTAGTCTATTAAAGAGATTATATATTATATATGGCGGTAAATAATGCCGTCAGGTGGAAAAATAGGCGGCCTCAGGTGTTTCTACGATGTTTATACAGACTGCCCTCATTTGTCTCGGCGCTTCATTAACTTTAAGGACTAATGTTGCGGGAACTCTTTAAAGAAGACGGTTATGTCTGGGCACTAACTGCTTTGTCATTAACACATTTAAACTAATGTCTCTTATTAATTTGATATACGAATTTTAAATATTATGGTAAAATTATTAGTTAAAAAACTAAACTTAGTCACTTGATTTCTCTAAACAATTTAAAAAACTAAGACTGTGCTGCTAAAAATATCAATTTAGTTATATACTCAGACTACAATTAATTTATTGTTGTGATAACTATATTCAGTCAGCCCTCAACAGAATCCAATCAACAAAGCTCCTCGTTGTATGCCCGTTATATAATACACAGTACTTAGACATAACGTAATGTGAGATGCGTTCAAAACTCAATTTAGTTTCATTTTTCTCATTACAGTATTTACAAAATTAGTCTGTATCTAATCTAGTACGTTTAGATAAATATACAATATAATAAACTACAATTTTAAATAAATACTGGTTCAACTTAGGAATACATATTAGTTCGAAAGTTTACAACTATTCTGTTGTAGTAATTACTTGATGTAATATTTAATAAACAAGCCTAAACAAGAAACTTCTAGTATACTTATATTAAAATATGCCTGGTGAGTTCTTCAATTTATTTTTTATAGCTTCCAATTCTATAAATACAAAAATTACTATTACTGAAATCTAAATAAAATATTACCCGTATAAACATATATTGTTTCCTAGCATCACGAAAAAAAATCTTCTCAGTAATTGCAAGTCAAATATTGACAAACCGATTCTAAATATCATAAAAACTTACTAATAAAGCGGAGCCCTACCAAAGAACTTTTAAAACAACTTTTTTGAACTGGTCAAAAACTGGTTAACCTCAGTAGTTTTTGAAATTAAAGAGTTTTGTTTTTATACAATTAACTCCAAGCATTCAACAGAGAACAACAGAGAACGATGTTTAATTCTGTTGATATATTGAAAATATTGCACATGATTGGAAACATGAGACTGACAATCCAGAATAAAGAACCAATTTCCTTGTTTCCTAAATAACTGTTTTCATTCTCATGTTGATACAAGAAAGGAAATTTTTGTAACTTTTCTTGGTTTAGCTATGACCTTTAATTCTATGAACAGAGCCTGTGTGTGTGTGTGTGTGTGTGTGTGTGTGTGTGTGTGTGTGTGTGTGTGTGTGTGTGTGTCTGGATGTGTACAGAGCCTATACATGAACAGAAAACCTGATTAATTTTTTGCACCCATGTTACCTGCCCAACAAAACACTACACTGAGCTAGTGTTGTCTCAGCACTTGCTCTTGCTTCTCTTCAGAGCAGATCGCTTCTGTGTTGGCGACGATCACGTCTTGTCTTCACAAACAACTGGACTGGTCAATGTGAGACGCACTTCATCGCGTGTAGAATAACTTCACCTAGCATTTTCATGCTCGCGGTGCTAAATAAGGGATAAACTTAAATATTGATAGCCAGCCAGAAAAAAACTCATTCATTATTTGATAATGATGTAAATTTGGGTGTTCGGGGAGATTTGAAGATATTTTTTATTTTATATCGCAATACTAGCTAACCCGGTGAACTTCGTAACGCCTAATAGTAAATACACGTTAACTTTAAAATGGATGCATAGTATATGGAGAAAGTGTTGTTTTCGTAAAAGTTTTATAATTTGAGTTGAGAGTGGATATATCCGTTTTGGGATGCCCTGAATCCAAAAAAATGGGTTTCGACGTGATGTCTATCCGACCGTTTGTCAACCTGTCACAGTGTGTGTGTGCATGTGTGTGTGTGTGTGTGTGTGTGTGTGTGTGTGTGTGTGTGTGTGTGTGTGTGTGTGTGTGTGTGTGTGTGTGTGTGTGTGTGTGTGTGTGTGTGTGTGTGTGTGTGTGTGTGTGTGTGTGTGTGTGTGTCTGGATGTGTACAGAGCAACAGCCTACCCCGTTGGTCCGATTTAGATGAAATTTAGCATGTATGTATATATTTACCGTATCTCAAGATGTTTTTTCCATTTTTTTATTTTTATTTTAAGAGTAGTTCACCTCAAAAAACCCTAAAAAATGGGAACAGATTGGAAAATAAGGAAGAAAATGATTTCTAATATTCTCCATAAGAATAACATTAGACACTTTCAGACAACGTACTGCGTTTATCAAGGACACTGAAATGAACTTTTCTATGGACCTGTTAGTCGTAGACAAATAAATAGAATTATTAACTATTTTTTAAGATGTTTCAATGGTGATAGTCAAATCGTTCTTTACCTTAATTCTTTTAGCTGAAATTTTTTTTGACATTTAAAAGCCCATAACGTTTGAACCATATTTTTACAGACATGCAGGTGGTGTCATATTATTTAGTACTCTGTGCACTATAAACAATCAACTAAATTAGAGCCATTTTTTTAAAAATTGTGGTTTTTTACGATTTGGTAGAGTTATTATGAATTTACCCTTAAAACTAATACCGCCGTTGCAGCAGACCTACGTACTCAGCGAATTCCCAAATCAATAATGTAAACTCTGTGTGTTTAAGTTCTAGTTACTTTAAAATTTTCAACACTCTTATTATAATTAAACTCGCTTGGCTGTGGAGATACCCAGGATCGAATCAAATGAACACTAATAGTCAGAAGTTAAACACTTTATTATAATACGAAATAAAGATAGTGAACACAAATTAAATTGGAAGTACAAGTTTTGAGTAAAATTCCTTTCTAATTAAATAAAACCAAAGAAGAAAATTAAACAGTGTAACTGCAGGGGTCTATATTAATGGACTACTCGTCATACTATACAATTACCAACACATCATATAATATCAATCAACTAATTTACAAGACAAGCTTTGAAGAATCTATACACATCTATAGCATTATTAAAGTGAATCAATTATATATATTTACAAGTTTGAACCTTTTCTACAGATTATTATTTAATTGAGATTATAAATTAACCATGTTTTACTATCATATCATTTTATTTATATTGCTTTAACTTGTAATAATTTAAAAGGGAATATGCTTCAATCGAAAGGCTTCTCCTATTTTTTTATACTTTTTTATATATATCGTATTTATATTGATATCAAAAGTCCTCTTTTGGGAAATCTTTATATCACGAGAGAAGCTGACCTACCGGTCACCGCCGACGTAGCCCAGCCGCCTACTCCCTCGGCCCAGGTCCTTTGAACCGCTTCCGGACGTCCTCTGCTTAGGATGTGAGTCCTCGGGCCGTCAGGGTCGTTGGTCTTAGCTGTCGTCTTCTTCGGTGCCGGCAGGGCAGACGGTGAGGTCCTCCGGATGTGGTAGGCTGGGTCGTCTTGTTGATGTTGTAGGGCTCCAACAGGCGCTTACTACGGCTCTGCTGAAATTTGCCCCTACTCGATCCAGGGCTTCCCAACCGTCACTCTTCCTAAGACTTCTCTCCACACACTCCTCTTTAGCTTCCAAATCCCTTCTCCCCGTCAGCTACCCCGGCCACGCCTCTCTACCAATCCCAATCTTTGGTCTTGGTGATCGAAGCCTCATTAGTACTATCCCTTCCGCTTGGATCTTCAATTCACGTGAAAGGGCGTGGTGCTGACCATGAGTAAACCCGTGGTTAACTCCAGGTTATTCCCGTGGGAGAGAGTGATTTTTACAATTCTTTGTTATTAAATTTCGCCTGCGGCTGTGCCGCCGTAATTCTGTACGCCTGGAATGTTACCCGAGACGTCAAGTGCTTTCTTCGCACACCTTTTGCTTGTATATTTTACTTTAAGTATTTTATAAATATTCTAATTTATAGTATTAATAAATATTCCCGGTTTTTGAAAATTCAGAAATATATATATATATATATATTCTTATACAATGTCTTTATAATAACAATATATGATAGGTTTAATTAATATCCGTAATAAATAAGAGAGTTTGCAGGTTTTCTGCTGCGAGGAACGCTGTAAGTAGGCATTTTTACAATAAACTATTTAAATTTTGACTATGTACCAAATTAAACAATATATCCATAAATAAATGAGTTTGCCTATTCTCAATAAGATAAACGTTGGAATGAGCAAGCAAGTTTGCTGTTGTGAGAAACGCTGTATGTAGGCTTTTTTTATAATTAACTATTAAAATTTTTACCATGTACCAAATTAAAATTCTACAAGGTGATGGCCATCCCAGCTCTCCTATATGGCTCTGAAACCTGGATACCGAAGAAAAGAGTGGAGTACATTGCAGGCAGCTGAGATGCGATTTTTGAGAGCAGTGAAGGGGTGTACCATTTTTATAAAAAGTACTAGCTGACCCGGCGAACTTCGTAACGCCTCACAGTAAACACATGTTAACTTTAAGATTAGCCATGTTCTGAAGTCGAATAGCAATACGGCTTCATTGTGAGAGGTTATATATTCTGGGTCGCTGCATAGTGAATAACAATACTGAAACGATAAAACATATTAATATCATTCCCATAAAACAAATAAATCTGAGTGGATTAATTCACAATTTTCAAATCCATTCCAAACCCAAACGAAACCTAACTGTAATACGGCTTTTATAGGAAAGATATACAACAGCTGATTATTATAATAAACGTAATAATATAAACATTGTAATTATCATATAAACACGTGACTTTAATTAGACAGAAAATATAAATATAAATACATAATCCCCCAAAACCGTAAACTATTAACGTGGTGAATAAAGCTGTTCATTTTTTACAGTACACATTTACTTCATAGTTTAACATTAATGAATGATTCAGATGGCATTGGATAGTAAAGCTAATGGAAAGTAAACCAATCAGCTGTAGCTAAGAAATCAAATGTTTTCATTGTAGACAATTTGTAAAGAAACTTACTCTCCATAAGGTTAACATTAGAAATTTAAAACACCATAAAATGGAAACTTATGGGGTTTTCGAAAATATTTTTTCACTAAAACCTTCCCGGACACATATAGAGCAACTTCCTAAAATTTCATGGCGATCGGATTAGTAGTTTGGCAACGCATAAAGGACAGACAGACAGACAGACATACATTCAATTTTATATATAGAGATTTGTTTCATAAAAATTAAAATGACAATATAAAATTCATCCAAACTAAGTACAAGGCTATAAAAATAAATCCATATCATAGAAATGGATTCTCAGTTATTTAGATGTTCATTAAAATTCTAGGTTCCATTGTCAGTTACATACCAAACTTCGTTATATTCACCTATACACATACACACACACACACACACACACACACACACACACACACACATATATATATATATATATATATATATATACATATATACATATATACATATATACATATATACATACATATATGTATTAGATTACGATTAACATATTATATTACAACAACATTTTCATTCAACCAGGCATAAAACGAGGGGAAACGAAATAATACCATATGAAAGTCAAAGTGAAAACTATCACCGCTGTATTCCAAACACGAAATACGACTGAAATAATCAGTCCATATTCTGTTTCATCGCCATCAATAGAAAAGTTTAATTTGAGGCTACACGCTCTAGCTTATGTTTTTAGAGTGTATTATTGATGTTTCCTTACCTTAAAAAAGTCTTTACTTCACCCCAAATGAAAATGGAATTAAAGTATATATCCAGGAGAGGTACGCATATATCTTAATTTATTTACATAAGTAGCATGTAAATATTACACATCTCTATATATATAAAATTGAATGTATGTCCGTCTGTATGTATGTATGTATGTATGTCCTTTATGCGTTGCCAAACTACTCATCCGATCGCCATGAAATTTTAGGAAGTTGCTCTATATGTGTCCGGGAAGGTTTTAGTGTAAAAATATTTTCGAAAACCCCATAAGTTTCCATTTTATGGCGTTTTAAATTTCTAATGTTAACCTTATGGAGAGTAAGTTTGTTTACAAATTGTCTACAATGAAAACATTTGATTTCTTAGCTACAGCTGATTGGTTTACTTTCCATTAGCAATACCGTATGCTTTACTATCCAATGCCATCTGAATCATTCATTTATTTTAAACTATGAAGTAAATGTGTACTGTAAAAATGAACAGCTTTATTCACCACGTTAATAGTTAACGGTTTTGGGGGATTATGTATTTATATTTTTATTTTCTGTACGATTAAAATCACGTGTTTATATGATAATTACAATGTTTATATTATTACGTTTATTATAATAATCAGCTGTTGTATATCTTTCCTATAAAAGCCGTATTACAGTTAGGGTTCGTTTGGGTTTGGATTAGATTTGAAAATTGTGAATTTATCCACTCAGATTTATTTGTTTTATGAGAATATTATTAATATGTTTTATCGTTTCAGTAATGTTATTCACTATGCAGCGACCCAGAATATATAACCTTTCACAATGAAGCCGTAATGCTTTTCGACTTCAGAACATTGCTAATCTTAAAGTTAACATGTACCGTATTTACTGTCAGGCGTTACAAAGTTCGCCAGGTCAGCTAGTATTTAAATAAAATTATTTAATTTATTATATGTTTGATTTTATTTTTAGTTTTCATTAAGAATGAATAAAATGGAACAAATAAAATTGGAAATATCTTCAGGTGATAAAACGGTAAGTAATTAAATTCAGATAAGTCGGAACGTCAGATGGGCCAACTCTTTTCAGAATGGTCTTTTCAAGACCATTAAGTGATTTGGTTTAGCTTTACTTTTTAATAAAACTTTTACACAATTACAGTAATACTTTTCTAAATAAAAGGAACATATTAAAAGCAAAAATGTTGAATGTGCACTTGAAAAACAATGTTTTAACAACTCACTTCTATTATATTTGTATAACCTAATGAAATATCTTTTAAGACACCATATAGAAAGCAAGAAAATACCGTGATTACTTAACGTAAACAAAAACATAACAAACGTGATTAGTACGTGAATTTTTGGGGTCTGGGTAAACTACTCACAGACGATTTTAATTTACAACAATGATTTGTTTAAACCTTTTTGGGAATAAAGTTTATAAAGATCCATTTAAATTATTCGTTGGCCTTAATTTCTCTAAAAGGTTCTCCAATAGAAAGGTAAATGGTTCTTTTGTTGGCTTCATTGGAATTTCGACTGTATAAGCGTAACGCGCTTCAAAATTGTCGTGTTTTTACCTGTATAGAAATGTTTAATTGTTTATTATTATTATTTCTTTGTCATAACTGCTTGAAAGGACACTAGAAAATAAGTCATGTATGTCTCCTTGAAAGTTTTTGTATTAATTTAATAAATTTTTATTTCTTTTTATACTATAACATATGATTTTATCCATTAGTTCATGAACTTTAACTTGGTTACTAATGATATGATATATTAATGATAAATAAATATATATTTAAATCAGAACACGATAGCGTTTCTTCTGCTCATTGGAACGTGTCTATCATGCCGCTTATAAAATACAATATAATTGGTTGTTACTATCTATTGCCACTCCTCATTTAATCTTGTAATTTAAATTTCATTTCCTTGTAGTATTTAACTTAAGTTTATTCTAATAACGTTAGCATATTCTTGTTGAAATATTTTATCTACCAACTTTTTATATACTTAAAAATCATCAACGAAACGATAGATGAAGATTATGCAGTTAAAAATTAAACCTTTTTGTGGTCACTAAAAATTATCTACTGCATTTAAGATCTGGCTGATACGCAAGTCACGTGATCGCAATCAGCTAACCGGAAGTTCTCTTAACAGCCTTAAAAAGTTCTGCGGTGTAATGAATATGCTGGGTCTATCTAAAAACACCTACAACCTAATTAACAAGCAGATTTTGCATGCAACTAAGCTAGCCGCGAAGGATAGTATGACTCGAGCTGCGAAAGAAGAGGTTGCCCTTACAGAAGATCAGGATAATGATAGGCCTAGGCCTTGTACTGATGTTACAGTGTCAGGAGATGGCACATGGATGAAGAGAGTACATTCATCCTTGCATGGTGTATGCACTGTTATTGGGGCTCAAACCCAAAAAATTCTTGACGTTGAAGTTTTGTCATCTTTTTGACATGGGTGTAGCCCAAGTCAAGTGCAGAGTACAATCAATGGCTGGATGAGCATAAGAAAAATGGAAAGTGCAAAAAAATCACTTTGGTTCAGCAGGTAGTATGGAGGTAGAAGGAATGAAAACTATCTTCAGTCGCTCTGAAAACTTCCATGGATTACGTTACGTCAAATATATTGGTGATGGGGACACTTCAACTTTTACTTCAGTAAATGAAATTAAACCTTATGGACCTAATGTTGCTATTGTAAAAGAAGAATGTGTGGGACACGTGCAGAAACGTATATAAGCTATAGCCGGTTAATGAAATTAAGATCAAATTTAAAATCAAATATACTGAGCGATGGAAAAAAAATTATTGGTAAAAATAGGCTAACCCAATCCATTGTACACCAAATCTGTATATGCTATGGCAATGCAATAAGAGGCAACAAAGGTGGCCTTATAAGTATGCAGAAAGCTATTTGGGCCATATGGAATCATAAAGCGAGCACTGACAAAGAGCCGCTTCATCACTTCTGTCCAACGGGGGTTGAGTCTTGGTGCCATTACCAGCAAGCAGTTGCTACTCAGCGTCTGGACTCCTTCAAATATAAAAACACAATTCCCAAACCTATTATGGAGGAAATAAAACCCATCTTCAAAGACCTTCCCATGCCAAACCTTCTTCGAAGATGTTTGATGGGGAAAACGCTGAACTCCAACGAAAGTTTTAATAGTGTTTTGTGGTCACTGTGTCCTAAAAGGGGGTTTGCAGGGAAGGATGTTGTTGAGATAGCTGCTTATGAAGCCTCTCTCATTTTTAATGAAGGCAATAATGCCAAATCAAAAGTTTTAAACCATTTAAACATAGTAATTGGATCCCATTTCGAAAAATGCATGAAGACCTTTGACGTTCGGCGAGTGTACAACGCTAATAAAAGGACTGTACTGGCAAGTTTGGAAGAAAGAAGGGCCAAAAGAAGACTTAGACTTGAAAAAGAAAGATCAGACAAGGAAAAGGAGGGAACTACCTATGCAGCTGGACAATTTTAAAGCAGTTTATAAGTGTTTTCATCAGTAAAAAAGTTTGCCTGCGATTTACCGAAACTTGTGTTTTTTTTTAGTTTTTACACCATATCTCAAAAAGTACTTTTGATATCACCTTCAAATTTTTACTAAATGTTCATTATAAGTGTGGGAATAGCCTGAACTAAAATGAATGTGGTAAGTCAAATATTTCCTATATGTGTTACCATAGTTACTAAAAATAAAGTGTTTACTTTAGTCTTAATAAATAAAAAATCAGAAAATTTTTTTTCAAGTATTTTGATATATTTTTAGTTTAGGCTGTCCTTATTATGTCTTGGAACAAGAATAATTTTAGTTTTCAAAATTATCTTTTAAGGAAATAAAGATATCATGCTAAAACAATCTTAAAAAAAGTTTTTCTCACTAATATAAAAATAAAAATATTTTTTTTAGAATCATAAAATTATTTTTTTTTTTTATGAAAGAAGTATTATTTACCTAACCTGAAAGATTGAATTCAATAGGTAAAAAAATAATGGAGAAAAAAATGTTTTTCCAAAACTATGCAAAAATCATTGCGTTAACTGGGTCAGCCCCCTTAAAAATCATCAGCGAAACGATAGATGAAGATTATGCAGTTAAAAATTAAACATTTTTGTGGTCACTGAAAATTATCTACTGTATTTAAGATCTGGCTGATACGCAAGTCACGTGATCGCAATCAGCTAACCGGAAGTTCCGTTACGCTCATTTCCTGGTTTCCTTGCTACTTGGTCGCAAAATTAAAGTTTTGTTATGTTTGGGATCAATGCTATTTGATGAACCTCTTTCTTCCTTAGGTCGTAAATTAATTATACCAGCAGTAATGCAGTAGAATATATTACACACACACACACACACACACACACACACACACACACACACACACACACACACACACACACACACACACATATATATATATATATATATATAGGCTATATATATATATATATATTAATTTATTTATTTATTTATTTCTATATACATACATGTATATATTCAATTCAAATTCAATTTCAATTCAAAACGTATTTATTTCACACAATTAATGTTGACAAATGATTTCAATTGTGAATATTATATCTGATAACATTTAACAGTTAACATAATATACTTATATATAATAAACACAAAGTTTCTTTTTTAGTGTGAAACAAGTGATTCATCCCCTAGGCTTAAGCTCGTGTGGGATGAACTTCTCAAAATTTAATATCGCTGCACACTCAAATAAACGTAACTTAAGTTCTTAAACAAAACTAAACACTACTTATCACGGACCAAAGTATATAGAACATAGGAGAAATACAAATCGTAGAAAAAAATATTTTGTGGACAGGAAAAATTATAAATGTACAATTCTTTACACATATAAACAAGGAGACATACTGAAATGTTTATATAACAAATGCTTATTCCAAAATATTTATACATTACTGTACTTAAAAGTTATGCCATAATTTTTAAAAGTGGTTCACAATCTTTTACAGACATTAAGTAAGTCTTTAAAGCTTTTAAAAATACAGATAAAGGTTATAAGCTTACAAGTTTACAAGAAATTAAATTGTACAATCTAGGAGCATTAAAACTAAAGAAATATTGAAACATGGTTAAATTTGATTTTGGAACTGGCACAAGTAATTTCCTGAAATCATACCTGGCATTTCTGGTGAACCTATCATTTGAACTCCTGATATAGAACAATTTCAAAACTTTATATATATATATATATATAAAAGTTTCTGATTGGGAGAATATTAAGAGATTTAAATAAAGGCCATGAATGATCAGTTTTACCAGAATTAGTTATTAATCGAATGAACAACTTTTGAAAAGTAATAAGAGGATATAACGTTGAAGCATAGGTGCCTCCCCAACATACAAGTCCATATCCTATTCGCGAATTAATTAAAGCATGGTAAGTGCTAACAATTACTTTAGGAGGGCATAGTACATCACGCAAGAGGTAAAAACTCCTTATTCCTTTACAAAATTCTTTTTTCAGTTTAGTTACATGGCTTTTCCAAGCTAAGTTAGAGTATATCATTAATCCAAGATACTTTATAGTAGTAACTATATCAATTTTAGTACAATTACAGTTCCCAACTGCAGAGCAAAAAATATCGTGATACACAATATCCTCGTCAAAACGTATTGTTTCTCTTAGATTAAATAGCATGTATTTAGTTTTTTTCAGACAAAACCATGTAATTTTTAGAAAACAAAAATTCAATATTTTCACATCAGTTGTCATTTTTTCATGAATTACTTTCAAGTCATGTTCACAGTATGTAAACGCAGTATCGTCTGCGAACGCTGTTAATTTACCATTTAAACTGGCATCACATAAATCATTTATATATACTAGGAAAAGTATAGGCCCCAAGACGGAACCCTGTGGCACTCCGAATTCAATAATCTGAAAATCACTAACACTTTTCCCTACCCTAACACATTGCTTTCTGTTATTAAGATAGCTTTTAAACCATCTGTGAGGTAATCCTCGCACACCCGCTTCCCACAATTTGTCCAACAACACTACATGGTCAACTGTATCGAAAGCCTTTGTAATATCAATGTATAGTGCTGCACATTTTTTACCACAATTTACCCCGTTATATACGTCCTCAAAAAATGTTACTAGAGCATCTTCTGTGCTCAACCCGTTTCTGAATCCAAATTGATTTACACTAAAATAATTCATCATATTTAAAAAGTTCACCAGTCGAGTTTTTATTATTTTTTCAAAAATCTTAGCAAAGACTGAAAGTAAGGATATCGGTCTATAACAATGAGTTTTTTCTCTGTTACCCTGCTTAAAGAGTGGGATTACAACGGCTGTTTTCAAACAAGAAGGAAACTCACCAGTCGTCATGCTCTTGTTAAAAAGTTCACTTAATATTAAAGAAATATTTTTTGCAATTTTCTTTAACAAGTAACTACTAATCTTATCAATACCGGGTGCCTTATTATTTTTCAGACCCTTAATTACTTCAAGGACTTCATTTTCATTGGTTGGAATAAAGAACAAAGAATTTGAAAAATTTTTATATTGAAAGTGATTTTTGTAATACTCAAAATGCTGCATGTTATTAATTGAATTTCTTATCGATTTCGGAGCCTGGATAAAAAATGAGTTAAATGCTGTTGCAATAGATTTTTCATCTGTAATTTTTTCGGAATTCACTTCTAACTGCAGAATATCTCTTTTTTCTGTACTGTCCCCTATCAATTCATTCACAATTCTCCATTGCTGCCTTAAATTTCCAGCACAACTATCAAATTTTTTACGATAATATTCTTCTTTTGCTCTTTTCAAATTTACTTTTAATTTGTTACGAAATGTTCTATAGTACTCTTTTATATTTAAGTCGAAAGGTCTGGCAATCATTAGTTTATAAAGTTTTTTCCTTCTTGCTATACCTCTGCATAAATAATCAGATATCCATGGAGTTAATTTTACCGATGCTTGAATTTTATTTTTATTAGTTTTGCACTTATCTATTATTTCTAACAATAATTTTATAAACAATTCAAATGCTAATGAAACAGAATTTTCACATCTACCGCTTTCCCAATGCATACCCTGTAACTCTGAATTTAATTTATCGAAATCAGTCTTTGATACGTTTCCAGGATCAGTTAAATTCGGAGCATTATGAATCCTCTCAACTTTTAGTTCAAAATATACCATGGAATGATCTGTAATTCCAACATGTAAAACCTTAGCATTGTAGTCAATTTCATATTTTATTTGATTAAATCGTAAAAAACAATGGTCTATACAAGTTCTACTATCTCCCACTATTCTGGTGGGTTCATTTATTACACAACTTAGTCCATTGCTGGCCAACAAACCAAGATAAGAATCAGTCATATTATCATCAACCATTATATTACAGTTCATATCACCGGTCAATATCAAATTCTTCCCTTTAAAAAATGTTATCAGGCTCTCGATATCAACAAGGAACTCAGACACTGATTTACTGTGGAGCCTATACAATGCTAGAAGGATAAATTGCACGTTATCAATTGAACAAGAAAGCCGCAGGCAGTCAGCTGACCGCACGTCTGTCTGTCCGTCTATGATAACGCACTGATAATGGGATTTAGCATACACTAACACTCCTCCTGCTCTATAATCATTATTACAACAACTGTAAACATTATAACCATCAATATTATACAAATGTACTTCGCAGGTGGATATCCAAATCTCAGTTAATATAATAAAATCTGGTGAAATTTCCAAATTGGCTGATTCACTTAGAAAAATGTCAAAGTTTTGGCGAAGACTTCGGATATTTTGATTTAAAAAAAACTAATACATCATTAAAAACCATGGAGAATTAATGAAACAGGATATAATAATCTAACATATACATATTTATATATATACACATATATACACATATACACATATATACGCATATACAACACACACATATACATACATACATACAATATACAATCATATTAAAATAAAAGTTTAAAGTGGTTATAAGACTAATATATAATGTTACATGAACATTGCAAAACCAGAAAACTCCAGTGGAAAAACACTTACAGATTTTTTAAATCGTCCAATTGTACCACAACCTTGACACTCGCTCCTTGTTCCTTTCTTAGAAATATTTTTCCACCTCTAACCCAGAGATAAGTATAGTCCTTTTCATTCTTCACCTGACGAGCAGCATACAGAAGGCGGCGCCTGGCTGGGGATAAACTTTCGTTCACGTAAACTACCTCCGCAGGTGCCGACGTAAGCCCCATGTCGTGGGTGTTGAGGTTTCTTTTCACTCGACGTTTTTGGAGCAGCATCTCAGCATCCAATCTGCGTACCATCTTCACGATAATACCGGGCGATTTCCCCGATACATCTCTGGTTCCAAGGCGGTGACACGCATCGATCATGGAATCTTCAACAGCGATGTTCAAAGCTCGCCCCACATCCTTAACAATACTAACAACATTCATAACATATAAAACATATATATATATATTTATTTATTTATATATACATATATATATATATATATATATATATATATATATATATATATATTATAAGTGTGCGTGTGTTAAAATATAAGTTTTCACTGCATTCTAGTAACAAATTTTGAAACCTACAAGCAAGATTAATTTTTACGCACATAACCTACCTATTCTACATTTTATAAACAAAAAATGTATTTACTTCCCTTTGGAAATAGCTTAGATCATGGATATGTCTATTGTCTAAATGGAATGTTTTCCTTTTTTACAGCTATCCTAATAACAATACAACGTCACTTACGTTTCAAATTAAGGTCTGACAGATTGCCAATACCTCCAGAGCAAGAGCCAAGACGTATCCATGTTAAAAACAATTATGGGATACTTGCAAAGCAAATATGTTTTCTCCTGTTTACACAGTAAATATCCATTCAATCCAGTCATAATATCCTAGATATGTCTCCACATGCTATCACGTTCAGTTTGTATTGTGAGCTAGTGACAGTAATTTTAGTTTTAAGTGCAATTTAATAACGAGTTGCACTTAAGGTTGTTAGTGTCATTGCTTCCTGTCGAGTAAAGATGAAACCGAGAAAGTGAAGAAGCTGAGAATATGACAACCTGCAAGTACTAAAGTAATTCCGTAGAGATAGTACTGGGAGTTCAGAACTCTCATTTGAAAAAAATGTTTGTATTTACTTCCTTGTGGGAAATAGGTTAGATCATGGATATGTCTAAAGGGGGTGTTTTCAGTTCATCTGAACCGCTATTATTCTTATATACAGGGTGTTCATTAAAGTCGGGCACAAACTTCGAGGGGTGATAGTACTCATCAAAATAAACAAAAATCACCTTTAACCATTTGTCGAAAAATCCTTCGTTTAGCCGCTAGCCTCCATTTTGTATTTTTTACAAAAAACTATATATATCAAGAAATATTTAAGATACAGAAACCAAACTTTGCACACATATTCATTGGTTAAAGAAAAAATATTTACAAAGTATCATTTAATTTTCTTTTATATTTTCAAAATTGCGGCGGTTAAAAATATTTCAATTAAAATAACAAAAAAGCCATTAACTTTATACAATTTTTACAAGATACAAAAAAGATTGGAATTTTATTTTCAAATCGAACGGTACTTTAGTGATCGAAATCCGTTTACGGATAACCGAGAAAATGCACTTTTAAAGGTAGAATACATGGCCCACGCGCCACCACGGAGCGGCTGTGGCAAAGAAGCCGCGTTGTGCCAGCTAAACTCCGCTTCTTAGCAAGCGGAGTTTAGTTCTTAAAAAGAAGCTATTACCGTAGGTCTCATGGCAAGACTTAAGCCCGGGACCATGTTATTTTTCGTTTTTAAGTGCCCAGAGGCCAAAAACAATAGTCGTTATACCTTATATATATATATATAGTACCTGGTGACCGAGCTTTGCTCGGATAGAATAAGACATGTATTTTACAAGTTAGTTAGCAAAATTAAAACAAATTTACTGCTTAATTAAAACATTTATGTGGTTTAAATAAAACCGTTTTAATACCCCTTAATTAATATGGCATAAATACTGAACAAATATATAGCCCTCGGGTGGGGATCGATCACGCGACCTTGCATACGTGAGATCTAAGCGCTTAAGCTACGGCGTCAGCCGATTTCGCGTCGTCGTTTAAGAGTTTTTGGCCAACCTCAATTAATTGTTTTAGCTAACCTTATACTGAATTTAAATGTCCATACTGTTTGTTATTATTATCCTGTGATCAACTGATTTTGTTAGAAACGGAATGAGGATTGAAAAGCAAAAGATAAATTTAATTTACACCAATTATTTGGTTTGTTACAGAAGCTTCAAGCAATACAACGAATACGTTTTCTATCAAAACACGGAAGATTTTGGAAATACTCTTTCCTGCTTTTATTTCGCACAGTTATGTTACCTTAAAGTTTTTACAAATTGTTTAGTAACCTGATAATTTTACATTTATTACATACATAAAATAAATATTTATGAAAAACCTCTATTCACATATTGTTCTTTGCCGTGTTCAATCAAGAACTGTCAAACGTTTATAAACAGCTGTTTTGGTTTGCATTGTTTACATTTGATTCTCCATAAGCGTAATGTTAAATTTTTAGATTTTAAACTTAATATTACAGTAAAACACGAATTTTCCTGGACATTAGACCTATCTAGAACTTATTTTCTACTCGGAAATTAGTTATTTCCAAAATTTAAAGAAATTCCTCGGTGCCGTTTTCGAGATCCGTGTGCAAATATATATATATATATATATATATATGTATATATATATATATATATATATATATATATATATATATATATAGATTTATATATACAGACCTATTATATATTGGATATATATATATATATATATATATATATATAAGATATATATATATATATATATATATATATATATATATATATATATATATATATATACATGTATATTTGATTATGTAGTTCACAAGTAAGGGCAGCTAATATAGTTATTATTAAATTAAGATTAAGAACTTGTACTCCCTTTAAACATTTTATTTTCATGATACACGACACGTGTTTCGAATCTTAGTTCATTTTCACTGTGAAAATGAACTAAAGGAGTGTAAAGGGAGTTCAAGTTCTTTTAATTTAATAATATATATATATATATATATATATATATATATTATTTGAAATATTGTGATAAAACTTTTTATACGGCTTCATGTATACAAGATGGATAAGATCCATCAACTTAAGCTGAAAAATCAAAATTTTTAGTTACTCATGGCAGAAAAAATACTTACTAATTTCTAACTAAGGTCTACTAAGGAAAACGAACTTAATTTTAATGCCCATGTAAAATCAAAGCAGCAAACCTACTCAATCATTTCTCATATTATTCTTACACAGATTGTTACTATTTCCTTCATTATTATTGTGATTTTAATTGCTACGTGGCTTATCTCATGACCAAGTTTAGTTTCTATCACCTCAGATAACTCATAAATGAGTGCAGATCCGCTGAGTACGCAGATCTGCATAAACGGGGATATTATGTATTGCCAATTAGCCTAGTTTAACTCTGGTCAGGAGTGACGGCGGATGTAGATTACACTGAGGTGGTGACGTAGTGGGTCCTCGACACACGATGTCTTGGGACATTTAGCTTCTTGGATCAATTGAATTGTTATTTGGAGGGAGTCATATCATTTCGTATATACAAGATTGATTACCTATTGATTATTTCATTTTCGTCTTAGCACGTTTGGCCAAAGCCATGCGATCGCAAATCCAGATAGCCATTAAGAGACGAAACTGAAAAAAACATTTGACATATATATCCAAAGTACTCGAATATACTTATATAAGCCCTTTTTAACTAAAGAAATAATACATTTAATTTTGTAGGAATGGATTTTTACGCAAAACGTTCTATCTAAGGAAAACTCGTAATGGAAACAAAAAATTTTCTGAATAAAAACTGAATAATTATATTCTATTCCTATCATTAACATTATTCAATTTGTTTTGATTTTCCATTGGAGGTGAAAACGAAAAATTATGTTCCATGCTCCTAATAATTTTATTTAGAAATAGATTTAATATTTTTTTAAACAAGGCATAGCATTTAAGTAAAATGTTTTGGATCGTTGCCTATCAAATGTAAAATATGTCACTGGTGTAAATACAAACGAAAATTGACAAACTTTGATTACATTGATATATTCAAATCTTTATGCATGTATATAGATTAAATCTGATGTCAGCTAAGACTATTAAATTTTAAACTTAAAACAAAAGATCAATGTTCAAATCTTTTTTGTTATTACTCCACTTTCAAGCTATTAGTCCACCTAAGGAATATGGTATCTTTCTTTTTTTTATCAATACTGTAGTATTTTAGGTAATGTATAAACTTATGAGCAGCCAGGGTCAAAGGTTTAATTAGAATGACAATAGCAGAATGGACAAAGGGTTTCATACAACTCAACCTACCAGATACACACCTGATAGCAGAGGTAGATTTATGTGTATGGCATATTCTCTATTTGTTAAAATGAAAAATGACTTCAGATATTTATTTACTTCTCGATGCTTGATTTTATTTTTTAAATGACAAATTTTTAGCGTGACTAACGTTGATAAAAACGTTATTGAGTTTTTATTTCAATACTATGGAATAAATATGATTATCCCTAAACGTAGTTATGTTCGGTTAAAATTTACTGAATTCAAAATTTTCATAAACTGTGTAGGCTTTTAAATTGTTAATTTTGTTTTACTGTTTCAACACAAGAGTTCATCTTAGTTAATGGAAAGTTTCAAAATGTGTTTATGAGAATTATGGGAATAGAATATTTAAACATAGCTGTATATTGTTATTTCAATGCAAAATTGATCAAAAATAAAAGCTACTCTATAAATGTAAGAAAAAGAGTGTAGGAAAACCGCTTATGTTTTGAGTTTAAATTTTGGGAACGTGGATGAATTACAGATCTTTTCAAATAACCGACGTGAAAATTTAAAAAATAAAAAAACTTTTCGTATATTACATGAAATATTTTTAACACCACATTCCTACATACACATATCCGATAATCTTATAAAATATGTCATTTTGGAGGTCTAACATTTTTTTTAATGTAAGAAAAACACAGAATTGGTATCGTTAACAAGTCAATCAGGGAGCACACGAAACAACAACAATTCATAACGAATAAGCGACACTAGCGCCGACCTAGCGGATTTCAGTTGTCCTTAACGCCGCTCGCATCGCCTTAATGTGGATGGTTTTCCCGCTTAAACTTGAAACTGGATTTATTTTAAAGCTTATTACCCATTTTTGGAGTACATGGACATGGTTAAAAGTCCCCCCCCCCCCCCCCCCCCCCCCCCCACACCCCCCCCCCCTTTAATTAACCCCCCCCCCCCCCCCCCCCCCCCCCCCCCCCCCCCCCCCCCCCCCCCCCCCCCCCCCCCCCCCCACCCCCCCCCCCAAAAAATGTTGATGTTGGGTGGGTTGTTTCAAACCCCCCCCCCCCCCCCACACAAAATTTTTTATAGTATGTTGGATTTACTTAGTATAAAATAACAATTAAAATTTTTTTTTTATTTAAATTTTTCATTAATTTTATAAATTTTTTTAATTGAAATTTGTACAGCTAATTTATTAAGAATAATTACAGAACTATGGATTATTTCGAAAGTTAAACATACAATTAGATAACAACCAATGCTTTGATTACCGTAAAGAAGCAATAATTTAAATGCTATTAAAATACAGTATAAACTGATAAGGCGAATATTCTGAAATTTGAAACTTTCAACAAAGCACATGCAAAACGTTGAAAACTTCTTTTTTTTAATTTTCTTATAATCATATTTAACCACTGTGTAGTTACACTAACAGTTTGTGAGAAGCGCTCGCCTATTCCCATATAGATGCACGGCCACACGGTTGCCGTTGCGGTTAAGTTATTTGGTTATCCATTGAGCCAACCAATATACATCACTATAATGAATTAATATTTTAATTATCTAATAGTTATTTGAGTTTCTGATGAGCATTACAATAAATCTCATATCTCAAATTAATATCTCATATTGTCGGTTTGAGTATGCATGCATGTGCGCGCGCGCGCGTGTATGTATGTGTATGTGCGCGTGCGTCCATGGACAAGATGCTCTCCTAAAAAGGTTATATAAAAAATAATAATTTTATAGGCACATAAATTAAATTGGTGGCTTACAGTTTCGTAACTACAGAAATATTTTATCCTAAGGTGAGTTTAATGGTTGTTGGTGTACCCCAATCAAGGTTTCCTATCTTATATTTACATGTAACTCGTACCAAAAATCAATGTTATTATCTAAATAGCAAGCCGGACTCATATCATACAGTTTAACAATTTAGTTTTGGAACATAAAATATCAAATGTCAAACAATAGTATTTACTATAGTAATTACAATATATTGTAACATGATTACCTATATTTTCCCCACCACAAACAAGAGATTTGACTATCAAGCAATGATGTGCATGAGCCAACACAGTATTGAATGAACAGAGATTTTTACTATTAAAACCAACTTTATGAGAATCACAACACATAACTGACTCTGGTTTTCAGTCAGTCACGCTTTCAATCTATCCAAGGACTCAGCAAACGAAGTTAGTTTTATGGAGACTCAAAATTGATCCTAAGAGAAAAAATTAAAAGCTTATATTTCTATCACATATTAGTTGAATAATAATGATAATATTTTGTTACGTCAGTTACATAAATTATTACGTGAGCATGTCATTTTGTCCTAAATGACAAAAATTAACACTACCAAAATACACTGAAATTCTACTCCTGTATATTTTTTTAACTAAGAGAATATCTCCAAGTCTCCAAATTAAGATTTTTATGTGTAAACCCATATTTATATTAATTATATCGTACTATTTAGTATTAGTGAAAAATAGGTATACACTGTGCCTGTACTTAGTTCGTACGTAAATGAATAACGATCATGTTAATAGCTATTATTTAAAAAACTTTTGTTTTAATAAACATTTTATTAAATTTGAGAGCCCATAAAAACTTTGTGGATAATGGATAAAGTCTGAGTTCAAATAAGGTATAATTGCTGTAGTTAACTAGAACTGAGACAAATGTTACGTTTGTTTTAAAAGTTAAACTTTCTTAGGAATCTGCTGAATTTGTACTGAAACTTGTAAGTTGTAAGTTTAACAATTATTTTAGCGTTAGAAATTATACTGTTGTGTTAAAAGAATCTAGATGGGTCGGTATGGTTACCAAATTGTTTTAATAATTACAAATAAAACTGCTAGATGTACTGTATACCAGTAAAAGTAAAGTTATTTATCCCGTAGAAAAGTCATTTTGCTTAACGTTTGTGTGTCTGTGAACACGATAACTCTCGTAAAAATGGTCCGATCAAGAACAAATTTGGTAGAGACGTGTATTCATACATTTGCTCGAACGAGTTCGTAAACCAGATATATCGGACAATTGGAACGGGTAGTTTGGGGGGGGGTTGTACTCAAAAATTGGGGTTTTTGCGTTTTTCATATGTAGTTTAAACATTTTTAAATTTTATCTTTCACCTATAGAATCAGTTTAAGAAAAAGTACACAATTTAGTTTTTCCTCTATCTCCAACGGTTACTGATATATTAAAATATCTAAACACAGTACGTTGTATTTTTGTGCTCCAATGTTAATCTTATGGAGAGTAAAGAAAAATTAATATTTCACTTATCAAGCAATATTTTTGGATTAAACCTTATATTTAGCTTCACGTAGTTGAGATCTATCTCTCAATCCCTATGGAAGAGGAGTCCAAAAACTTACTTGTGATCAATACAATCTTTGGTTTGATGCAATACAAAAGGTTATGTTTTGGAGTAGGACCTGCAACAGCGATTTTTCAAAAGAGAATGTATTCGATGCTATCGAATCTAGAAGGCGTTGCATTTCTTCTTGACGACGTAATTGTAACAGGAACTAGTGATGAGGAACACCTAGAAAGATTGGAAGAAGTGCTAAGAAGAACCCAAGAAGAAGGATTTTGTCTCAATCGAGCCAAATGTAAGTTTCTGCAAGATAAAGTCAATTACTTAGGGTTAACTATTTCCAATGAAGGAATTTCAGCTAATGATGATAAAATAAAACCAATTCTAGACATGAAAGAACCCCAAGACTTAAAACAACTTGAGACATTTATTGGAATGGCAAACTTCTATTCGAAATTCACGATTCATTCCAAATTTCGCTAACATTTGCACAACTCTCAATACGTTGAGAAAGAAGGATGTAAAGTGGAACTGGACAATTGAATGTTCTGAAGCTATTTCAAAAATCAGGAGGGCGTTAACTTCTATTCCAGTTTGGGTGCTATAATGCTTAATGTGTATATATATTTTTTATCCAGGCTTTGGCTTTGTGATCTCACAAGAAAACTTAACTAGGCTAAACTAGAAATACGTAAAACTAGAAAAATAAAGTAGCGGAAAATGTAAAATATAACGTAGAGCATTGTTTGCCTTTTGTTGAGGTAAGAAATGCTAAATCGTTTTTCTTGAGACCGAAAAATAATATACTCAACGTACATCTCTATATATAAAATTGAATGTATGTATGTATGTATGTCTGTATGTCCTTTATGCGTTGCCAAACTACTCATCCGATCACCATGAAATTTTAGAAAGTTGCCCTATAGGTGTCCGGGAAGGTTTTAGTGAAAAAATATTTTCAAAAACCCTATAAGTATTCATTTTATGGCGTTTTAAATTTCTAATGTTAACCTTATGTAGAGTAAGTTTCTTTACAAATTTTCTACAATGAAAATATTTGATTTCTTAGCTACAGCTGATTGGTTTACTTTCCATTAGCAATATGCTTATTTACTATCCAAAGCCATCTGAATCATTCATCTTTGTAAAACTATAAAGTAAATTTGTGCTGTACAAAATGAACGCTTTATTCGCCACGTTAACAGTTTACGGTATTGGGGGATTATATATTTGATTTTTATTTTCTGTCTGATTAAAAGTCACGTGTTTATATATTAGCCAAATAATAGAATAAGTACAATGTTTATACATATTACGTTTATTATAACAATCAGCTGTTGTAAATCTTTCCTATAAAATCCGTATTACAGTTAGGTTTAGTTTGAGTTTGGATTGCATTTGAAAATTGTGAATTAATCCTCAGATGTATTCGTTTTATGGAAATGTTATTATTAATACTTATCATTTTAGTATTGTTTTTCACTATGCCGCGACCCAGAATATATAACCTTTCACAATAAAGCCGTAATGTTATTCTACTTCAAAACATGGCCACTCTTAAGGTTAACCTTTATTTACTGACAGGCGTTGTGAAGTTTGCCGTGTCAGCTAGTTCTTCATAAAATGAGGGTTCATGTCTTAACCACATATTTATGAATAATATCTGATAGTAGTTGCAGGCTTCATTGTGCATATTATGCTACTATGGATTTATATTTGGCAGTTGACGAACAAAACAGCCTATTATATGCTTAAAAAACATATAGTAGTAATTTATTTCGATAACTGACAAATTGACGCTTCTTTCTAAAGTAGACATCGTAGTGTAAATATACAAATAACATGTAATATAGACTAAGGTTGTTGACATGTAAGATAATTATTTTTTTAAATTTAACTTATTTTACAAAGAAATCGGAGTTTTAAAACTTTTCCGGATGTTGTGGCCTTTTAGGAAAACTGTACCAGACTCATCTGATAGCACCACACTTTAAACTAATTAAGGACTTGGAAGAACATCCAAAACTTTAAAGATTCCACGGAAAATTAATTTTAGCTCTTCTAACTAGGGTAGCATTTGTCTCTTTTATGGTAGACACTGGCCATTAACATTAACATCTATGTTTTTGTCAAGTGAAAGGGTAATTTAAAATCAGTGAGATTTATAACAATAAATTAATGTTTTGGTTTTTTGAATTCATTGTTAAAATATAAAATTTTCAAATGGTATTTAAAGCTACATTAACAACTTTTATGGAAAGTCGGGCCCTTGTATCCTCTCCATGTTAAAATTCAATACTGTATGTATCTTTTTCTGAGAAACCATAAAAGCTACAGACTTAGTTTTTTTGTTTATTTAAAAATATATATTTTTATCTTCAAACCGAATGTAGGGTTTTGCAAAATACATTTAACAAATATTTCTACTCTAAATTTAATTAAATTAATTAAACTAAATTACTGAATTAAATTAAATTACTCGAAATTTAAATTTTTTACCATTGGTTTATCATATAAAATTTGACATAACAAATTAAAAAAAAACACATATTAAAACCCCAATACTCGGTTTGAAGCTCATTGCTTGAGTATAAGAATAAAAAGATTATTGAAATATCTCTTATGGTTCCTGAGAAAAAGGTGCATTTGTAAAAAAAACTCATTTTTCAGTAGAAGTGTATAAAGTCTGACCTTAGGTATGGATCAAAGAATATACAGCTTTTCAAAATAAGTTATACGTTATCGTGGTGACACAAATACACACACACACACACACACACACACACATATATATATATATATATATATATATATATGATTGATTCCTTTCTGTAATATTTTGGATGAGTATGTTATACATCACAACATTAACTTTTACACACACTACTTTAACTACACTTCTGGTGGGTCTGTACCCCAGAAATAGGGTTTTCAATTTATTTATGTATAATTTTAGGAAAAAATTTATTTTTACTATTGGATACAGCTCAAAAAACATACAATTGAGAATTTTGAATCATAGTTTTAGGTTAAATGGCTACTGAGGTAAATGCTAAACATAATGCACTGTCTGATGTCAATCTTATGGAGAATACATAAGAATCAATAACTCACTTGTTTACTTTAATATTCACTCAAAATTTGGTATGCAAAACCACCGAGTTAAGCTTTATAAACAAACGGCAGCAAACCTACGTAGTCATTGCCTATATAATTCTCATGGAGGATAAATTGGAGGATTGTGGAGGAAACAGACAAATCGGTATAGTTCGCATGATTATCAACATAGCTTAAAAATTGGTATGTGTTTTCCTTAATTAACAGCCTTATGAACACCATGTAAAACAACCCTTATTTGCAAACTTGCACTCAGTGCTATTCGATTACTATGATACGGATGAGATGGGTTCTATAAAATTTGCTCTGCTCACGTCAGCATGCTGCGTGTGATCTTGTCTTGTCTTGATATGGTAATGATTAGAACACCTTTATACGAATAACAGTTCAAAATCTAATAATATTCTACATTTTCAAATGAAAAAAATTTAAATTTTCTTGTTGGGAATTTAGAAATTTTTAATGATCATCCTCATTATTATGGATATGTATGCCGCATTCAAACATTTAAGTTTACAATACCAAGGATGTTACACTTTTATGAAAAAATCTGAATTTAGGCCTTTTGAATAACTAAGGACTTTCGGGTGATATAAATGTGATATGTTATGAACAGAAACAATACTGCAAAAGGTTGGTAGAGAGCTCCAAAACTCTGTATATAAACGACGTCTCCTAGAAGGTCATAATGTGACTCTGTAAGATAAACCAAATAAGAGTTAAACCCCCTATAATATTACGCCGACATAAATAAACGTTTATGACCTTGGCAACAAGCCCCTAGATTGCGTCCCTAGACCGAGACTATACAACATAAAGATATGCTTTACGATGTCTTCACTCCTGACTTGATCATTAAACTAGGGATTCTCAACGAGTGTGGGTTAATTCTACAATCGTAAAATTTATCCGAAGAAAGACTTAACTTTTTAACGAAGAAATTATTTACGACTGAATGCATCAATACTATCGCGTTTTGTGTCAATTTTGCACATATGTAGTTACTGTGTGGATTTATTGATTATTTAACTTATTTAGATAGTAACCTAATCTATAGATTAGATAGTATAGTTTAGTGTAATTAGTTAATGAATAATATTCTCCCTAAAATCACTATGTAAAATAATATTTGTGTGCTTGTTTATGAAATAAAATAGTTTATTGTCGCAAGCACCTTACAGTATTGACAGAGTCCACAATACAATTAGGTACATAATCAGTCACGTTTATAAATACAGAAATATTAACATTATGTAATCAATCTAATTTTAACAATAATAAATAACATCACTTATAACAATCAATAATAAAATGCAACAAAGAATCATAGCAAAACATGGCCTAGCTTATACAATATAAAACTCTTTACTTATATAATTTATTTAAATTTCCAATTTGTTAAAATAAAAAAACTAATTTACAGAATAAAAAGGTTTTCATAAGAGCCAACTAAAAAATGTATTTTTAAAGGTTTTTTCATCATATTTATAGATTCGTTTTTTAATTTATGATATACTAGCTGACCCGGCGAACTTCGTAGCGCCTGACAGTAAATACATGTTAACTTTAAGTTTGGCCATGTTCTGAAGTCGAATATCAATACGGCTTCATTGTGAAAGGTTATATATCCTGGATTGCGGCATAGAGAATAACAATACTGAAACGATAAGACATATTAATAACATTCCTACAAAACAAATAAATCTGAGTGGATTAATACACAATTTTAAAATCGAATCCAAACCCAAGTTTTTATAGCAATAAATAAAATTCCATTGTAATTAAACCAACTCGAAGCCTCATTCAAAGAAGATTCAGCGAGTTGCTTCAGCTACCCAAAATCACAATGCGTATCAACGAAGGCATGCGTGTCGTCGGCATAGAGAAAACAATCAGCATTTACGGAATCAGGAAGATCATTTATAGCTAAAATAAAAAGTATATCCCAGTATGAATCCCTGAGGAACTCCCCATGTGACCTCCAGCTCCTCTGACCACTGCCTATCAATGTTAATCTTTTGTCTCCTTTGACTCAAGTATGACTCAAAAAACTTAAGAGGAGAACCATTTATTCCATAATACGACAGTTTTATCAAGCTATCATTGTGATCTACATAATCGCAGACCTTGCTCAAATCACATAGCGGGGCCTGAGCATAAGCCTTACCTTCGACAGCAGATAGAATCCACCGTACAAACCCATCCATAGCATCAACTGTAGAAAAGCCCCTTCTAAAACTAAACTGAGATATACTAAGCAAGTTTTTATTTTCTAAAAATTGAACAAGTTGATCGGACACCACAATATCAATTAACTTAGATATAATTGGTATTACTGAAAGGACGGTAACTTTCTGGATTCAATCGGAACCCCTTCTTGTAAACTAGGGAGACACGAGACAACTTCAAAGGAGATGAAATACACCCTCGAGAAGACATTTGTTAATACAAACTGTAAGCGGATGAACGAAAATGGGTGAAATAAGTTTTAAAGTATTGTTAGACATAAAATAAACATCCAATCTCTCAGAAGAACTCAGTCTCTTTCCAGTCTAAAGAACATCATTAAATGTAATTAAATCCCATTGAAACTGCACAGATGAAGAGAGAGTTTTATAAAGATGTTCCACGGACGAGCCATGTGAGATTCTTAAAGATTGTTTTGTTACATTGACAGATGATATAAAAAATGTTTGAAGGCATCCGGGGAGATAGGTGGGGTCTAGGGTTGTTAGATCTAATAATATTCCAATCAGCCTTACACTTATTATCACTGGTCTCAATTGCTTTAGCATTAAATGATAGTTAGGATTCTCTGATAAATTTTTTGTAATCCCTTCTATAGACAATATATTTATTCCTTAAGTTTATGTTATCATATTTTGTGGAGATGAGATGCAAGAAGTCAAGTATCTTTTTTAATTTCAAAGAGTTCTTTAGTGTATCATTTATTGTTTTAGAGGACTTGGCTTTATTTAGGCTCTCTTCAAAATCAAAATGGAATTCACATTATTCTGAATAATATTGAAAAAAGAATAGGAAGGCTATTTCTGCGTTAATTAGATCTACCAAATTAATAACAGAGATCCAATCATAAGACAACACATTACTCTGCACATCAGCAATTTCATTAGCAGTGTTACTCCCTCTAGTAGGCTTTTGATTTTGGCAGTAATGAACACCTTAAGATAATTAAAGTCTTCATAAAGAACTCATTAATTATTGATTATTAATGAACCTGAAGATAATCAATGTCTCAATATAATTAATGAACTCTTTAATTGTTTTTATGCGAACTTACGTCAAACTTGAACGTGAACTTTGTTACATTACACTCTCTAACAAAAATACTGTGACGAACAAAAATCAAACTTCCACCTATAATGTGATCACATCTAGAAAAAATACTTGCAATTTTGAAGCCTTCAGGAGAAGAGGCAGATGCTTCATTAACACCAAGCCAGTGTTCCGATATACATAATATGTGAATGTACGGCTTATTGCTAAGAAAGCATCTAAAATTAAATTCTTGCCTCGTAAGCATTGATATTAAGAAAGAAAACTGCAGCTTCAGAAGCAAAAACCTCGTTAGAACTATCAGTCCTGAATAAATTGACACACTACAATATTGTGTCCAGCTATGTAAGATTGCAAGATTATTTCAATGGGGTTTATGGTTTAGATTAGTTGAAGGTTTGTCTCTGTCTGTAAAAAAATGGTATCTTTGTGGAGAGGATTGAATAGGTTCAGTCACCAACGGAGGGGGTAAAGGTAGAAAATGCTCACGTGAGAGGAACACACGTGTGGTGGGATAAGAATTAGGGGTTTGCCAGACAGACGCAACAGGACACTGAGGTGATACTGGATCAGGCGAAGGATTTGGATATGACTCGATAAGGGATGTGTTGCAAGGACTGGGATCACAGGCAATTGTCGCATTCGCACTGGAGTAGCAGTCATCGCAGCCATCACCTGCACTGCCGTCATCGTCATCTCTGCTGACGTCACTCCTCCCTCTGCTTCAGGAACCTCAAAGTGGAGTCTGCTTGATGAACTTTGTGAAGTGCTCGGCAAATAGTCCTTTGCCGTTGTAATAATTGCAGGCCATGTCGGGTGAAATGAGACCTTCCGAGAAAATAGTTCATGTCTGCATATTTCACATTCAGTTGCCCATTATGCCACATCTAGATTCTAGCTCTATGCTCAGACGGTGACTAGTTAAATCCGGAATCAAGTCAACAATTGCATCATTAGAATATTCCTCTGCTATTGTTACAAGTGTACTACGAAGGTTAATTGCAAATTCAATAACTACTTCATAGGCCAGATCACCCTTTAGGCTCTCAAGTTCTTTTTCCGTCTCTCGAATCAAATTAACACGCCCTCGGTGAGTAATTGGTTTAGAAATATTGAGTGATCCCTTTATCAATCTGATGCAAAATACGCAGTCCAGGTATATAATGCGGAACAGCATACCGACCCCTGAAGGCGCAACGGGTGATATACACTTATCTACTTAGTTCTATCTGTCACCGTGGGATGGCGCGGGTATACACTTCCTGGTCCCTAGAAACTCTCACGCTAATTCCACCGTGTCGCTTTGATCCTATCGACAGTTGCAAGCCTGGAGCTCTTCTGCGCATGCGCAAACTTATAAGTTTGAATTAATTAGGGTGTTGTGGGAAAACGTGGTTTTGTAATAACCTAGCTTATGTTAGATAACTTGCTTTTGGTGAAATTTAATATTAGCAGAAATTTTATTGCAATGATTACCCACAAGGTGTAGAGTTTCTTAACTGCACTTATTAACTCTAAAACACACTATTATCCATACAACTTATGAAGTTTGAACTAGAAGTTTGAGACCGATCTTCAGTAGTCAGGCCTTTCTACCCTATTGTTATGGAAAGAAATTGTTGTTTATGGAAAGAATTGTGTTCCACCATTAACTTCAGAGGAGTCCTTGTTGCTTTTTTATACAATTATTTTGTTTTAAGGGTCATTTTAAATGGTAATTAATGTAAATATCAAGGTATAATTGACGTGATTCTCTCAAACACTAAGTATTTATTTCTAAATTATTTCATGTTTTATACTACCGATAAACTTTGAACCTTTCATTTATATATTTATGTATAGTTATATATGTTGTTAAAACTGACATTGTATACTAGTAGATTATTAAGTAAGTTATACAAAACCCCTACGTACATTAAAACGACTGTAGGAAAGGATTTATTAAACCTCTAATTAAACGGTGCCCTGATGCATTGTTTCGCGAAACAGAGAAAAACTTCTGATCCGTGAATATAATTGGTTTAGTCTAAACGAGAGCGTGTGTTGAGTTCTCAGGACCTTAACAACAACCGCGTTTAGTTGTCGTTTCAGCGATCAAAGCCTAGTTAATCAACCCACAATAAACTCAACAACTTAATTCATGCTCATATGGTAGCTTAACTGAAATTATTAATAAACATTCCAAATATAATTCTTTAGATTTTTTGTAAAGGTGCAATCAAATTACAGTAGTTAACATGTTTGGTTTAATTCTAACATCATACTTTTGTGGGAGCGAGAAATTTACTTTAGACTGTATTTGTACTTTTAATTTGTTTTTGGTTCATACTAAAGATTATTTTTACGGAAATATAATTAATAATATCAAATGTTTAACTGATGGATGCAATATTAATTATATTACTGTATTTTCAACCTACAGTTTTAGCTGCTTTGATAAGGAAAAATTTAAACCAAGCGTAAACACCTTCATCTTATACTGTTGAATATCGTATGCTTTAAAAATAAATTGATTAGGTAATGCATGGATCACTCTATACTATTTTAATTATTTTTGATTTTCAAAAGTTTGTATTACATTTTACAGTAAATTAATTACTGAAGTTTTTAGTTATCAATTGACTTGATTTATACGTTACATTTATATACTAATTAGCTTATCCCTCACACGTTGCTCTGATGTATAAAACAGATTAATTAGGTTTCAATAATATACTAACTAGCTCACCCTTCACACGTTGCTCTGATGCACAAAACAGATTAATTAGGTTTCAATAATATACTAACTAGCTCACCCTTCACACGTTGCTCTGATGCACAAAACAGATTAATTAGGTTTCAATAATATACTAACTAGCTCACCTTTCACACGTTGCTCTGATGCACAAAACAGATTAATTAGGTTTCCTATCCAATAGGCCTACTATAATACGAGCAATGTTTGTATATATATATATATATATATATATATATATATATATATATATATACATATACATGTATGTATTTTTTTTGTTTTATGAATGTTCACTATTAGGGCTACTATTATTATAGTTTTGTAAATGAATACCATAGTACCCTTGCATTATTTCATTTTATTTCACACAACATGTTTCGAGGATTATCCCATTTTCAAGTCTGTACAAAATGTAACCTCTAAATATAATTACATAATAAATTTAATTTTGGATTATATTTAAATTTAATCTTTTCTATCACACTGCATGAAAATATCAACACATGTTTCTTAAACCAAAATTAAATTTATATATATAATCTAAAAATCACGTTCATATAAAAATATGAGTTACTAAGAGAAATGTTAATTTTCCCTTGTCCTTCATAAGATTAACATTGAAGGCAAAAAAATACAATTTACTGTGTTTTGGTTTTTTAAATATCTTTATAACCGTTAGATATAGAAAAACACTTTAAAAAAACAAAATTGTTGTTTTTGAGTTATTTCTAAGAGTAAAAGATAAAATTTGAAATTTAAAACAATTGCACGTGAAAATCCCCCGTTTTGGGGTACTAAACCCCCCAAAATACCCCTTCCGATTAACCGATATGTCTGGTTTACAAACTCGTCCAAGTGAATGTAGGAATACACATCTCCACCAAATTTGGTCTCGATCGGACAATTTTTACAAGAGCTATCGTGTTCACAGAAACACATAAACACCAAATATATATAATATATATATATATATATATATATATATATATGATATGTCATGTATATATACTTTAACGACCATTGTTTTTGATTTCTGGCTACCTCAAATCGAAAAACTAACATGGTCCCGGGCTTAAGTTCTGCTATGAAACCTACGGTAATAGCTTCTTCCCCTATTATAAAATCCTATCGCTGCTATTAATGTGAAGAAAAATAAATATACCAGCCAGGATAAAAGTGTGTCACTAGAACAAAAGTTAGCCAAATTTCAGAAATGAAATAGGAAAAGACGAAATTGTAGAGTAGGAAGTGTCAAGATAAAATGATGTAGGTTAATAAAATTATAAAAAGAATGTAAATCATCAGTTTTAACTGGATTTAAAAATAGTCTAAGTGTTATTGTGCAGTCTTACATTAATTGTTTTTAATTAATTTATTAATTTTATTTATTTATCAAATGGTTCTCACTACCACAAGATTTCCAAAATTAGTATGAGAAATATATGTATTCCAAATACAAATCGAACATTTATTGCATGTGGTACCGCATGATCTAGAAGACCTGGGTTACTTGGAGGTGGTGATCTGTGGCATCAGATGCTGCGGCGGGGGCGTGCTGCACCGACGAGTGGGCGATGACTGAGGCTGCAGCAGGACACTGGAAGGTTTCTCGTTGCATGGGTAGGCGTTTATTCCTCTGACAGACGTCATTCTCTTATCTGACTTGTTTGTGTGCGTTTCGTAAGGTTACGCCCGTCACTGACCCATATAAGTGCAAGTTGGTTTTTCTTTACCAGCTGCATACCAGCATTGAATATGTCCCTAGGGTGAGTGGTCACGTGTTCGTTGAAGTATACTTCGTTCGTTGTAGAGTCTGAGAATGTTTAACGTATTTCATTTGCTCTAAGCATTTTTTCCGCTTCTATGTGGCAATACAATCTGTCTTGATGGCTATAGTCGTAAATTTAACTACTATAGCAGGAGGACGACCCCCGACATTTTTCATTGATAGGCGATGGGCAGCAGAAACATTGTATTTGTTAAAGGAGATCCCTAGGACCATGATAGAATGTAGTTTCTGACAGAATGGACAGAACATTCTCACCTTTAGACAGAGGCTGTTATTATTAAATTGTCCACTCTGGAGTGTTTTTGAAGGTCGTTGATTTCCGCTTGCAACTGTTGTACTTTTTCACTTAATTGAAGATATTCCTCCAGCAGATTATCAATATTAGTTTTGTTGACATTGGTAAATACCAAGTTAAATCTTGGTTGAGAAATACTTCATGTGGTTGAGATCTACCCATTTATGCTTGCAAATAATAATTTACGTGTTTATCATGGCAGTTAACCTGCATAATCTTTTCCCATTTTAATCATACAGAGAATAGCTAAGCTCCATTATTTATGGACAGATGTTTATAAAACTTTGTACAAATGGTCAAAATAAAAAAAAATTGTATGTTAGAAATGCCTACTTTCAATGTTCCTCATAGCAGCAAACCTAAATACTCTTTCCCATGTTAATCTTCTGGAGAATAGGCAAACAAGTCTCATATTTATCCACAGATATTGAAAAAAACTTGTCATATATATTATTGATTTGGAAATCTGCTGGGTACGCAGCTCTGCTGAGACGGCGTTGTTATGTTTTTGTGCTTTTCTACGCCTTTCGGCATTTTAACGTTTTGGTGGGGAACGGTCCAAACCCGGGTCTTGTTACTACTTAACTTCTACCTGTTGCTAGGGAGCATCATTAATATAACAGCCCAATGATGCTCCCTAGCAACTGGATGTAGATTCAACCCTTGCGGTATTTGATCCGGTATTTTTCAGTCGCTATGACCACTCTGCCACCCAGCCAGTTTACTATCATAGAACAACAAACAATAAATTTAAGTTTACATCGGCATGATGCTCAAGTTGCACTTGTGTTCAATCAAAAAAATGAGTCATGGAAAATATATCAAACATGTACAAATAATTTGAATTATCCCGGCCAACCTGTGTGACACCGAGTTCAGTTTCATTTACCTCCGATATATTTATGGCCTATCTCATTTACTGTATTTTCAACCAAAATAAATAGTCTGAACCCATTCGACTGTTTTAATGGCATAGATAAATCAATAATTAACTTTAAAAAATACTTGTGTTGTAGTTTTTATTATTGTGTTTGTAGAGTTCTAGTTGTAGCAAGCTCTTGTCATGGGAAATCAAATTATAAGCACCACTCTCATAACAATACCAAAGAGACTTTAGAGTCTGGTGCATAATACTAAAATATTATATTACAGTATAATTTTTATGGACATATTAAACTAAGTAGAATTACAACCGAATAGATTTAAGCGGGAAACTTTCCACTCAAAAATACAAAAACAAAACAGAACAAAAATATAAAAAAACAAAACAAATACAAAACAGTTTAATTAGGTTTCAATAATATACTAGCTAGCTTACCCTTCACACGTTTCTCTGATGTATAAAACAGATTAATTAGGTTTCAATGATATACTAACTAGCTTACCCTTCACACGTTGCTCTGATGTATAAAACAGATTAATTAGGTTTCAATTATATATGAACAAGCTTACCCTTCACACGTTGCTCTGATGTATACAACATATTAATTAGGTTTCAATAATATACTAACTAGCTTACCCTTCACACGTTGCTCTGATGTATACAACAGATTAATTAGGTTTCAATGATATACTAACTAGCTTACCCTTCACACGTTGCTCTGATGTATAAAACAGATTAATTAGGTTTCAATAATATACGAACAAGCTTACCCTTCACACGTTGCTCTGATGTATAAAACAGATTAATTAGGTTTCAATGATATACTAACTAGCTTACCCTTCACACGTTGCTCTGATGTATAAAACAGATTAATTAGGTTTCAATAATATACTAACTAGGTTACCCTTCACACGTTGCTCTGATGTATACAACAGATTAATTATGTTTCAATAATATACTAACTAGCTTACCCTTCACACGTTGCTCTGATGTATACAACAGATTAATAAGGTTTCAATTATATAAGAACAAGCTTACCCTTCACACGTTGCTCTGATGTATAAAACAGATTAATTATTAGGTTTCAATTGTATACGAACAAGCTTACCCTTCACACGTTGCTCTGATGTATAAAACAGATTAATTAGGTTTCAATAATATACTAACTCGGTTACCCTTCACACGTTGCTCTGATGTATACAACAGATTAATTAGGTTTCAATAATATACTAACTAGCTTACCCTTCACACGTTGCTCTGATGTATACAACAGATTAATTAGGTTTCAATTATATATGAACAAGCTTACCCTTCACACGTTGCTCTGATGTATACAACAGATTAATTAGGTTTCAATAATATACTAACTAGCTTACCCTTCACACGTTGCTCTGATGTATACAACAGATAAATTAGGTTTCAATAATATACTAACTAGCTTACCCTTCACACGTTGCCCTGATGTATACAACAGATTAATTAGGTTTCAATAATACACTAACTAGCTTACCCTTCACACGTTGCTTGATGTATAAAACAGATTAATTAGGTTTCAATTATATATTAACTAGCTTACCCTTCACACGTTGCTCTGATGTATAAAACAGATTATCTAGGTTTCAATAATATACTAACTAGCTTACCCTTCACACGTTGCTCTGATGTATAAAACAGATTAATTAGGTTTCAATAATATACTAACTAGCTCACCCTTCACACGTTGCTCTGATGTATAAAACAGATTAATTAGGTTTCAATAATATACTAACTAGCTTACCCTTCACACGTTGCTCTGATGTATAAAACAGATTAATTAGGTTTCAATTATATACGAACAAGCTTACCCTTCACACGTTGCTCTGATGTATACAACAGATTAATTAGGTTTCAATAATATACTAACTAGCTCACCCTTCACACGTTGCTCTGATGTATAAAACAGATTAATTAGGTTTCATCCTATCCAATTTTATAATACGAGCAAGGTTTGTATATATATATATATATATATATATATATATATATAAACATATACATGTATATATTTTTTTTGTTTTATGAATGTTCACTATTAGGGCTACTATTATTATAGTTTTGTAAATGAATACCATAGTACTCTTGCATTATTTCATTTTATTTCACACAACATGTTTCGAGGATTATCCCATTTTCAAGTGTGTACAAAATGTAACCTCTAAATATAATTACATAATAAATTTAATTTTGGATTAAATTTAAATTCAATCTTTTCTATCACACTGCATGAAAAAATCAACACATGTTTCTTAAACCAAAATTAAATTTATTATGTAATTATATTTAGAGGTTACATTTTGTATACATTTGAAAATGGGATAATTTAATTGAATCATCCCGGCCAACCTGTGTGACACCGACTTCAACTTCATTCACCTCCGATATATTTATGGCCTATTTCATTTACTGTATTTTCAACCAAAATAAATAGTCTGAACCCATTCGACTGTTTTAATGGCATAGATAAATCAATAATTAACTTTAAAAAATACTTGTGTTGTAGTTTTTATTATTGTGTTTGTAGAGTTCTAGTTGTAGCAAGCTCTTGTCATGGGAAATCAAATTATAAGCACCACTCTCATAACAATACCAAAGAGAGTTTACAGTCTGGTGCATAATACGAAAATATTATATTACAGTATAATTTTTATGGACTTGTTAAACTAAGTAGAATTACAACCGGATGGATTTAAGCGGGAAACTTTCCACTCAGCGTGCGGCCGCGAGTCGCTGTGGCTAATCTAGTTACGTGGCCTCGCCGGCCCGCCGCTCTAATGCTGTTTGTAAACTTGATAAAAACAATAATATTACATTATTGTACTTTTGGGCTCTTGATATTATAAAACATCTCCAGCTCTGGTGTTTGCAACAGTAATACAGTCGCTGTATCTTCTAGGGCTCGCCTCACTATTCCCATCACATCGGTAGTTGTGAATTTCATTGAAGGTACCGTCAAGCCTTGTTGGTGTTGTTCGTGTCTTCTTTCATCGGAAATATCATTGATAAAACAAAAAATTGTATGAAAACATCCTTATTTTTCAAGTATGTTGGTACATAAAATTTATTATGTTGTGCTTGATTTGCTCTTAAGGTGTGATTTAACTTCACTATTTTCAACGTGCTTTTGAAAAAGTAAATATTGGCTGAACAAATATCTTTTTACGTAATATATTGTGACCACCAAAGTATTTTTTTTCAGAGAAGAACTATCTCTATTCTATATTCTTATGTTAAAAGAATACTTTTCCTCTAAAACGTAAGTGACTGCAATTCTTTAAAGCTTTCTTCAGTTTTCTCTGAACTTTCTTTGTATATTCTTGATTATTTTTTCCGTTATTTACATTTATCAATACACTTTAATATATTACATTGTCTACATTTTAAATTTTTTTTATCTTTTCAATAGTGTAAATAGCTACACTTAAATAATACTTATCTTAAAATAAATCAAACCGAATAAATGAGTAGCCTATATTGTATAAAACCAATATTAATAAACTCTAAAAATCTTGTACATTGCTGCCCTCACAACGTATTTATACATTTTTAAAGGACCATTTTAGCATAATAAATAGCATTAATCCACACACCATTTGTTAAACATGTATTTTTCTTGAAAACCTTTTATTTATTAAAAGACAAGACGTCATGTTATGAAGTTTCTAACTAAGTTCTGAATCCAACAAAAATAATTCTTAATTAAGAACGGACGGAAATAGCAAATAACTACATAACTCGATTTCCTCCTACTTGGGGTCTTGTGGTTTGGACTTCACCTTACAATTTAACTTTTATTAAGTTTCTCTGGGTCTGATAAACTGCATTATACTTTTTATTTACAACATTAACATTTATTAACACGTTCTTAAAACTCCTAGATTAATGCATCTAATGTTCATCGAAATATAAAGTTAAACAAAAATATATTCATAAAGACATTATTTAAGATTAAGGATTACCAAACTGTACTAGTGAAAACAACGAATCTCGAGTACATAATCGGCATTCTTATTTCAATGTGTAATAAGAAATAAAAATATATTGCTATTCCTAATATGATAGTAGATGTGTTTCTAATAAAGGATGAAGGCTACGATCTCTAGTTGAAGAGTTTTATGACTGATTGTCAAGGCCTTCCCTAGCAAAGCCGCGACGCAGACTCTCGGTTAGCTTGAAGTTCCTCCTGACACATGAGGCCATCGGTGGAAGTCTGCAGGAACACTCCACCTCCTTGACATTGGTCTGCATCCAAGGCGAGAGGGTGTCGCCCACGGCCATTGACAGGTGACCAAACCTGCATTCCTTCCCTGGAAGTAAAAATTGTACCAGGTGAAAGTAGACTAGGCTGCAAATCCTAAAAGTAATTTTCTCTGTAAATTATACAACATTTACAAACCCCATTCAAATTAATTACATTTTTTTCTGTAATATAAAAATTTAATAAACTCATAATACATCATTTAGAGGTTAAAGAATGAGAAAAAATTGTTCATTTCTACACATCTAATTTTTGGAGAAGAGGAGATAGGGTTAACCAGCTTTTTAGAACAGAAGTCTACTAGCAACTGGGATACTCAAACCTCAAAATCTATCATCGGAACCTACAACAATGTGACATGATCAATTAATTACTATTTAACTAAACTGCTTGCAACAGCTGTTCAAAAATTAGATTTTAAGAAAGTGTAGGAGTTTAAGATTAAAATTTTATTATTAAGAATTAAGAAGTATAAATGTTTGATTGACTATGTTTGTCATAGTCATGAAGGAATCTTTTACTAAATTTATCCCAGAATTTATAGAGCCTAGGTCTTTAATTTTATTTTATTTTGTTAATCATACACAGTCCTCAAACCCTGATTTTAGAGTTACTGTATTGCTTTAAAAATGATTTTTATTCATAAGAAATACACATTATAAGATAACACCGAACACTTGATGTTCGGGCCAATTACATTTTCATAGGCTTACCAAAAGAGGTCATATTAATGTAACGCTATGTTCTAGACATTTTCTATACATGGATATGAATCCATGTCATCTATATATATAACATATTGTTTGGTAAAATTTGCATTTGTAATTCCTGTTTCTAGTAAATACTTACCTGTTTTGCTTTTACGGGTTTCTTTCTTCATTGGTTTCACTAGCCGATCAGTAGATTTTGCTGTAAAATAATTTTTGCTCATAAATACTAATTTTAAAAATATTGAATTTTTTACAATGTTAATGATATTTCCCTTCGATCATGATACACACTTTTTACACGTATGTGAAAACATGTTAATGTCACAAACATGTCTTGAATACATACCATTGCTTTATAGCAGTCATTTCTTACAAGTTTGGGCAAGTGTTTCAGATCCAATTAATCAGTTACGTTAGAAACTTACGTACCTTATATTTATAGCAGTTACCTGCGATAAGAAAAATTTAAAAATACTTATAGAATTATTTTATTGGACTATTCTAACAAGTCTGTGTGTTTAGCTATTTAACGTTCTATTTTAACAACCAACGACATAATGAATTTTAAAGATTCTGTACAAATATGTCATATAAAGTAACGGTATATTATATTTACGTGATTTGAAAATTATTCTTGATGACAGGCTAGAAACTTCAATGAATCACTGTATCACCAGTATGTGATTCATTGAAGTTCCTTGGTGTTAGTTTAAATTCTAAGCTCAATCTTTCTGAACATGTGAGACGTATTTGTAATACGGCTGGCACTAAATTGAGGTCATTCAATATGTTTAAGTTTCTCTTGCCAGTGTCAAAAAAGATTAAAATTGTGTGCCATAGTTATTCCTTCTATTTATTATGCTCTTCCATGTTTTTCTAACAGCCTCACTCAAGAAAATATGAATACTCTCATATCAGTGAGAGCAGATCTAAGACAAACTGACAATCTGGACAGTTAAGCAATGCTGTGACATTCAGACAAATTTCATAGTTCATAAAACTTTTTTAACAGAGTGTCCCCAAAATCCAAGAAGGAAGCTGGTTTTCAAGTCTGAGGTTAACGTTCGGTTTGCTTGGCAGGAAGGCTTGCTCCATCGACTACGGGCCAGAACAGAACTGGGAAAGAAGTCATTTTCTTACTTCGGATCCCTAACCTACAATATCCTTCCTGCTGACCTGAAGGCAGCAAATTTGCAAAAGTCTAAGAATGGGATAGTGAATAAATAAAATGTCCTATTAGGGAGCTCATTGTGCAGCTAGGGGCCAAAGTATGAAAAACTCCTTCACCCAACTCATGCTTTACTCTAGAAAAGTGAAACCTCCCACTACGGCGATTCCAACGCTCGAAAACCTCGTCGTGGCAGGAGAGTCTCTCGTAAGGGTAGTCGGGCTTGCGAGATATCAAAACTCCGTGAGCCATGCAGCTAGTTAAAACCTTGCAAACAGTTTTCATAGGCAAAAGTTTTACCATTTCGCGGTAGGGGGTTATATGGTCAGATATTTTCAAACAGAAAATCAAACCCACACAGCGGAGCTTTGAAGCTTTTAGATCCGCGCCAAATCCTCCTTAGAAAGGCTCCTTCCGTAAGCAGGAGAGCAGTAACTGAATACTGGAAGAATCAGGCACTACAGTCTGTACAGGTCAAGTGGTGTGGTGTGCAAAACAGTGCACTTATTTGAATTGACCTTGAGGCCGTTATGAACAGACCATTCTAAAATGTTCTGCAGATCAGTATTAATTTGACTGAATGCCTCTCTCTTAAGCCAACACTAGCTGGGAGACGTCAGCATGTAAGTAAAGCGTGCAGTTTTTACACAGTTGGGGAAGTCTGCTGTGTACGGAAGTGTGAACGGAACTACCCAGACAACCGCCTTGAGGAACCGCCCATCGTTTGGCAAGACGTACTGACGTTTCCATCCCCAGTCTGGTGACCTGAGCCGGTCTTTGAGATTCGATCGATCACATGCAGTGGCCTTGTCACTAAAACCGAAGTAGTGCATCTTTGTAATAAACATGTCGTAGACCATAGAGTCAAATGCCTTTGAATAATCAAGGAACACGAGGAAATTGTGTCTGTCCTTATCCAGATGTCAGTCATGTCGCTAAATACGTTTTAAGAGCAGTGCATGTACTATGATTCTTTTTTAAACCCCGACTAGAGTTTTGGCAGTATTTTATGAGTATTTACAAACTGCTTTATTTGTTTAATAGCTATCTTCTCTATGATCTTAGATATTGTTGGCAATATAAATATGGATCTTAGATGTTCAACACAAGTTGGAATTTCTTTTTGGTAGGGGTTTATCAATCCTATTCTTCCAAGCTTGTGGAAATACTCCTTCTCTCAAAGATTCATTAAGTAGCAAATGAATTCAATGGCAAATGAACTTATAGTTGTTATCATTTCGATTATTGATGAATTATTGATGTTTCATCACTACCTACTGCCTTGGATTTAATAGTATTCATTTCTGCTTTGACAGCTTCTTCAGTGACAGCAACAAATTTAAACTCAGCTATTTCATTGTTTTGTCTGTTATTTATGAATAATCTCAACACGTCATCATGGGTGGGTTTCACAAAACCGAGTTTTCACTACGCCGAGTAAGGCTAAAAATGTAATAAATATCGAAATTTCACTAACCCGAGTTTCACAAAACCGAGTAAGGGGCTGGGTACCGTCCGCTCTAGAAGTGAGTTCGCACCAAGAGCACGTCAGCCGGCAGGCCAGCAATACGCGGTATCATGCGCTCTGAAGGCATTCACTGCCTGAAATCTGTGTAAATGACATTATTGATCTAATAACTTAAGCTACTTTATACTGTTTTAATATATTATACAGAAATAAAATTGTCCATGGATGAATGTTAAAAAGAAAATTATAGAAAATAGTAAACGAAAATAATTGTATGCTCCAAAGCAGAGAGAATTTAATTGTTTATAAGAACGATTTTTTTATTTAGAACAATTCAGTTTTTTCTTGCCTGTAAAAAATAGAACTTATCACAATAACAAGCTATAAGTTATTGATAAAAGAAAATTTTCTGGAGATTATTATTCTCTGGAGATGATTGTATGCTCCAAAGCAGAGAGAATTTCATTGTTAATTTGAACGACTTTTTTTATTCAGAACAGTTCAATTTTTCCTTTCCTGTATAAAATATAGCTTATCAAAAAAAAGCTATAGGATGAAGTAAAACTCACGTCTTCCAACACTACGTATTACAAGCATAATTGTATGCTTGTATATAACTTAAATTATCTTAACTAATGCCACTAAAGTCCTAAACGAATAGGCATTGAGAAATGCTGGTTTGAGAAATTTTAATAGGTTAAGATGAGGAGTTCATTGTAAAATTATTTTGAAAACTTTGTCTGGAATATATACAATTCTTTACATAAAAATGTATTTGATTAGGCTATTTATGTTCACTATAGGAAAATAGCACAAAGTTGCGATGGGTATGACTAGTCCTGTTGTGTATTGGAAATTACAACTTTAACTAGGTTGATGAATGACACCGGACGCTCATAAAGGACAATACAAGGATTACTAGATATGTCAAATTGTCTTTTCAGAAGGGACAGTTCAAAACTGTGAGACTTAAAGCTGTAAACCGCCGACACCGGATGCCCATAGAACAAAAAATGGGATTATTGGAAAGGTATATCGGCCTTTCGAGAAGGGTCAGTTCTGAATGCTAATGTTTGGTCGTCGTCGTCGTCTTCTTACAAGGATTAGGCAAGAATACCTATTCCGACTTCAAACAGCACTATGTTTCAATCATTTGTTCATTATTGAAAATCAATATTATTTATTTACATGTTATTTACATGCTAATGTTTGGTAAAACTCAGAAACCGGGTGCACTTATAACACCAAATGGGATTATAGGAAATGTCTAACTAATTTTTTAAATAGATTACATAAATGTACAAATTACAAGCTGAAAGCATTTATTATTGATGAATATTTGTAATTCGTACCAAATATCGAAGATTGGTTCAAGATTTGACAGTTGAACTGTAAATTTGATAATTTTCTAGCAATATCTGTTAAATAAGGTCTAGGAGTAAGAAACTTCAGTTTAAATAAAAAATTATTTCAAACCATTTCACAGGGACAAATTATTCAATATGCAGATGACACGACTCTCTGCTTTAGATCTCAGTCTCTTAGAGCACTTGAGATCTCAGCATACGAAGATCTAAATTCTTGCATTCAATACTTCCAAGCCGACAATTTGATGACAAACCACTCCAAGACGAATTACTTGAAGTTCTCGTTGAAAAACCTGAGCCCTGAGTCGAGTCTCTCGGTGCTTGTGGATGACGTTACCATTGAGGAAGCAGAATCCGTCAAGTTTCTGGGAATTCACTTGGACAGGTGTTTGTCGTGGAGTGTTCACATCGACAAAATTTGCGGAAAGATTTCTTCTGGATTATTTGCTTTACGCAGTATTTCAAAATACTGCAACACAGAAGTGCAGCTCATGGCCTACTTTGGCCTTATTTACCCACACCTTTCTTATGGAATTCGGTTATGGGGTTGCTGTGCAATTGCAAATTTTAAGCGGGTTTTTCGACTTCAAAAGGAAGCCGTCAGAATTATCGGGAAATTAAATTATAGAGAGTCGTGCAGGCAGACCTTCAGGAATTTAGGGTTGCTGACCCTTGCTGGCATATACATATTTGAAACAATATTGTATTGCCAGAAAAATGTTGAATTGACACAGGGCAGCGATATCCATCAATATGGGACAAGATCAAGACACGCTTATCGTGTAGCTCAACATCGGACAACCTCTTTCGAGCACCTCCCCTCACAGATGGGTGTGAAATTCCTAAACGCCCTTCCTGAAAACCTGAGGTCTGAACAAAATTTTAAAAAATTTAAGGCTCGATTGAAAGGCTACCTAGTGGCTTCCGAATGTTATTCGGTGGGAGAATTTATCGCTCATTGAATTTAAGCAGGGGGAGAGTTCTTGTGTAAATGAGAAGTGTGAATGGTGACTATTGTTGCGAGAATGTTACTATTGTAGTGAAATTGAGAGAGTGAATGATAAGGTTTAGCTGTTAATAATTTTAAATTTCTGACTCTTGCTATACATTTGTAAAAATGTCTTACAGCAATAAAGATTTGATTTGATTTGATTTGATTTGATTTGTAATATTTTTAAATTATCTTAACTAATGCCACTAAAGTCCTAAACGAATAGGCATTGAGAAATGCTGGTTTGAGAAATTTTAATAGGTTAAGATGAGGAGTTCATTGTAAAATTATTTTGAAAACTTTGTCTGGAATATATACAATTCTTTACATAAAAATGTATTTGATTAGGCTATTTATGTTCACTATAGGAAAATAGCACAAAGTTGCGATGGGTATGACTAGTCCTGTTGTGTACTGGAAATTACAACTTTAACTAGGTTGATGAATGACACCGGACGCTCATAAAGGACAATACAAGGATTACTAGATATGTCAAATTGTCTTTTCAGAAGGGACAGTTCAAAACTGTGAGACTTAAAGCTGTAAACCGCCGACACCTGATGCCCATAGAACAAAAAAATGGGATTATTGGAAAGGTATATCGGCCTTTCGAGAAGGGTCAGTTCTGAATGCTAATGTTTGGTCGTCGTCGTCGTCTTCTTACAAGGATTAGGCAAGAATACCTATTCCGACTTCAAACAGCACTATGTTTCAATCATTTGTTCATTATTGAAAATCAATATTATTTATTTACATGCTAATGTTTGGTAAAACTCAGAAACCGGGCGCACTTATAACACCAAATGGGATTATAGGAAATGTCTAACTAAATTTTTAAATAGATTACATAAATGTACATATTACAAGCTGAAAGCATTTATTATTGATGAATATTTGTAATTCGTACCAAATATCGGAGATTGGTTCAAGATTTGACAGTTGAACTGTAAATTTGATAATTTTCTAGCAATATCTGTTAAATAAGGTCTAGGAGTAAGAAACTTCAGTTTAAATAAAAAAATTATTTCAAAAACACAACCAATGTAAGCCTAAATGTTTCTTTTTCTAAATTTTTTTTATTTTAGCTAAAAAAATTTATATATATACACACACACACACACACACATATATATATAATAGATTACAATTTATTATCTTATTTAAGGAAAGGAGGGCTACTATTATAATTGTTACTAAGTTCATAACTATTTGAAACGTAGTACCCTGAATTTTAATCAATGTTTTAAAAAAGGGTACTGCGTTTCAAATGTTTATGAACTTGGTAACAATTAAAATATATTAATATATGTTAGCTATACAAAACGGCGAATAGCACTTGAAACCCCAGAAACAACATTGGATTTGTATTTAATACATTTTTTGGATCTTATGGTTTTAAAGAATCATAAAGCTCTAAAAACTATTTTAATTCGCAACATTTTATTAACTAAATGTATTAACTATTTTTATTAAATAAAATATAAACTATAAACTATTTATTATTAAATCTTCAATAAAAATTATGTGTCAAGTGCTATGTTCACTACACAACTGGACAGCGAGTGCCTGCAAAGCACGTAATACTGCACGCTACACAGGCTTCTACAGTCACTTCTAGAGCGGACAGTACCCAGCCCCTTACTCGGTTTTGTGAAACTCGGGTTAGTGAAACAGTTGAATTTTATAACGTACTCGGTTTTGTGAAACCTCGACGTAATGAAATTCCGATATTTATTAGTTACTCGGCGTAGTGAAAACTCGGGTTTGTGAAACGCTCCCGTCATCATTAATGTCTGTGTCTGACTCTTTTGCACGTTGGGGGCGTTGAGTCTTGCCTTAACTGTGGACATTGCACTAATTTAAATATTTCCAGTAATTTTTACTATTTTTTGTCAATGATATATTATTATTGAAATAATTTTTTTGCTTGCTAGATCATTCTTTTAAATTCATTTCTTGTCGACTTGTACAGTTCCAAATCTCTAACACTCCTTGATTTCCAATATTTATTTCTCAGTTTGTTTTTCTTTTTTGTTAATTCTTTAATTTCATTATTTTTCCAAGAGGCATTTCTCTTGGCACCTTGTTTTCGGTAATCGGGTCATGTTTACCATATACTTTCAATATCTTTGAGGATATTGAATTTTTTATGTTATCAACCCTTTTCACTTCCATAATACGTTCCAGTCCATATCTGATAAATTCTTTTACTGCTTCTTCAACATTAAAGCTAGAGAAATCTCGGCACCAAATAATCTTTGGTTCCATTTTCTCTTTCTTCAAGACTATCTCACAGTACATTAGCTTATGGTCCGTGATCGCCTTCCCCCTGTGATCTGAGATACTAGGAGCGTCGACAACGCCGTTCCCCTTAATCTCAGCCGACTTGTCCACAATAATGTGGTCTAACAAAGTGGCCGAGGATTCTGTTACTCTAGTTGAATAATTTAATTTAATTAATTTGTTTAACTGTATTATTCTCTTTCAAAAGTCTAATTTATTTTTTCTTTGGGTTTTATTATTTAAGATTTCAGGATTTTATTTTGTTATGATTAATATTATTTGGCTTTGTCTCACTACAACGAGTCATACGATCCATACCAGGGACGGGTTTAATGCTACGGTAGTTAAACAATTATTTAGGCCAAATTGATTCCATAGTATAAATTAAAATGTGTTTGACTGTTTGACTTTCTAGCCCCTAAAAGACACACAACCTTTTTGGAAGAGCCACCACGTAGTAACATGGTTCGTATCATGGAGCTACAGCAAATCAAGTCAAATCAAATAAAAAATCATTTATTGCTTTTAAATATACAGTTTTACAGGAAGCAATGTAAATATCTCCAAAAATAGTCCCGCATAGGTCATTAATGACCTGTGCGCGGGACGAGTTCTTAAGTATACAGCTTCGTACACTACGAGTTAAGCAGAAATAAAAATACTACTAATAAAAATAATAATTAAATGTTAGACAAAAAATGAAACCTAAATTAAGCTAGGAAAGCTACAATTTATTAAAAAATATTTGTAAAATGAAAAAAGTAAAAGTAGTGCAGACACACTGCATAAAAATATGTATAATAATAAACTGCGATTTAAAACATTATCTCAAAACATTCGGGCCATGATGTTGAATTTCAATTTGTAAAGTAAAATATTGTCTATGTAAGCTAGAGTTAGTAAAGTTTGTAAAGCAAAACAACAACAACAAAACAACAGCAACAGCAAAACAGTATAAGGACAAGGGGATGCGATTTGTTGAGCCTCCAATGTGGAGTCTTGTCGCGGGAACATATAGCATTTTATCTGAAAAAGGATATCCAAGAAAAATGTATTTAAATACGCACTGGCACACAAGGTTACCTGCCTATCCGCACAGGCACGCGAGGCGATCTGCCTATACGCACATGCACGCGAGGCGATCTGCCTATCCGCACAGGCACACGATGCGACCTGCCTATCCGCACATGCACGCGAGGCGACCTGCCTATCCGCACATGCACGCGAGGCGATCTGCCTATACGCACAAGTGCGCGAGGTGACCTGCCTATACGCACATGCACGCGAGGTGACCTGCCTATCCACACAGGCACGCGAGGTGACCTGCCAATCCGCACAGGCACACGATGTGACCTGCCTATCCGCACATGCACGCGAGGCGATCTGCCTATACGCACAAGTGCGCGAGGTGACCTGCCTATCCGCACATGCACGCGAGGCGATCTGCCTATACGCACTGGCACACAAGGTTACCTGCCTATCCGCACATGCACGCGAGGCGATCTGCCTATCCGCACATGCACGCGAGGTGACCTGCCTATCCGCACATGCACGCGAGGCGATCTGCCTATCCGCACATGCACGCGAGGTGACCTGCCTATCCGCACATGCACGCGAGGCGATCTGCCTATACGCACAAGTGCGCGAGGTGACCTGCCTATACGCACATGCACGCGAGGTGACCTGCCTATCCGCACAGGCACGCGAGGTGACCTGCCAATCCGCACAGGCACACGATGCTCCTGCCTATCCGCAAATGCACGCGAGGCGATCTGCCTATCCGCACATGCACGCGAGGTGACCTGCCTATCCGCACATGCACGCGAGGAGATCTGCCTATACGCACAAGTGCGCGAGGTGACCTGCCTATACGCACATGCACGCGAGGTGACCTGCCTACCCGCACAGGCACGCGAGGTGACCTGCCAATCCGCACAGGCACACGATGCGACCTGCCTATAAAGTATTGCTTGGTAATTTTAATGATTAATCAAGATGCATTTAAGGCTTACCTCTAACCCTAACGTTCAGTATAAACATGTATGTAAGTAACACGAGAATCCGAATACAACCTCACGGTTGTTAAATAGCCCATATCAATAGGGTCGGAGAAAATCGATGAAGAAATTTTAGGTCAATAACGAAAATAGCAAGTTAAGAGAGTCAGTTCTATAAAATAGAAGTATTTAAACATCATAAAACTCACGGCATCTAAAAGAGACTGGGCAGCAACCATTATCACTGAGGTAGACGGGAATACAGCCCCGGGTAAGCATTATGGGCGTATCTCCCCATAGTTCAAGGTCACAGGAGAATGGTTGACAGTAAGGCGCAGCGATAGTTCCTGTAACAAAAATGGCTCACATAATTATATTTTTTTACACATTGAGCCTCTAACCCCTTTGAAACAATGTAAATAATTAGTTCCTCGTGCCGAAAAATAATAGTTAGTCACACTGTACATAATCCAGCTGAAAAGAACAAGAGAGCGTGTGTAATATTGATAAATGGGCTACCTCAGTACCACTACTCGTTATAACTAAGGTGCAGCTTGAGGTATTGACCTGAAACTTATCTTGGCGTTTTTTATAATGTTTTAAAAGATTTATCGTATCTCCAAATAAACCATTATATATTTAAATAGTGAACATGATATGGTTCGTAATAAATACATTAAATTTAAGCATAGTCTTACAAACAAAGATTCTTAGGGTTCAAATTTTAAAACTCACAAGCATAGACAACATTAACGTATAAAAATATAATTTCAAACAATAATACATCAAAATAAAACGCAGGCTTTATCGAAATAAAACTGATAAGCTTAGAGCTTACAACAGCTTACGCCAAGGAGCAGGAGGTTGGGCCTTCACCTTGCCCACCTGGCTTTACTGCTGTGAAGGGTTTATTGCGAGCTGGGCCTTCACCTTGCCCATCTGGCCTTCCTGCTGTGGAGGGTATACTGCGAGCTGGTCCTTGACCTTGCCCACCTGGCTTTACTGCTGTGAAGGGTATATTGCGAGCTGGGCCTTCACCTTGCCCATCTGGCCTTACTGCTGTGGAGGGTATACTGCGAGTTGGTCCTTCACCTTGCCCATCTGGCCTTCCTGCTGTGGAGGTTATACTGCGAGCTGGTCCTTCACCTTGCCCATCTGGCCTTCCTGCTGTGGAGGTTATACTGCGAGCTGGGCCTTCACCTTGCCCATCTGGCCTTACTGCTGTGGAGGTTATACTGCGAGCTGGGCCTTCACCTTGCCCATCTGGCCTTCCTGCTGTGGAGGGTATACTGCGAGCTGGTCCTTCACCTTGCCCATCTGGCCTTACTGCTGTGGAAGGAATACTGCAAGCTGGGCCTTCACCATGCCCACCTGGCCTTACTGCTGTGGAGGATGTACTGTAAGCTGGGCCTTCACCATGCCCATCTGGCCTTACTGCTGTGGAGGGTATACTGCAAGCTGGGCCTTCACCATGCCCACCTGGCCTTACTGCTGTGGAGGGTATACTGTAAGCTGGGCCTTCACCTTGCCCATCTGGCCTTACTGCTGTGGAGGGTATACTGCGAGCTGGTCCTTCACCTTGCCCATCTGGCCTTCCTGCTGTGGAGGGTATACTGCGAGCTGGTCCTTCACCTTGCCCATCTGGCCTTCCTGCTGTGGAGGGTATACTGCGAGCTGGTCCTTCACCTTGCCCATCTGGCCTTCCTGCTGTGGAGGGTATACTGTAAGCTGGGCCTTCACCTTGCCCATCTGGCCTTCCTGCTGTGGAGGGTATACTGCGAGCTGGTCCTTCACCTTGCCCATCTGGCCTTCCTGCTGTGGAGGGTATACTGCGAGCTGGTCCTTCACCTTGCCCATCTGGCCTTCCTGCTGTGGAGGGTATACTGCGAGCTGGTCCTTCACCTTGCCCATCTGGCCTTCCTGCTGTGGAGGGTATACTGCGAGCTGGGCCTTCACCTTGCCCACCTGGCCTTACTGCTGTGGAGGGTATACTGCGAGCTGGGCCTTCACCTTGCCCATCTGGCCTTATTACTGTGGAAGGAATACTGCAAGCTGGGCCTTCACCATGCCCACCTGGCCTTACTGCTGTGGAGGATGTACTGTAAGCTGGGCCTTCACCTTGCCCATCTGGCCTTCCTGCTGTGGAGGGTATACTGCAAGCTGGTCCTTCACCTTGCCCACCTAAATCTGCTGTGAAGGATATACTGCGAGTTTGGCCTTCACCTTGCCCATCTGGCCTTCCTGCTGTGGAGGGTATACTGCGAGCTGGGCCTTCACCTTGCCCATCTGGCCTTACTGCTGTGGAGGGTATACTGCGAGCTGGTCCTTCACCTTGCCCATCTGGCCTTCCTGCTGTGGAGGGTATACTGCGAGCTGGGCCTTCACCTTGCCCATCTGGCCTTACTGCTGTGGAGGGTATACTGCGAGCTGGGCCTTCACCATGCCCACCTGGCCTTACTGCTGTGGAGGGTATACTGCAAGCTGGTCCTTCACCTTGCCCATCTGGCCTTCCTGCTGTGGAGGGTATACTGCGAGCTGGGCCTTCACCTTGCCCATCTGGCCTTATTACTGTGGAAGGAATACTGCAAGCTGGGCCTTCACCATGCCCACCTGGCCTTACTGCTGTGGAGGGTATACTGTGAGCTGGGCCTTCACCTTGCCCATCTGGCCTTATTACTGTGGAAGGAATACTGCAAGCTGGGCCTTCACCATGCCCATCTGGCCTTACTGCTGTGGAGGGTATACTGCGAGCTGGTCCTTCACCATGCCCACCTGGCCTTACTGCTGTGGAGGATGTACTGTAAGCTGGGCCTTCACCTTGCCCACCTAGCCTTACTGCTGTGGAGGGCTGGCCTTACTGCCATTCAGCCTGGCTATACTATTTATTAACACGTCACTGTCAGTCATATTTTACAACTCATTATAAGTTACATTCTTGTAGTTAGCTTTACCTATTGCATTCTTTACCACTTCAAATATTGAAAATAGTTATAATTAAATATACGTATTTTAATGCCAAAAAATAATCAAATATGTTTGTGTACAAAGCAGATGATATTCCCATTTTTTTGTGAATCGGTTACCAGAGTATATGTTTAGGGTATATCCAAGAACTTAAAAATCTTGTTAGTGAACAATATTTTACTTAACGCAGTTTATTTGTAGCAGCAGACATAATTTCATAGGTGGTTTTTAACAAGTACCTGGTGACCGAGCTTAGCTCGGATTTAATAAGATATGTTTTTAAAAGTTAATTAGCAAAATTAAAACAAATTTACTGCTTAATGAAAACATTTATGTGGTTTAAATAAAACCGTTTTCATACCCCTTAATTAATATGGCATAAATAATGAAAAATATATAGCCTTCGGGTGGGGATCGATCACGCGACCTTGCGTACGTGAGACCTGAGCGCTACTAACTGAGCTACGGCGTCGGCCAAGTTGTCCTCGTCGTTTAAGAGTTTTTGGCCAACCTCAATTGTTTTAGCTAATCTTATACTGAATTTAAATGTCCATACAGTTTGTTATTATTATCCTGTGATCAACTGATTTTGCTAGAAAAGGAATGAGGATTGAAAAGCAAAATGGAAATTTAATTTACACCAGTTAATTGGTTTGTCACAGTGGCTTCAATCAATAGAATGAATACGTTTTCTTTCAAAACACAAAAGTTTTTGGAAATAATTTTCTCTGCTTTTATTTTGCACAGTTATTTTACCCTTTAGTTTTTACAAATTGTTTAGTAATTTGATAATTTTTCATTTATTACATGCATAAAATAAATATTAATGCAAAACCTCTATTCACATATTGTTTGCCACCATCTTCAATCAACAACTGTCAAACGGTTATAACGAGATGTTTTGATTTGTATTGTTCACATTTGATTCTCCATAAGCTTAATGTTAAATTTTTTGATTTTAAACTTAATATTACAAGAAAACAAGAATTTTCCTGGACATTAGACCTATTTAGAACTTATTTTCTACTCAGAAATTAGTTATTTCCAAAATTTTAAGAAAATCCTTAGTGCTGCTTTCGAGATCCGTGTGCATATATATACAAACCTTGATCGTATTATAGTATTGGATTGGATATCTATCGTCCCAATCAATAGTCTTTGTATAGAATTTTCAACTCTTTATCAATTTTATTAAATTTTTTACTAAATTTACTCTGATTTAACTCTCCGCTCTTTTTCATGACTGAATAAACTTAATCGTCTGTCGTTCTGTTTTCACTGATGAAGAAGTTCCAAACCCATTAAGCTGTTATCAGTTTAATAATATTTTAATTGTAAGTTTTTATTAGCTACTGGTTCAAGCTTTTGTAGGAATTAAGTGTAGATCTATGAACACGTAGATTGGTAATATAGGCATGCTATCGAGACCATACTTGTAAACCTTAAGGCTTTTCTGTAGCATTTTAAACATACCAAAAAATAATTTTTGTCTCTGAACTAGTACACCAAGTCAGATATTAAAAACATACCATTGAATCCAGAGGAACAGATACACTGGCTGCAGGTAAGGTCGTCAGAAGGGAAGAACTTTTCCCCCTCATTGTAGGACAATCCATCGTGCATGCACTTGACGCTGTCTTGTTTGTCTGCATGTGACAATTTGACATAGCAATCATTAGAACAAAAAAACTCTGTACAAGCGTTTCTTAACATAATTTTACAGCTACACAAATGAACTATGCTACTACTGAATCTATTATTTTTATTTTACAGTTTTTTAGCCCTTTTCCATTTGTGTTACTAAGTTTGAAAACCTCATTTTATTTGTGCTCTGTCTGGATAAATTTTAACTTAACTTGGAATCACAAATTCAATTTAACTGACTGTAAGTGTACGGTAAGTGGCTTATATTTACAGTTTTCAACGTCTATATGTTGTTCAGAATATCTTCATAAGTTTTGAATAGTCCATAGTATCTGAGCAGACCGTTTAATCGCCAACCTTGGTTGCAGCTGATGACGCCCCTCTGGCAGCAGGTGAAGTCCTCGATGAAGCTATAGTGGCGACAGCCGGGCGGGGTTGGACAGTCTCCCGCCTTTGGAGATTCATGGGAACAGTAGAACCGAGCGCTGTGAAACCATAATAGTTAACGCCCTCAAGTCTTAGAATGTGATTGATGTGAAAATGAATTAATTATGATAAATATTTATTTATTTTAAGCCAATCTATGAATGAGAATGAGTTCAAAATGGTTGTGGTGCGATTCTTATAAAATGTGAAGTTATATAGCATGTGTTTCATAAACATCTTTCCATAAATAAAAGAGATTGCCATTTTATTTTGTGTATTTCTACGCCAGAGACAATTTTTAACGTTTTTATGGGGAACGGTCCAAAGTCCAGTCTTGTTTCTACCTAAAGTCGACCTGTTGTTAGGACGCATCATTAATTAATAAACCAATGACAAATGGCAACTGGGTCAAGATTCCACCCTTGCGGGATTCGACCCGGCAACCCTCAGTTTTGAAGGCGGGTATTATAACCACTACACCACCCAGCCAGTTCCTATTCTTCATATGATTAACATGGGAAAGAGGTATGCAGGTTAGCTGCTATGATAAACCTATAAACCATAATTTTTAAGTATAAATGGATAGATCTCAACCACATGAAGGTAAATACCAAGTTAAGTCTAAAAAAATTCATTAATAAGTGAAATATTAATTTTTCCTTATCCTCAATAGATTAACACTGGAGACCCCAAAATACAACGTACTGTTTTTAGATTTTTAATATCTCGGTAAACGATGGAGATAGCCTAGAGGAAAACTTAAAGGAACTAAATTGTGTAGTTTTTAAGCTTATTTTAATGGTTGAAGATAAAATTTAAAAACTTTTTTAAATACACACGATAAACGCAAATAACCCAATTTCAGCTCTAAATTTAGAACTAAATTGTTTTTAATAGTTTTAAAATAGTTTTTAAAACTAATGGTAAAAAAAATTAAATAAGATATGAAAAACGCAAAAAAATTTTTTAGTACCAAACCCCCCAAACTACACGTTCTGGTTGACCGATATGTCTGGATTACGAATTCGTGTGAGAAAATGTAGGAGTACATGTCTCTACCAAATTTGGTCTCGATTGGACCATTTTTACGGCAGTTATCGTGTTCACAGACACACACACGCACACACACAGGAGTAACACTGAAAGTATGCATTTCTAGCATAAAAAGGCATTTCTCAACTAAAGTAATCTTTTTCGTGCTGTATTTAACAGGAAGGATGGCAATAATTCATAAACACATCTAGTACAGATCCAATAATATTGCCAGCCACATAGTTACAGACACATCTTTGTCCTGGCTCAACAGCTGAGGTAAAAAAACTCACCCTTCAAACATGCGGACGCATTGGCAACTCTGTAGACAAGGTGAATGGAACTTTACCATCTCATTGGTCAAGTTGAAGCCCACTGGGTAGGACCTTCCCTGATAGTAACAGCGGTCCGGGCTCCGTCCCTCCAGAGTAGCTAAGCAGATCAATCCACAAATGAAAGTCAACCAAACGGTTGGTCTTCACTAATCGATCCTCGTTAGCGTGATGGTATCAAATAACTGCTGGATGAATCATAATGACCCGTCGTGGTAAACCTACGTTCTCAGCAGTTTCCAAATCAACAATATGACATTGATAATATTTGACATGTTTGATTAATATATGTGAATAAATAAGAGAGTTTACATATATGATTAACATGGGGAAGAGTGGAGGTTAACTGTCATATAAACTATGGTTTTTAATCATAAATGGATGTATCTTAACTACATGAAGCTAAACACCAAGTTTCATCCAAAAATACAGGTTAATATGTGAAATGTTAATTTTTCCTCATCCTCCATAAAGATAACATTAGAACCCCAAAACACAGCTTACTGTGTTAAGTTTTTTTTTATTTAGCGGTTACATGATCCGGGGCTTATGTCTCGCCATGAGAACTACTGTATTAAGTTCTTCCCTAAGGGAAATCCGTTGAAAAAGCTGATAGAATGCTCATAGTTGGAGGTTGTTTGATAGCTTGGTTAAGGCTGTTGTAGGGAGTGGCATGTCTGCCAGGAGTCAAAGGGTTTATAACAACAAAGTTTTGTAGTTAAGGGATTTAACAAGAAAACTCATTAGTAATAGAGTATTTGGCGCAAAACATTGATATAATTTTTCCTCCTAATTTTAATGTATGCTGTATAAAAAAAATTTTGAACATTAAAATATTAATGGTTAATACAATAGTTATTAATGTAAACTACACAAAATCTATGTAAATTACTCTAATTTTACAAAAATTCAACTAACCACATTACAATTTCACTCCACTACTACTACTATGACGTACCACATTTATAGCTCGTTGGACATTTGGACTCGTGAGTCATTTCAGGTTCACACTTCATATGCCGGTAGAACTTGTGCAGGTGATGGTTACAGTGAGGGTCCTCTGCAAAGTAAATAAAATATGTTGATGCCTCTGCGAAATACACGGAAATTTGCAGTTCCTATTAGACAAAGACATGAACTGTTTTCAATATTGGACGGCTCTGTGCTCGAACTTGAGTAGAAAAACTTGGCTCAGACGCTTTCACGCTTCAAGTCCTTCTTGAAGTAAACATTAATATCACTCACACATTTAGTACAAATAATATTATTTATTTAACTTGTTGTCAGATGTAGTAAACTGCTAACAGGTTCTAAATTTCCATAATCGTGTATTGACTTAAAACAATACTTATTAAACCGTCAGCACAAACAGGCAATTTTCGAATCCAGAAATACGTGAATGGTGCTGTGTTTAGGGAGTAAAAGGAGTAGGCATATCTAAATATTATTTGATCGTTTTCGTAATTCATCAATCACTGAACCGGTTATACATATAGAACTTTTTATTAACAGCATAAATTACTACTGAAATTGTCCTGAATTGTTTTGCAAAGGTTGAAAATTTAATTTGTAATATTATTGTTAGTAATTTGGTACATATTTTACCTTTATCGTTGTAATGCTTCAGCATTCCTCTATCTGAAACCACGCCTTCATTGTATACTTCATTGCAATCTGTAAAGAAGGACGTTTATTATGAAAATGTCACAACTACTGCTTCATAATACAGTATACATATAAATATTTTCTATAAATTTCACATTCACTGGATTTTATATTCCTTATTGCATTTATCTATCCAATACTATAATACAATTATACAATACAATACAATTATATATATTTACACACGGATCTCGAAAACGGCACTAAGGATTTTCTTTAAATTTCGGAAATAACTAATTTCTGAGTAGAAAATAAGTTCTAAATAGGTCTAATGTCCAGGAAAATTCTTGTTTTCTCGTAATATTAAGTTTAAAATCTAAAAAATTAACATTACGCTTATGGAGAATCAAATGTGAACAATACAAATCAAAACATCTGGTTATAACCGTTTGACAGTTGTTGATTGAAGACTGCGGGGAACAATATAGAGGTTATGCATTAATATTTATTTTATGTATGTAATAAATGAAAAATTATCAAATTACCAAACAATTTGTAAAAACTAAAGGGTAAAATAACTGTGCGAAATAAAAGCAGAAAAAATTATTTCCAAAATCTTTGTGTTTTGAAAGAAAACGTATTCATTCTATTGCTTGAGGTCACTGTAACAAACCAATTAACTGGTGTAAATTAAATTTCCCTTTTGCATTTCAATCCTCATTCCTTTTCTAGCAAAATCAGTTGATCACAGGATAATATTAACAAACTGTATGGACATTTAAATTCAGTATAAGATTAGCTAAAACAATTGAGGTTGACCAAAAACTCTTAAACGACGACGACAACTTGGCCGACGCAGTAGCTCAGTTAGTAGAGCTCAGGTCTCACGTACGCAAGGTCGCGTGATCGATCACCACCCGAGGCCTATATTATTGTTCAGTATTTATGCCATATTCATTAACAGGTATGAATACGGTTTTATTTAAACCACATAAATGTTTTCATTGAGCATTAAATTTGTTTTAATTTTGCTAATTAACTAAAAAAACATGTCTTATTCTATCCGAGCAAAGCTCGGTCACCAGGTACTAGTATTAAAAATGAATAGTTTTTTTATGATTGGAACAACGCTATCATTAAGAGCAGGAATTAGGTAAATAATTTATTAAAAACACTACTTTAACAATACTCTGACACTATTTTTAAATCTGTTAAATCTTACATGCAAAGTTTCAGTAAAATTTAATAGAAATCAAAATTATAAAAGAAAATATTTTAATGTCTTAGGATTGTCTACTGATAACTCGTATATGTTTTTATAAAATTTTAAACATCAACAAACAAAGCGGGATTCAAATAATAATCAAACTCTACTTACATACAAAACCAAGCCAAAAATATATGCATAAAACCAAGTGCAGCATGTTGTGAAGTGGATGCACAAACGGCGAACAATGGAAGTAGCGAGGCGGCGCGCAATTGTTGCGACAGGAAACACAGGTTATCCAATTTCCAGATGAGAGGGCGGTCTGACTCACCACGTATCTTGTTTTTCTATGCACTCCAAGATTAATTGTTTCAAACGTCCTTCTCAAACGTTGGTGCAGTTGGCCTGTAAATATCTTTACATGACAAGTGCCACTTGCAACATTCCACACCACATTTCCTGCAGACACTAAAAACTTCATACTAAAGAAAAAAGAGGGAAAAATGTTTTAAAGACAAAAGCAAAGGAATTAAAGCATTTAAGTTTTATGATGGCAAAACAGGAATAACTTTATACACTTGCAACCAATGTGAGAAGGTATTACAAATTTTACGGACCTCTCCAATCAGGTGACCTGATCTTAAGATTTCACATTATTTATACTTTCAAGTTGCGTTTCAACTCAATCCATGAGCGTTTTACAACATAGCAGTTGTTATACAAAATAATTAAAATCAACAGGATAACTAATTCTAAAATACATTATAAATATATACAAAAAATTACATAAGTTTGAAGTAATTTTTAAATGACACAGTTACCCATTATCATTTGACCCACTGACTGGCACATCACCTCCGACCAAGAACATTTCGTTATACGTTTTTGGACCAAAGTACTCGAAACGCTTCCTGTCAAGCTCCAACCGCACACGAGGCTACTCCAACACAGCATCTTGCCTAGTAGGAGAGGAAAAAACCTCAGACCGGGTTTTCAGCTTGGCCCTTAGATACTTAGGCTTACCTGTGGTCAAAACTCTGTGAACTACCATAGTCGTGCGAAGAGTGTAAACATCAGAAATGGGTAACAATCCCAACATCAGACTTACCCTTGAAGCATGGTCATATTTTCTAAGACCACAGACAAATTTTACACACATATTCTGCACCCTCTACATTCTCTCCATGTCCCCTACTCTTATAACATTCCCAAAGACAGGGATATACACACTCTCGCACGCACACTCATAAAATCAAATGTTCGATAATGATACACAATATCAACCTTTTATACATTTCGTATAACAAAAATAAAATATAAATAAACGGTATCAGTGGACTGGCACATACTTTCTCCCTTAAGTAAATTTAAAAAAGAAAATCTGTAATAAAACTATCATATTCTTCAAAGTTTAACTAAATATCATTAAATGATTTATTGTTTCAAAAATAATCATCCCATTTCTTAATATAAAAACAAGAGAGACAAAGTTAAATTAATTGTTAAAATTTTATAGGGGGGAAACACCCCCCCCCCCCGGTAATACCAAGATTTTTTGAGTTGGTTCTATTGGGTGATTTGACCTTACACTTCATACCAAGTTTCATGGAAAACAGTTAAAAGATAAGGAAGAAATTGATATTTTAATATTCTCCATAAGAATAACATTTGACGCTTTCAGACAACGTGCTGTGTTTATCATGGACAGTAAATTTAACTTTTCTCTGGAACCGTTAGTCGTAGACAAATAATTCAAAATACTAATTTGTTTAGTTTTTTAAGCAGGTTTTAATGGTGATGTAAAATTATACTTTACTTTTATTGTTTTCACTGAAAATTTAAAAAATTGATTTTTCCGACATTTAAACTTTTGAACCGTCATTTTTACAGACATGCGGGTGGTGTCAAATTATTTAGTACTCTGTGCACTATAAACTATAAAATTATAATCAAAATCGTTAGAGCCGTTTTTGAGAAATTTGGTTTCTTAAGGGTTTTTAGGGGTGAACAACCCTTAAAAATCAAAAATTCAAAAAAATGAAAAAACACCTGGAGATACCGTGAATATATACATACATGCCAAATTTCAACTAAATCGGACCAACGGGGTAGGCTGTGGCACTGTACACATCCAGACACACACACACACACACACACAGACAGACACACGGACTGACAGACATCACCTCCAAACCCACTTTTTTGGATTCAGGGGACCCCAAAACGGATATATCCACCCTCAACTCAAATTCGAAAATTTTGACGAAAACAATACTTTCTCCATATATTACGTATAAGGGGAGAAAGTAAAAATATACAACAGCTGATTATTATAATAAACGTAATATGTATAAATAGTATAATAATTTTTTTATCTGGCCAACAAATAAACATTTGATTTTTAATCTTAAACATAATCCCCAATATCTGTACTGAAAAAATTCCATAGTATGACATAGAAACTCAAGTCTTCCAACACTACTTAATATATTTACACTTATATTGCAATTATATACAGTCGGCAAAATTACTTATACAAATTTACATAGTGTATTCAATATTTCTACTTATTCAGTAATTATATACTATAAAGATATTTATAAGAACTTACATATATATATATATTTGATCTATATAACTTTTTTTTACTTTATTTTTATTTTAACTTTACTTTATATATATATATATATATATATATATATATTTGAGTTGGTAAATGAGGACTACTATTAATATTAAATAATTATTTATAACTTAGTACCCTTTTTTTGTGTGAGACATTATTTTATTTTAAAAATTCACAACATGTTTCAGAACTCAGTCCATTATCAAGTTTTAATTATTATTATTAATTATTACTATATTATTATTAATTATAATTATCCATTATCAGTCCTTAACAAGCATAGAATTTACAGAAGAAGAAACTAATCTTTTACAGAATTCTTTAAAGTACAACATTTCTATGGATCACAAGGAAAAAAATTATAGAAAAAGATTTAATCGATTTGGAAGTATCAATAAGAAGTAAAGCTGAAAAAAACATAAAAGATCCCATAAGGTATAACTTTATTCATGAACTAAGCAAGATTAAAAATACTAAAATAAATCAAAATGTGCAAGAGAAAACAAAAACAGACCTCAAACTAATAAATTCTATCGCTGACAAATTAAAAGAAGATGATTCAATTCTTACTAAAGCAGATAAAAGCAATGCAATAGTTATAATCAAGAAAGATGATTATAACGAAAAAGTTGAAACCTTTATTAAAGACAACCAATATAGTATTTTAACAAAAGATCCAACCGACCAATTTTCCAAATCCTTGAACACTAAAATAATGAATTGTAAGAGTTGAACAAAACAAGAAAAAACTCAACTGAAATCAACAAATTCAAAAGCTCCAGTCTTAAGAGGACAGCCCAAAACACATAAAAATAACATTCCTATTCGCCCTGTTGTAAACTTTATTAATGCACCAACCTACAAAATTTCAAAATTTCTAGATAAAAAATCAAAACTGGGCTAAATTTAGATAATGGATATAATGTGAAAAATACATATGACATAATAAACAAAATTAAATATATAGATATTCCCAACAATTCCTTACTAATATCCTTTGATATAACAAACATTTATTCGAATATTAAAGAACCCATTCAAATTTTAAGAAGAAACCTAACAGAAAATAAGATGATGAATAAAAAGGAAATAGATGATATCATCAATCTGACTCAGATAACTCTCAAACAAAACTATTTCTGTTATAATAAAACTCTCTATCTCCAAGAAGACGGTTCACCCATGGGATCACCCCTATCAGGACTAATTATTGCAAACATATACATAACAGAATTAGAGAAAACAAAAATAATAAATGATGTTAACCCGTTCAAAAACAAAATAAATTATTGGTACCGATACAGATGACATCATCTGCCTGTTTGAAGGAACTAAAATTGAAGCTGACACATTTTTGAAACACAATAATACATTATCATCAACGATAAAATTTACAGGAGAAATCCAGGAAAAATATATAAACTTCCTTGACACCACAATTACAAAAGTTGGAACAAAACACTCATTTGACATATACAGAAAACCTACCACAACAAACACCATCATACCATATAATTCTAACCACCCATGGAATCACAAAATAGCAACATTTCACTCACTTATTCACAGACTCGTAAATATTCCACTCTCAACAGAAAATTTCATTAAAGAATCAAACACCATAAAATATATTGCAGAACAAAATGGATACAGAACAAAAATGATAGACAACATGGTAAAGAAAAAACTAAAAAAGAAGATTCAACCCACAACACAAAAATCAAATGAAGTAAAAGATCAATATATGTGTATACCATACAACAATTACATGGACAAAGCCATAAGAAGAACACTCAAAAATACAAATCTTAAACTAAGCTACAAAACAAAAAATATCATTTTTCATTTGATAAACAAATAAAACAATCCCTGAAAAAATAGACAATGATAATTTCAACAAACCTGGTATTTACAAAATCAAATGCAGTGATTGTGACAGATATTACATTGGACAAACTCATCGAACATTCAAAACAAGATTAAAAAAACACATCCATGCACTTACATCCAACAACAAAACTACATGTAAATCCGACTTCGCAGAACATTTAATAATATCAGGACACAGCTACAAAAAAGTAACAGAAAATGTATCAGTATTGGAGTTTGAAAAAAAACGAGAAAAATTAAATGTTAAAGAAGAATTGAACATCTACATACATCAGAAAAAAGATCCAACAAATATTTTAAATTCAATGTTACCACCACAAATTCACCCAATCTACGATCAAATAGAAAAAATAAGATACAAAAAAACATAAACACATATACATACAACATCCATCTCCTCTCTTCTTTACTTTTCAAAATTAACCATATGACATTTATAAATTTTATTTACATCAAGGTTATGTTCTTATTAATACACCACTTGATAATGGACTGAGTTATGAAATATGTTGTGATTTTTTTTAGTAAAATAATTTCTCACACAAAAAAGGGTACTAAGTTATGAATAATTATTTAATATATATATATATATATATATATATATATATATATATATTTTTAGTAGTTTTTTTTTGAAACAACATGTTTCAACCTTTAAAGGCCATTTTCAAGTTAATTCAAAATGTTAATGATTATCATTTAGAATTAACTTGAAAATGGCCTTTAAAGGTTGAAACACGTTGTTAAAATAAAATAATGTTTGTCAAGGATACTCAGTTAATTATTTTAACTTTACTTTATATAACAGTAATCCTTCAAGGTGAACTATATAGATCAAATATATATATATATATATATTAAATAATTATTATATATATATATATATTCCTTAGGATTGGCTTAGTGGAAAATAATTTTATTTCATCAGTGTATGACCAACGGTTGTCTGGAATCAATAATGGACATATTACGTGAATCACTATGTGTATATCCGACGATAGAAAGAAGATTGCTAAAATGTATTCAGTTTCCCTGATTGAGTTTGATTGCACCAACGCAATTACAATAATGCAACAATACAATGCACCTGCCATCTTTGGTATCGTACATTACGTAACACTTTTACTCACAACACGTTTACACTTCAATCATACCATATGCCAAAAAAACTAAACACAGAGGACCTTGTAGAACTCCATGACCGACAGGTTCATGATAAGATTACTCTTCCCCTAAAACTCACTAAGGAATTTGGCATATTTGGAGGTAGACATAACACAGCTAAAGCCTTATGAATTCTATTTTATAAACAACCTTTGATGAGACGCCCGATTTAAATATAGGTACTTTGATCACAGAGTATAATAAGATAAACAACTTTGCTTTAATATTGGTCTAGAATCTCATTATTAAAGTTAACAAAATGTATTTGCGGTTGCTTTTATAAAAGATAAACTGATTCCTGTTTAAAATATGGATCAGGAATTCAATCAAAATTAATATATTCACAATGTAACAATTATCATTTAGGGCTCCCAGGCCAGTCATTTTTAATGTCACTTTTATTTATAAATTTAATGTTCTTTTAACAGATGAGTAAAAAGGTTGTGCGAAAATCATATTATATTAGTTATTGTAGAGGGAAAACTCGTCATGGTTCCTTAATAGGAGCTTTTGGTAGTCCAAAACGGTTCGTATCTTTTTTTGAGACGTTGTTACATGAAATCAACATTTCCTGTAACGAGCCTAAAATCAAAGTACCAATTATTATTATGTACAGTTTGCCTCCTAAAATAATGATTTTAGTGGCAATATTACAGTTCTGATCAATATTTACAATTTCATTGAGTCTAAAGATAACTAAATAGATATATTCACAATAAAGTCATTAAACTACAAGGAATAAAATAATTGTGTACACTTTTTTTGCAGCCTTATTTTATTTTTTTATAATGATCCACCATTTTCAGTTTTATTTTCTACCCCTCGGTTTAATAACTTCCCCACTGCTACCTAAAGACAGTTTATAGTGTTATGAAACACATACTTAGTGTTAGTAGCATTTTCACTAACGCGCAACGGAACCAGGCCGCGCTTTGACTATAACTCCTACAGTTTAACTTTGTCCTAATGTAACAAAATTCTTGTCTGGAAGTATTTTAAAATAGAAAAGTTTTGATCCCTAGATTTTGATTTCACTTAATACTTTGATATAGTAATTGTGAAGAAACCTGCAATGAAATAATAGTATCTCCATTATCTGGTATATAAAATGTTAACAATGGTTTTAGGATAAAGTGTCATGAAAATAATAGTATTTTATAATGGTATTTATATGATAAAATTGTGCCTAGTTTGTTACCTGTGTTCTCGTGCTCCTTCCATCAACTTGATAGTTTGTTGTTAGATGTTTATTGTTAGAACTAAATAGTAAAAATTTATCACAATGAGCATTTTCTATCTATTATGAATATAGAAACCGAAAGCTCCTGGATCAGTTCTACTCGCAATTGGGCAAATCAAGTAGGCAATTCAAAAGAAAATGGGTATATATTTAGTTCGGTGTGTTTATCGATTGAAAAATTATTTTTTGAGGGTTTTCTGTATGGATTGCTACTTATTGGTAAAGCTATGTCTATAGGTTTGTTTTTCTTCACAGGACTTGAAATTTGAACCAAAAAAGGTGTGTACACAGGTTTAATTTCACCAGGCTTATTGTCCTTTTTAGCAGTGAACGTAGGATATGCCTCTGCAGTTAGAGCTGAGGATAGCCTGGAACCAGTTGTAACAGCACTTGGTGTGATCAGCGGTCTGAACTGCCCAGGTCTGGGCCTCACTCTTCTCCTTCCGCCCAGTGGCTTCATCCCGAGGATCCTAAACCCTCTCGTGTCGGCCTGGTAGTCCACCTGGAACATCTGGCCGTCTCGAGTCGTGTACGCGTAGGACCCTCTTTGGACCAACACTTTCCGTCCGTTGGCAGCCGTCACCAAATTACCCACTTCCGTACGTCGCGAACCGTCTGCTGTCGTGTAGCTGGAAAGGGAACGGAGGACATTGCTCTTTTCATTATATCTTGTTTGAAAAATAAAATTTAAATCATATCTTAGTTTTACAAAGATTTATTTAACCTAGTCATACTATGACGTTTAAACGAATTAATAGAGAAATATATTAAACCATTACGTGATTATAACAGTAGTTTGAATTTTATTTTTATGATTATTAATAACAGGTATTTGGCAAGTATAATAAAAACGTTCAAATGAAACATTTTCCCTTTTTTGGTGGATTAGGCTGTGACTATTTAACACATTTGGTATTTAAAAAAGTAAAATATCATAACTCAAGCAATCGTTTAGTAAAATTATATTGTGCAGCTAAATTGGTAAATAAAGAACATTAAGTAATGTAAAAATTAAATCACCTAAAGACATATTCTCCATTATCTTTTCGAATGTCTTTGTGAGTGACTTGTTCATCACTGACGGTCAAGGCGTATGTCTTCCTCGGGAGATCAGGACTAGGAAATAAGTGTAAAGAACCTTGGAGCTCCTCCGGCACAACAAAGGCTGGTTCGACTATCTCCGATCCCTCCACATTGGCTCTTGGCTGAGCACCTGGTGGGAAAAGAGGGTCTTCTGCAGTATCTTGAACATCCTCTGGAAACTGTGGGTAAGTATAATCCTTGTAAATAGGAGGAAACGACTGTTCCCTGTTGGCATGTGAGGTAAAGTCGTCTGCCACTGAATACCCATCGTTCCTGCTTCCATCGAAAGAAACATTGTCTTGCCTTTCTTCTATGAGGGGTGGAAAATATATGTTATCATCGGTTGATCTCTCCTTTTCTGCAGCAACTGATGACTGGACAATGAAAACCAACAACGCTGCTAACCGTATCTGGAAACCGACAACAAAAGACTTTTTAATAAATTGAGCCCAAGAATAACTTTGCTGTGTGTGTGTGTGTGTGTGTGTGTGTGTGTGTGTGTGTGTGTGTGTGTGTGTGTGTGTGTGTATGTGAGTGTGTATGTAATTATTTATTGACATTTTATCTTTTACCATTTGAATATGATCAAATGGTACCAAATCTTCACTGGTTACCGAGATAATGAAGAGTCTAAGCACAGTACCTTATTTTTGGGGTCCAATGTTAATCTTATGGAGGATAAGGAAAACATGTATTTAAATTATTAACCTATATTTTTAGATTAAACTTTGTATTTAGCTTCATGTGGTTAATATCCATCCATTTATGATTCAGATTCAGATTCAAATTTCTTTATTTTGACAGTTAACAAAAACTGCATAATTGAGTCAATACATTAATAAAGTAGTCAATAAGATATATCACATTATATATATATATATATATATATATATATATATACAAATCAAACACATTTATATCTTTAAACTAGCTAGGTTTTGCATTATAACGAATAAAATCCTTAACTTAATAAAAACATTTTTCAATTAAAGATTTCTTAACCATATTTTTAACACTTTTGGTGTAGCTTGCTTTTGACTTAATGGAGTTTGGAAGAGCATTAAAAGGTGAAACTCTATTATAAAAGAAATGATTTGAAAAAAAACTGTTTTATGTTTAGGTACTCTTGTATTGAAAGTTTTTTTAAACTATAATTTGAAAATGGTTGTGAAGAAAATTTGTAATGTTTGCCAAGAAAAAAGATTTATTGTGTCTATTGTTTAAGGTTTATTTAAGATGTAAATAACTTAGAAGGATAAGTTAAAATTTAATTGGTTTTGAAACGCGACTTGTAAGAGTACCTGCGTGGTTTTCTGAAAATTACTCAGATGTTTTTTTTTAATTTAAAGACAATTTTTGTTCTTTTAGAGTCATGCCCATAAACAGCAACGGCATAGAATAAGAAAGGATAAATAATGCCATAGTACGTTGTGAGCAACACATGTGTGTCTGTAAATTTAGAATGTGTTTTCAAAATGATAACTCCGGAAAAGAGCTTTTGACAGACCAAATCAATTTGAGCATTAATTTTTTTGACCAATGTCAATTTGAACGCTCAAGAACTTAATGATTGACGTTTTTCTTGGCTCAATGGATTCGTCATTAATCATGGTAATTAATGCGTTCAGAAGCTCCTGATTGATTTAGTTTGAATTCTACAATTTTCGTTTTATATTTGTTTTGATTTTCCCTCTGTACCAAAGCGTTACCTTCAAAGGAACTTTTGATTTCCAGGCTAGAACTTTTATTAGCATCTACGAGTGCGGTATCATCGGCAAACAAGCTGATTTTCGAATTAGAAGCACAGCCAGAACGATAATTTCTGAAGAGGATAAATAGAATAGGGACAAGGACGGACCCTTGAAGAACACCCATACGTTTTGAGGTTTTACAGGTTTTGAGGAAGATTGTACTTTGTGCAAAGGAAATAAGACCAACTTGACTTCCGATCGTTAAATAGCAGTAAATCCAAGAGTAACCTCTCACACCCAAATTCCACAGATTGGAAAGAAACACTGAATGGTCGATGAGGTCAAAAGCCTTTGTAAAATCAAAGAAAATACCAGCTGCCAATTTTCCAGAATCGAATGTTCAACGATTGACGATATTATACTATTTATTGCATCGACTGTGGAATTATCTTTAGTATAACCAAACTGTGAAAAATCTTGTTTTCCCCACAAACGACAAAAGTCTTTTTATCAAAGACCTACACTCGCCGAGATCCCTAAGTTTTGGGTGACGCAGACATACAAACAAAGTCTTGTAAGTTGGTTATTTTTATTTTTTATGTCCACTATATCACATGACTAGTCATATATTAATTTTATTTTCCTTTTATAGCTGTGTGGACGTTACAATGCGAAAGTACCGTTTTTATCATGGCAGCTAACCTGCAGACTCTTCCCTCGTGTTAATCATATAGAGAATATGCAAACCTATTTATTAATGGACAGATTGGAAAACAACTAGATATATGATCAAATTAACAGTTATTGTTAATGGTAAAAATGTCTACATTCAGTGTTCCTCACAGCAAACTTGCATACTCTTTCCCATGAAGATTAATCATATAAAGATTAGGCAAAGTCCCTTGTTGATAAACTTAATATTGAACAAATTTGTTGTAAACTATAATTCACATATTATTGATTCAAAAGATTTGCATTTGAGTACGCAAGTCGATGGAGGTGTTTTGTGTTTGTGCCTAAATGTAGTATTTTTTGGAATTTTAATTAATAAAGATATATAATAAAAAATAAAAAATATAATAAATCTTATCTATACCTTGCCAAAATACAATTACATATAGGTTCTAAATTGTGATCTTTTAATTAAATAATAATTATAAATGATTATCTTAAAAATAAAATCTAAGGTATTTTTTTATAAACTATACTGAACCTAAATGTAAAACCATTTGATAGTTAACTTAAAAAAATGCTAATCGTCTATTCATGATAATTAGGCTTAAACATTTCATTTTTATCCCTTTTTCGTTTTTTTAAAGATAGATATATGGCAACAATAAAAAACATCTACAAATTGAAATAAATCTAATTTTATGGTATACACTTTTATTATTTTATTTATACACACATACATACACACACAACACAAACACATACGTATAAATGAAAAACCAAAAAACTAGAGAAAATATGTTTCTCACCTGCCAGATCATGATAGGGCGTCGGCGTCTGACAACGGGAGCGTGTGTGGTTTATCTGAGCATTAAGGCGTATTAACTGTAGCTGCTGGAGTTTCCACAAATATCCACTTAGGAAGTGGTTCAGACTTTCTGATAAGACCCCAGCTATATTTAAACATTACATCAGCAATTACAGTATCTGGGTAGGTTTTTGTTTCTCAGATGCGTTAATTATTTACTTCCACGTATTCTATTGATGTCACTCCTGTGCCTCATCTTATTTCCTAGTTTGATTAAATATCTTTCTACGGTACACTAATATTGACTGAGATAAATTTATGTTGGCTATATATGATTGAGCTATTTATTTAATATGTCCAGTTTTACATTAATCAGGGCTGTCAATATATTATTGTTTTTATAATGAAAACATAGTTTTATACTCTAATATAATATACTCTAATTGTGCTAAAAAGAGTTGTGTGTACAAGGTAATATTTCTATAAATTGAATATTATCTCAACGCAACAAAATTGATAACCGGTTAAAACGAATTATTATTTAGTTACATTATCAACTAGGAGCATTCATCTTAACAAATAATATTTATTATTATGTGATTTAAATAACATAATAACCTTTAAAGGGTGAATCAATATTTCCAGATGTATAATCACTTAGTTAAAAACTCAATGTCCACCATCTTTGATTGGCCACCATTTTATTAGACAAATTTTTCTATTCAAATTATTCATTTAACTCTTGTTATACAAAGAAAATTTGATATTGAAATCATTTCTTTTACAAATTAAAAATAAATGATAAACTAATAACGTCTCATTGTTAATAAACAATATTTGAGGGAGAAATGAAGTGCTTAAATACTAAATCATTATCATGATGGTCCCGGGCATAGGTCTCTCAATTCGGTATGAACATAGTACTACAAGTCGACTAAAAACTGTTATAATTAGTTAAATTCTCAAATAAGTAATCTGTAATAGTATGATTTTGTGTTTTCGGCGGAGAGGCCGTGTTCATACATCATGCATCAGACCGGCTCGTGTATAGTTAATCACCGGTTACTGTAACAGTAACGTATTCCTGTTGTTGTTGTTTAATTCATCGCATCCTGTGTCCAGCCTGCATCCTGTTTGTGAGCTTTGTTTGCGCGTAAACCACGCATACATCAATACTGAATGCTCGCTTAACGGGACGGGACAATCCTCGGATTTTATATTTTATGTATTTGATAAAATAAATCGTGTCTACGTTTTATTTGACGTAGTTTTATCTTTTACACCCTCCCATCATTTTATTTTACGCAGTTCCCGGAGCATGTTTTGACGATATAAAAATGAGATATGAGCTTAAATTGAATTGAAATGCAAACTCTTTAAATTTGAAAGAATGTAATAGTTGCAAAAAAATAAAAAGTGAACGGGAGATTAGCCCACCCATGTAGGCTACCCAACTGTTTTTAAATCGGACGATCGGTGTAGTCTCCGGGACTAACAGTCATCGGTCCGAAAACAACGCTTTTGAATTCGGGGAGCCTCAAAACTCAACTGAAATTAGACAGTTTTGACGAAAACAATACTTTTTTGAAATGCACAATGATTTAAAATTGAAAATATGATAACAAATAAATTAGCAATGGCATCTTCTGTAAATTGCTGCATGGCCGTTTCTCACTAACTGCTAAAAAGCTTTAAGTTATATTAAACCAAATAGATTGAAACATTCGTAATAACATATTTTTATGATTTGATAAACAACTTTTGAATTTTAAGTAGTATCTTTTTTCCTAAGTAAATTTGATTATAAGTCTTAGGATGTGTGTTGTTTAGCGATGGTTAGAACAAAATGTGTTTATATTATAAACCTAACACTTACTACCATCGTACTCTATAAAATCCATAGTCAAAGGTGCTATGGACAAATAAAAATATTAAACTAATAAAATTAAGACGAATTAAAGCGAAGTTGTTGAGATAAAAAATAAACTATTGTATGTTTATGATAATTTAATTGTTAAAAATTTGTATTAGTTTATTGTATAGTAATTTTTTTGTATTAGGTCTGCGTTTAGATTTTACTATAAACTAAATCCATAAATAAAACACACACAGTTGATACTTTTTTAAATATAGCATTTGGCCGATTACATTTTAATTCATCACTGCCAGTATTTATTTATATTTTTATTTCCAACAATTTTATAGTTATATATTTTAGTTTGGAACTCAATTCACGTAGCCACTTTTAAAAAGTAAAGTTTTAAAAGTAAAACCTGAATAAACGTTTTTCATTATAACAATATTCCTCAAATGCAATTTGAAATACATTTGTAAGTAAGTATTAATTGATTTGTACGAGTATGACTTTTTAATCGATATTCATATTAAAAACAATATTTCTCTCTAATTTGGTAATATATACATAAGTTAATATTTAGTCAACTAACTAATGTATTATTAAAGAATTTATAAACCAATCCAAAGGATGGAAAATGAAATAATAAATATAATCCGAGTGAAAGAGAAAGAGCGATGCGCACAACAGAAATCGAGAGATACCCCATTAACTAGATATGGGCTTAAAATCAATTAGTGCGTTAAACAAACAGTTATTATCACATCACTAATGATTAAACATTCATTACTTGTGTACAGTTAATCAGTAATAAGCAGTTTGCTTTTATTTTTATACAGGTTTAATTATAATTCAATATCCTTACTTACTACTTAAATTTTTAATAATACAGTAATTGCATATTTCATTACTAGGACCAAAAACGGGCGTTTTGATACAAGCACAAGCTCGAGGCTGTTAAATATGCGAGTATATATCAAAAATCCTATTTTTGGCTATGTGACGAACTATATTTTTCGTCATATTCCAAATAAATTAAACAACTCGTAAAACTTAAATTATTGCCTGATTTAGTATTAATAGTAATGTTGTCGACCATTTTTGTCACTTTAAACTAATCAGCTGTTATGTTACTTGCGTTTTAGCAGTTCCTCCTTGATTCCTGATTGGGACTCTCAGCTGTTACAGAATCAATAATTTGTGATATATTTTTCTAGTCAATATATCACGTTTTGCTTTTAGCGAATTTCCCAAAGGAAAGAAGCTATTACCGTAGGTCTCATCATGGCAAGATTTAAGCCCAGGACCATTTTTTCGTCTTTAGGTGCCCAGAGAAATAGTGGTTAAAAATGTTACATATATATATATATATATATATATATGTGTGTGTGTGTGTGTGTGTGTGTGTGTGTGTGTGTCTGTGAACACGATAGCTCTCGTAAAAAAGGTCCGATCGAGACCAAATATGGTAGAGACATGTATTTCTACATTTGCTCGGACAAGTTCGAAAACCAGACATATCGGTCAATCTGAACGGGCAGCTCCCCCAAATTACCCGTTCTAACCCCCCCCAGGTTTTGTCCTAAAAATTGGGTTTTTTTGTGTTTTTCATATGTAATACAGTACGTTGTATTTTCGGGCTTCAATGTTAATCTTATGGAGGAAAAAGCAAAAATAGTATTTCACTTATCAATCAATATTTTTGGATTAAACTTGGTATTTACCTTCATGTGATTAAGATCTATCCATTTATGCTTAAAAATTATAGTTTATGTGTTTATCATGGCAGCCAACCTGCATACGCTTTTCCCATGTAAATCATATGGAAAATAGGCAAACTCCTTTATTTATGGACAGATTTTTTTGAAACTTGTTATAAATGGTCGAAGGAAAACTATTTAATGCTTAAAATGCCTACTTTCAATGTTCCTTACAGCAGCAAAGCTTGATACTCTTTCTAACCTCTAACTAACTCTTCTAACTAACTTCTAACTCTTTCCCATGTTAATCTTATAGAGCATAGGCAAGTAACTTTCATATTTTTCAATAAATATTGATTAAACTTGTCATACGGTATATATTATTTTATGGAAATTCGCTGGGTACGCAGGTCTGCTGTGACGGGGGATTTTTGTTCGTGTTTTAGTTTCACTTCGTTCACTTAATAAAAGTTTCAAAACTTTATCTCAATTGTAAATTGTTTTTTTAACGCACTCGTAAACATTGAGAAACTTAAAAACTTATATTTGTTCAGTTTCTTGTATTGACGTAAATGGAAGAAACATCTATCTTTTATGTGCGACGTTCCAGAGGTGACCTTCATCGTCCGCTTGTAGATGATAGTAGTGTTAATGCTTCTGCTAATGACAAACTGAATACCAATGCCAGTCAAGATGACACGTGTGAGTGGCAAACCGTCTCGTCAGTCAACAGCAAAAGACACAGTTATGTTGCCAGTAGTCAGTTCCCATTAACAATAGATTTGACGCGATTAGTGACACCGACTCTATGGACGGCAACCAATTAGACAATGTCCAAATTGTCCAAAAACGTGAACCAAAGCCTCCACTAATTTTTAAACCCAAAGTTGGTAATGTCCCGACAATGATACAGTCTTTGTAATGAGTTGTAATGACTAGTGACTTCACTTATAAATGTATAAACCAAATTTCAGTGAAAGTTCACTGTGTTGCCTACATGCCTAGTCTGTAATAAAGTAGATTTATAATGTTATTTAGATTAGCTTCATATAACGTAAATAATAATGCCACATAACTGTAAGCACAATTTTATAGAAACAATCATATGAATAAAACCAGTATGCACATGACGATTGAGTTAAAATAGCTAAAGTATACCATAAACGTTTATTTAAAATTTTTTTGCAACTATCCATAGAAAGAACCAAACAGAGTTAGTTTTCTTAGTTCAGTGGTTCGTGCATAAAAATACGCAATAATCACAGTTAAACAACAAAAAATAATAATCTTAAGATTAATTGATACATTTTTCTGTGGTTGGACAATGGTCACGTAACAAATCAAAAGTATAAAACCTCATGCCCATATAGGTCCTCATACCTCACATACTCACATTACAACATCACTCAACACAGGCAAAATGGCACATTACGAGTTACTATGTATTCTCTGTTGCAACAGCCGGGAAAAGTGTCAAACCACTAACAAGTGAAGACCCGATATGGCAATAAAAGACTAAAAAGTAACGATAACTACGTATGATAGATATACAATAGACATTCTCCGATTTCTCACCTAAAAATATACGTGAGGAAGGGCCTTAAACCCTCTGGTATTGGCTGACACTCTCCCCTCACCAGCAAGGTTATATGAGCGAACATTATCTTGGCACCAACATACTTAGACATGATGTAACGAACCACAGACACCACAACGGAGGCTGCGGCCTCTCAACTTGAGATATTGTTGCGGAACAAACTTGTCTTGGGGCTGAATACATTATGCTTTCGAATTAATTTCCTTAGGCTGTCTCAAACTAATTTTTGGAATATTCCAAGGATTAAATTAATGAAATTTTATTCCCACATTATATTTATTTATAATATTTTTTCCATTCAAAAGCTTTTTTGCTGGACAAATTCGTATAATAGCCACCTATTTATTGGTTTGACTTTTATAAACACAGTACCACAATATAGTATAGTTGTACAAGTTTGAGAGAGAATGTTTAAAATAAAATTTAAAATATCCAAATTCTATGCGACACGTTACAACCAAAACCAATTGGAAAAAACTTATCTACTTTAATATATTACTTCTATTAAAAATGATAATTATTATCATTAGAATTCATAAACTAACTTTATAATTCTTGTATAAAATTAAAATATCCTAGTATACTTGAACAACTATACATATGATATGTTGGTGTTAGTGATGGTGTAACTAAAGAGATTTAGTTTTTTAACTTTTGTATTCGTATTGAGCAATAGTATTTAAAATAAAATATTCTCTTACACTTAAGAAACTCTTCTATAAAATAACTTTTCATGTAAATGAAATGGGTGTATTTGTCTTTTTCCCTTTAAAAATGGATCGGATCTGAAAACCATATATATTTTAAGTAATTTGTCAAGAAGTATTGCTCAATTACATATGTACATACACGTAAACATATGTATATATATACATTTATTATATATTTATATGTATATATATATTATTTATTTTATATATGTATATATTTATATATAATAATATATGTAATACCAAACAATAACATCCATTCTATGCAATGCCTTGTATTATTTTCGCTCATAACTCCAACTTCCCCTTCCCTCGGGCCTTGGAAGTTTGACAGCGAGGCTCGTGTGTCGCGTAAAGCTTGTGACCACAACCATCCCCACACCCTCCCCACCACCACCACAAACCTCCAACAACTATGTCCTTCTGCTCCCGGGAATGTGCCACAAAGTAGCTCACAGAACTCATCCTGCATCAAGCTTTGGGGAAGGATAGTCTATATATTTATAAAGAATTTTTATTTTCATAAAATTTTGATCAATTTCCGGTTAAACTTGTTTATTCAGTCTATTATAATGCTACATACATAACACCAAGATATTGTTTCTTATCAAATACTAATAATTTAAACGTTACAAATATTAGCTTTTAAGTAATTATTTAACTTAAGGCCCAGAGCTGTAAGAGAAAGAATGAATTATAATATGGCAAAAATATGTAGAGTGTAATCACTTCCCCAACAGGTTTTCCTTCCTCTGCCTGACCCCACCTATATAAAAAGTAAACCGAAACCATTTTCTCCTTCGAGAGATACAGGACTAATGGGGGTAAACTAAAACAAATATACACACACGCGCGCGCGCGCACACACACACTCATACATACATATATATATATATATATATATTTTAGTTATTCTCGTGTGCCCATCACCATAAGCCGAGGGAGTGTGCGGTGGATTAGAGACAGCGAGGTAAAGTAGCGGTATTAGTCACATGGGCAAGCCAGAGGTAATCACGACTGGAGTCGGCGGCCGCTGGTTTCGATCCAACAACCTCTAACTTACTGAGCCAGAGCGTTACCCCTGAGCTACCGTGCTGGTTATAACCGTTATCTCCAAAATTTTAAACTAGTCACGCTAGATGGGTTGGAAGAACAGTGTGTTGTTTCAGAGGACATGGCTTGTGGTTTCATGGCCGTAGGAGAGAGGGAATCTAGCTTCCTAGTTATGATTTTGCATCACATCCTCCAGTGCCAACTTCATTCGTTCATTCATTTAAAGGGGTGGATTTCTCCCAAGGCACTTCAGCTTTGACGGGTTTTGTCGCACCCATAAAACTTCTCTAACCTAGAGAATCAGGAATATTCCAAATAAAGAAAAAACTACAACAACTTGTACAAGCTAATCAGGAGGCAGAAAACTACCCCTTTCAAAACTGCGTAGAGTAGAGGTCCTCACCTCTGCCAACCCTTTATAATCAAAGATTAGATGATCCGCAGCGTCCTACTGTAGATAACATTTCCTACAGAGGGTCCCTGTCAAAGACCCACATGTGCAGTTGATGCTGCCTCAGATTACCGTGACCAGTAGTGATACCTGATAACTCTATGTTCTCCATCATACTTACTTACTCTATGCAGGGAAAGTTCTGCTCATCTTATCTTATAGCAATATCTAGCCCAGAAATTGATAGTAATTGATGAGATGCCGCAGCGCGGGAAATACCACGAAAGGGTTGAGGCCCACAAAGGAAAGATGATGCAGCCCCATTGGCCATCTCATCCACCACCTTATTACCATCCACCCCAGAGTGCCCTGGAACCCAACAAAGGGTGACTTCATTGTGTCTGCATACACAGGACACAAGCTTAAAACGGTCCCATAAAACTAAAGAGTTGAACTCAACCGAGTCTAGAGGTCCAAGGGCCGCCTTAATGCAAAAGAAAATTTAGATAGATAGACCATAATTGCCTAGCCCCAGAATAGCTATAGCCCATTCCATAATGGCTGTTATCTCAGTTCGGAAAACAGTGGGAAATGTCCTTATAGAAATATCCGACCAGATGTTGTCTTGCACCCCGAAGATGCCTGCTCTTGTGCCCCCATCGCTCTTGGGACCCATCAGTAAACCACTCCAGATTGCAGGGTGGTAATGGGCAAGCTCCATTCTTCCAGTCACCCCGTTGTATAAAGTGAACTCAGAATGACCCGCCAAAATAGAAGGTTCACGGAAGATAGTCAGAGGGTATGTCTAATATGTCGCTCCGAAACATCCTAAAATTCTGGTGTGGCCACATAAATCACTTGGTCTGTTTCAGAAGCCCTCTCCACAGAGGCGATGTGCACCCATTCTCGCAGTCATCCTAATGGGAATGAATGTCTATGGGCAAGAAGTCAAGCAAACAAGCAAGAGTGGCCCCAGGAGTACTGCTGACCACCCCCGTCATCAGAAGGCACGCCAACCACTGCATGGCTGCCAGCCACTGCAAGGCTGCCAGCCACTGCACGGATGGTCTAAGGACCACAAAATGTCCGATCCAGAATGATCCAAGGTACTTCAGCTGGTCTTGCAAGTCGATCCTCTTCAGTTTCAACGGGCTTATCCCGGCCAGTTTTTTCCTACTGGTAAGTGGTACAGCTACCACATTAGAGGGATTCACAGAGGGACCGACCTCATTGCATCAGCTATCCACAAGCCTTAGTGTAGAGTTCATGAGATCAGTGACTATATTGTTAAATTTACCTACCACATGTATGGCAATGTCATCAGCGTATCCTTGAGCAAAGATACCACTGACGCAAACGTTCTGATGAGGCTGTCTACTAGCAGGTTCCATAAAAGGGGTGAGAGAGAACGCCTTCCTGTGGACAACCCCTTGTTGACCTGGCTACGACCTCCCTGTAGAGAAAGTTTCACATACCTATTGCGTAACAGTGCCTCAATGCATCAACGGATACCATCGCTGAATCCCCTAAATCTAGAGACATTAAAGATGGCATCAGTTGCCTTATTGTGAAAGGCTCCCTGAATGTCCAGGAACGCTTCGTGCCATCTCTTTGTGGTCGATAGCCCTTTCAATACTACACACCAGCTGGTGCAGAGCCGACTCGCAGGACTTACCCTATATTTAGGCATGGTGAGTTGTTTCACAGACCGCAGGAGGTGTTGGAATGTGTGGCCAGGGTACACTTTCCTGTATGTATCATCAGTGGAGATACTGATACTGAGTCAGGTGAGTTGCGTCGCGGACCCTTTGCAACCAGGTGGAGTGCCACTAGCAGCATGACGATCCTCCTAGTGGACCAGAAGGCCACCGGTATGGAGTTTACTGGTTTTTGAGGATTTGATTACCTTACCTTGGCGGATTTCTTGTAGTACGTCGGCATAAGATTTTCCTTGTGACAGCCTGATCAGAACCACGCACGTACGCTTCTTAATGTATATCTTTTTTCTTTTTTGAGGCTTTTTCTTTCAATGTTATCTGTTTTCTCTTTAAGCTTCTAGGGAGGGGATTTCTTCATGGACTTCCTCTTGACAACCTTAGATTTCTCAGATTTTTCAGATTTACGTAGCCTGGGTACGTCATCGTCATCATGGTGATCGCCAACCGGATGATATTGACCGTCTTGATATTCTTTTAAAGAGATTTAGGGCCCTTTAATTGTTCCTTGGTTGGGAGAAGGAATAGTTGGAAACTCCTACATTAAAGCATAGGTTGGGGTTAGGGACCCGGAATTTAGGCATCATTTGAACTTTTTTTGACTGGTCATAGCGCTTGGTTTAGTCCCCTAAGCTGGCCTTAGATTTACCTAAATGTTTACTCGTTGTGAAACGTCAGATAAATTCTACTCCGAGTAACTCAATCTGTGGTAGACTGCCACCAGAACAACGATGCTTCCCTTCAAGATTACAGACTGCAAGGCCTTATTCGACACTGCTCAAGAGATTTTTTTCCAATTCATAGGACAGCCAGTTCATTACTGTCCTGGTGGCCTGGGAGGTGCGGACCCAATTTCAGGCTATACCCACAACTCGTTCTAAACAATAAGCAAACTGAGGCTGCAATGCACATCGCCCAGCCTGAGGCTGGACCGGCCTGATACAGGACGAAAAATGTAGATTTGAAGAGGAGCTCAAGAAAAGGATAAGAAGTGCAGCCTCCCTTCTGGTCACCTAGTACGGCTATAGTAGGGGGTTCTGCGGTGGCAGCCTAATGATCCGGGTTCATCGTAGTTAATTAATTGTCTTTATTTTAAATGCTTACCAAATACATTTGTGTACAATATAACAAAATAAATAACATAAACTATTGGATTAGAATAAAATATTGTATCATGTATACATTAAGAAGGCATACAATAAAAATAAATTGGTTATACCATAAATTCAGTTCAGTGAAAGATTGTTTTGATTGCTTGAACAAAATTATGTACATTTTAATTGATTGACAAACATGATTGAGACATTCCTGCAAATTATAAAATATTGAATATTTTTGCCAGATAAAAAGAAAAATAAATTAAAACTTCTGTTCATTTGAAGTGTCAATTTAATTATATATAAAAACTGATGGAGAGGTATAAATGCCTTTTCTGCTTTCCATTACATTGACTAAATTAAATACGAATTTATAACGGGATCACTGGTGCCCATAGTTATAAATATGTTTTAGTATATTGATTTTTACACATGTAAAAACTTTACGTTTACATTATATTCCATATTTTTAATTATCACTAGCATGGCGTAACGATAATAAAGTATTATTGAAATATCCCAATCACAGCCTGACTTGATTCCTCAGTGACTTTCTAGCTCATTAATAGCTAAATGCTAAAAATCAATGCTTGTTAATTTTTTTATTCTCTCAGATATAATATTACAAATGATATTTTTTTAATGACACTCAACTGCACATTACTGATTATAATATAAGTATAATATATTAACTATTAAATATAATTTAATAATTCATTAAAAAAAATTATGAAGTGTCATTCCATGTTGTGTATAGAAAATATGTACTAAATATAATAAATATATAAGACAGCTATTCATAAAAGTGGTATATAAAAACTTCTAATAATATAGATCATCAGAGATGTAGGTATGTGGTAAATGTAAAAAATTAATTTTGATTTTTGTATTGCCAGTATACGAGTACATATGCAATTGGGGCACATTATATTTTAATCGTTTGTCCCACTATTAGTTACGAGTTTAGTTCTTATGCTTAATGTGAGCCACACGGGTTATACTGCATACATCAATGCTCACAGTTCCTCAATGCAATCACCATGGTTTACACGTCATATCAAATTTGAAACTATATTTATTAATGATTAGGTTAAATATGGCAAAATATGATTGATTATTAATTATATGATTATGTCATATTAAATATGTATTAATGATTCTTTGAAATGTCAAAGAATAAATGGTGGTTATAAAGAGCTTGTTAGTATAGTATAACAAAGTTTAAATTAGGAGTCGTTCATTTAGGCCTTTTCAGCAGCACGCAAAGCCATGTGATTAATTTGTTTTATAACTGGAGTTGTTGTCTTTCCATACTAAGAATCACTATATTATAAGTAGAGATGTGGTTTTCCCAGCTTCGGTGGAGGCAAAGGGACAGGCCTGCGGCCATCCTCGTAGCCGAAGGTCTGAGGGAGGCTGTTGACGGATTGTGGTGGCGGTGGGAGGGGTGGTGGCGGAGGCGGTGGTGGCGGAGGTGGTGGGAACGCTGTGGAGGTGGCCTCGAATAGAGAAAGCTCGGGTACTTTCTCTGTAGTAATTATTGGTTTTGTAGTAGCAGAGATAGGACTTTGTGTTGTCGTTGTAACAGTGGAATTATCTGTTGTTGGTTCCTTGTTAGCGGCTGTAGTCGGTTGTTCGAACACGGGTGGAGGAGGCTTCAGCATGTTCAGTAGGATCACACAGGCGTCTACCTCGGCCTGAAACATGTCGGGCAAAATACAGCATCATTTACATCCAGGCCAATGAAACAAATCACTATGACTAAACTTGATAAATAGAAAAATATGCGTTATCAAACTCGACTGCAAATAGATAACGTTGTTTGGAAAGGTAATCCACTTCAAATAATAGGTTAAGTCCTAAATTTAACATACGAATTTATTTCGTGCATATTAACACAACATACAGTAGTTTGCTAGTAATGATTTTTGAACAGTGCATCTAATTGTTCAAGAGTCATAAAAGATGCTACGACAAACCCGTCATGCTCATTACTTAATATATAACATAAACGTAACAGTAGGATAAACATAATAATAACAAAAACTAAATCAAATGTCACCTCTTCTTAAAGAAATGTAGGTATACATGGTGATTTTAAAGTCCTTTCCCCACTATTTTTATCTACAATTTATGTTAAAAAAGGTTTTAAATTATATGGTTGGTTAAGTATGTACATACTATAACTTTTTTGTAATTAAAAAACAAATGGGAGTACCCCAAGTTATAAGAGTCAACTTAAAAATACTTGATGAGAACCTTGTCATGTAACATATCAAATGGAACTTTATTTATCCCCTAAGAACAGTGGTACAATCAAAATTCTAAAAAAAGTTTCTTTGTTTTCAAGATACCCACAGGTCTTTGAGTCAATATAGAGGATTTTATTAGAATGTTGTGTGGAAACATGAGGTATGATTGTGTAAAAAGATATATGTTAAAAATAATTCATGAAATGAAATTAAAAACTGTTTTTAAACCAAACAATGGATTAGAATTTGTAATTAAATATTGCAAATTGTAAAAATCAAATCAAATAAAATTTTTGTATTGAGAAGAAAATTTACTACAGCTATGTACATGATACCATACTAATAGTCCCAAATGGGTTACAAAGGACCTGAGCGTGTGATGTGTTCGAATCTGGCTGCACCAAGTAACAGTACAATAAATAATATATTATATCTAAATTAAAGTTACCTATTACATTGAAAGAAAAATAAAAATAGTAAAAAGAAATTACATTGCCCAACATATAAAATGTATAAATAAAATAAAACCATATTCCTGTAAATACCAAAAGCAATAGAGTAGAATAATAAAAAACAAAGAAAATAATATAAGAAAAACACATAAATAGAGGAAGATGGTATAGTTGAAAGTCAAGTTGCGTACAGTAGTGGAGTACAGTGAAGTAAAGTGAAGTAAAGTCAGTCACTCACGATATTTCGGGCCAAAAAGGGACTCAGTGCTGTAGGGGCAGATATCCAACAACCAGGCAGCGACGACCCTCTTATAAACACTAGGAGAGACCCGCAGGTCCCGGATCTCAGGCGGAATCTTACGTAATAAAAAATTTGCTATGTAGGAACCATTCGTTATATTGATCGTCTTTAATACTTTAGGAAACTGTATTCCGACACTCAGCGCATTACGCGTTCTATAATTGTGTGAGACTGGAGTGGCTACCAGGTCCATGTGACTGTAGGTATGCTAATAGTCTAACATAGCTGTCGAGAGAAAGTAAACCAGTCTCTTTAAATGGTTGGAAAAAGCCTTAGTTTATTAAAGGCAGTTTTTATTATTGATATTTGGATGACAAACAATGGATCAATTAAAGATGAAAAAGCCCCTCCCCATGCAATTAGTCCGTAATGTAGATAAGATTGTACAAATGCAAAAATATTGTTTTAATGTACTTAATTTTAATATTTGACTTAACTGGTGAAAGAAATATATCATAGTTCTTAGTTTTTATGTAAGCAAATTATTGTAACTATCCCATCTAAAATTTGAGTCAATGATAGCCCCCGAGTACCTCCAGTGATTAACCCCCTCAATAAACGAGACGCTGCCGGCCTGGTCTCCGCACGAGTGCAGGGCCAGCCAACCTCAACTCTGCGGGCGGCTCGCTCACGGAGCGCAGCGCTATTCGTTGGGCGCGCTCATGGGGCGCGTAAACATTTCGTTTTACTAATATTGGTTGTTAATATATTATTTGAAAACTACTTTCTCAAAATCTCTAATGCTGTTGATGCGATATAAAAAACAACATCCCAGCTACGCGCACAAAAAAATTACCGCAGTGGCATCAGTCAAAAGAAATAGTTTACTAAATAAGTTTATCAATGATACATAAGAATAAAAGAGGTCAGGTACTCTTGTACAGTTCCAAGTTAACTGCCGACTAGTCACTAGCGTACCAATTGATAATTGGGAGACACTTAAATGTTTTAACATGAGTACTAATGGGAATATTTAAATAACAAATCTCACAATGAATAAGCTTTGCAAGATCTATAATGTAATAAAAATATCACAACCATTCTATTTTCAAAAAATGAGCCCAGCGTCTATCTACATGGAACTAAATAGTGACATCAGAGTTATAATACCTAATGTATATCAATGTCTTATCTGTCTTAGGGAGCGGGCCCTTCGTCTACACTACATGGAACTCACAAATACTGCAGTGACATCAGAGTTATAATACCTAATGTAATATCAATGTCTTATCTGTCTTAGGGAGCCGGGCCCTTCGTCTACACTACATGGAACTCACAATACTACAGTGACATCAGAGTTATAATACCTAATGTAATATCAATGTCTTATCTGTCTTAGGGAGCCGGGCCCTTCGTCTACACTACATGGAACTCACAAATACTGCAGCGACATCAGAGTTATAATACCTAATGTAATATCAATGTCTTATCTGTCTTAGGGAGCCCGGCCCTTCGTCTACTCTACATGGAACTCACAAATACTACAGTGACATCAGAGTTAAATACCTAATGTAATCAATGTCTTATCTGTCTTAGGGAGCGCCCTTCTACACTATATTGAACACACAAATACTGCAGTGACATCAGAGTTATAATACCTAATGTAATATCAATGTCTTATATGACTTAGGGAGCGGGCCCTTCGTCTACACTACATGGAACTCACAAATACTGCAGTGACATCAGAGTTATAATACCTAATGTAATATCAATGTCTTATCTGTCTTAGGGAGCCCGGGCCCTTCGTCTACACTACATGGAACTCACAAATACTGCAGTGACATCAGAGTTATAATACCTAATGTAATATCAATGTCTTATCTGTCTTAGGGAGCCCGGGCCCTTCGTCTACACTACATGGAACTCACAAATACTGCAGTGACATCAGAGTTATAATACCTAATGTAATATCAATGTCTTATCTGTCTTAGGGAGCACGGGCCCTTCGTCTACACTACATGGAACTCACAAATACTGCAGTGACATCAGAGTTATAATACCTAATGTAATATCAATGTCTTATCTGTCTTAGGGAGCCCGGGCCCTTCGTCTACACTACATGGAACTCACAAATACTGCAGTGACATCAGAGTTATAATACCTAATGTAATATCAATGTCTTATCTGTCTTAGGGAGCCCGGGCCCTTCGTCTACACTACATGGAACTCACAAATACTACAGTGACATCAGAGTTATAATACCTAATGTAATATCAATGTCTTATCTGTCTTAGGGAGCCCGGGCCCTTCGTCTACACTACATGGAACTCACAAATACTACAGTGACTACAGAGTTACAGTACCTAATGTAATATCAATGTCTTATCTGTCTTAGGGAGCCCGGGCCCTTCGTCTACACTACATGGAACTCACAAATACTACAGTGACATCAGAGTTACAGTACCTAATGTAATAGCAATTTCTTATGTGTCTTAGGGAGTCTTGGTCCTGCGTTTACACTATATTGAACACACAAATACTGCAGTGACATCAGAGTTATAATACCTAATGTAATATCAATGTCTTATATGACTTAGGGAGTCTTGGTCCTGCGTCTACACTACATGGAACACACAAATACTGCAGTGACATCAGAGTTACAGTACCTAATGTAATAGCAATTTCTTATGTGTCTTAGGGAGTCTTGGTCCTGCGTCTACACTACATGGAACACACAAATACTGCAGTGACATCAGAGTTACAGTACCTAATGTAATAGCAATTTCTTATGTGTCTTAGGGAGTCTTGGTCCTGCGTCTACACTACATGGAACACACAAATACAGCGATAACAGCAGATTTATAGCATATAATGTATCACCTGTGTCGGCGCCTGCGAACCCTGTGCGTGGGTCTTGACTATGTGGAACATCAGATTAGCATCCTCTAGGTTGACTAAATGTGGAGACATTCCCGGACTCTACTGGCACCTTCAGCGTCTGACCCATCTGAGCACGGGTATGTAGCCTGCTAAGGCTGCTGTGACCGAGGTCTGCGCGCGGCACATGGTGAGCACCCCACACACTACTATCCACTGAAAACCCTTTTAAGTACTTTAATATATTACTAATCATTCCCTTACTCTACTTAATGTTTCAAGTTTTTGATCCGGTCCTAACATAATGGAACAGCTTAATATGATACTGTATTAGGTATGCGGTTTCACTTAAACAGATTGGTTGCAATCTAAGGATCATTTCACACTTGAAAGAATTAGTATATTTTAATAAATACGAGTAATAAATTATAAAACTAGAAAAATCACCGATATACTGCATATATTCATAAATACGAGTAAAAATTTACTTGTTGAATGTAACAACTTTAAATATTTTTACTTCGATCGATTTATTGAAATATAACATTACCAGCTTATAGTTGATGAATATCCAAATCCTCATACGATAAAATTTATGTTTACAAACGTTATCCCGAGTTTCTTGGTCAATAAATAATGTTTATTTTAGAATATAATCTAACGATTTTCATGAATAGATTCCAACAATAGAGAATCCTCCGCCTACCTCTAACAAATAATCTTACGTGATCATTACACGCTTATTAGAATATTATGAAACACATCAAAGAGCGATGAATGATATACATGATAATTTAATTTACACTGTCATTTCAAAATAGAACTGGTTTAAATGTTGAATAAATTAATATCGATATAATTGCAAATAATACTACATTATTATTGCAAAACAAAAAAACTTGCATATATTATTGTTTTCTAGAATATACGCATGATGTTTTATACGCGTAACCATCATCATTTTATTAGAACTTTATCTAATCAGTATATAGTCTTATAAATTACATCTCTTATAACTCACTAATGAATGTTTAATATTGGTTTTTACCTATGGGTTGTATCAAAATAAATAAATTCATTGCCTCTAAAAATAAATTATTGGAATCGTAATTTTATACAGTAATATAATTAGACTAAATTAATTTCATAAGTTCTCTAAAACAACTCAATACCAAATGACTATACATTAAGCAATCCTATGATATTAAGTTTTTACTATAAAAATCATCCTATAGTATTTATTTTATATAAAATTAACGTATTATTTTTTAAAAAAAGACAAATTAATAAATATGATATTTTGTCTGTTTACCAGAAATGTTTACAAGTTCTTATTTTTTTATATAATGAATTGATCAATATTTAAGATTTTTATATGGTCATTGTAAAAAGTCCCAAATCTCATTTAAATTTTCCTTTATAGCCTTTATGTATAAAGTCTGTAAATTGGTTGGTCACATCTTAATCAACAGAGTAAAAAAACCTATTTAAATTTTATTCATATTCTAATTTTTCATGTAACAAAAAAAATAAAGAAAAGATTTTCGTTACAAACAGCAAATCAACCCATGCCTCTATTTTCCTTACATATAACTTTTATAGTTTTAGATTATTATTTATATTTTACATATTTAAAAAAATATTATATTATTTATTTAAAAAAAAATAAGTAAAATTTGTTTTTTTTTTAGAGTGTTTTTCTAGATATTTAGTATTTACTTGATTATTGTTTTTTTGTTTGTATTGATTTGGGTTTTTTGTAGTATTATTTTAGTTTTTTTTTTGGTTTATGGGGGGAAGTAGGAGTCTAATCTTTGATCAGATATTGTTAAAATTTTTTATTTTTTTGTTTAAGTTATTTTTTATGGAATCTTTTTGTTTATTTTTTTTTTATTTTTTTTTATTTTTATACTCAAATTGTTTTATTTTTTAATTTATTTTATTTATATTTTATTTATATCTTTTTATATATTATATTTTATATATATAATGTTATGGGGTGATTCCCGATTCATGTTGAAGGAAGAATTAAAATGTTTTCAAAGGGCACTCTATTTATTTAGTGAGTGATATATAATTATATTAATAGCCATATTTGATGAAATAAACTGTGAATATTTATTATATATATATATATATATTTATTTCTTTTTTTTCGTAACTGATTAGAAAACAGTCTTAATTACATTTTATGGTATATATAAGTAGTCCTAATTCTCCATTAACTGTCACTATTTTTTTATAATAGCGAACTTACTATATTAGTATAAGTTTTCTCATTGTATTATTGTATTAGCTTAACATTGTAGTATTTTATTAGTTTCATCACATTTTTTTCCAGAAAGTTGTTTCATTAGGATCAGTCTGCACGTCGACCACACATTAGGCCGTCCTGTACACCACAATAACTACGCGCAGAGAGCGTGTCCACGTTATAAACTAATGTGGGAGTTGTATGTGTACTACCACGCATTGCTAGATTCTGGATCGGGTCATGGGTTCACTCCAACACGAAGATTTTAAATACACCACAAGTACGCGCAGAGAGCGTGTCCACGTTATAAACTAATGTGGGAGTTGTAAGTAGATACAAAACCAGAAACAAAAACCATAATCGGCATTTTCACTTTTTTAATTATTGAAAAATACCATTTTAAGCCCAAAATTGTCACATTTTTCGCACATTATAGGGTAAAAACCATCATTTTTAACCCAAAATCAGCACTTTTTCCATTTTAATAGAAAAAAACCGTTGTTTTTAAGCTCAAAATCATTTTGGGAGCATTTTTGGACGGAGCAAAATTGGGAGCATTTTTGGACAGATTGAAAATTTATAAAAAACTCACCTTTATTCATATCTAATCTACTGTCTGATACTATACAACATAATTTTAATGAAAAGTTTCACACATCACATACCTTACAGAATTTAAATCCCAAGCCCTCAGCGCCAAGTCGCGTAAACACATACCACCGCGCGCGCTAGCTCCGGGTCGCACGCGGCTGTGTCTAGTCCCGCGCTGCGTGTATCATTACCTACAAGTCCTGCACCAGCCATATTTCACTTGTGATTCATATGACATTATGGCAGCAAATCTGTTTATGTTCAGATATAAATGGTCATAATATTGGTTATGCTAGACAAATGTCTAATTTATAAAACTTGTAATATATTATTATTATATACTGGTTGACTATTGACTACCGATACAGGCTGTCTACCGTGTGCCAAGTTCCATTGTTATGAATCAGCCAGGTTTTTGTCCAAAATATGGTTACTATTTTCAGAAAAAAAGTACCAATGGATGCACCTTGGTTAATCGGACATAGTAATTAGGAAGTGTTGATGTCAAAAGATTCTTAGTTTCCAGATATCGACAATTTTCTAAAGGGAATGCATGCTGTATTATGTCTCTAAAGTTATCACTGTACATCGTTCGTTCACTGTCCTTATAACCTAGGCCCGCCGTAAGGAAGTCCCTTTTATAAAAACGGTCTGCAACATTAGAAGCAGACAATTCTTGAAATAACCAATGATTCTGCATTGCAGTTTTACTAGTAGAAAGTGGTGCTTGTAGTGATCTTTCATAGGTTTGAAAAATTCCGGGTTGAACATTCTTAGCACTAGTAGACTCATAGAAAAAATATGTGCACTTGCGACATGCACTCAAGGGTAGTCATCTACACTCACTCAGGTCCTCACTTGATTGTAATGTTTTCGGGTTTTATCTTAACTTAACATATAACACGAAAATGAATACAATTATGCATGAGGGGGGTTGATGTTGTAGTCTTCTTGTTGAAGTTTCATTCTGTGTTTGAGACAATCCGCACCAAACATGTTGAAATTTTTAACTGATAGAAAGTATTTCGTTTTGTAATATTACTAACCCAGTCACTATTTAAAAATGTTTATCTCAATTCTAACATTAAATATTTGTATTCTGTTGATACTCCAGGACAGTCCTGTTCAAATGGGAATTACGACTTGGGTATGCAAGAACAAGTATGTTTAATTTCAATGATTCATCCGAAAGTGTCTGTGGTATTGAAACTTACAATAAGTAGTTTGTACCTGAATAATCCTCAACAGTCCTAGAAGAATGACAGTGTTGAATCCTAACAGTGCGTGTATTGATGGTGTTTGTTTAACTTACCTTATAAAAATGTCCCTTGTGTATCTAAACATAGTGCTGTACCTTACAAATACTCAGCAGGAGCAACTGTTATTTGTACATACAAAGGTGCTGTACCTGAATACTCCTCCCCAGACCCAGTCCTCGCAGAGGGAATGTCTTGTGGTATCTGAACAAGTAGGTGCTGTACCTGAATACTCCACAGACGCGCAGAGGGAATGTCCACGTTATAAACTAATAGATTGTATGTTGTTTACTCACACATTGCTAGACCCTGGATGGTTCATGGGTTACTCTCCTGCAACACGAGGCTATGAAGTCCCGCAGAAGGGAATGGTATTGTGGTATCTGAACAATCTGCGTTGAGTCGCATCCCCAGGCTTATGGATGGCTTGTGATCTGAACAGTGATGTGGTACTGAATACTCCTCCCCAGGACCCGCAGTCCTCGCAGAAGGGAATGTCCCGCTTGTGGTATCTGAACAAGTAGGTGCTGTACCTGAATACTCCTCCCCAGGACCCGCAGTCCTCGCAGAAGGGAATGTCCCGCTTGTGGTATCTGAACATGTAGGTGCTGTACCTGAATACTCCTCCCCAGGACCCGCAGTCCTCGCAGAAGGGAATGTCCCGCTTGTGGTATCTGAACAAGTAGGTGCTGTACCTGAATACTCCTCCCCAGGACCCGCAGTCCTCGCAGAAGGGAATGTCCCGCTTGTGGTATCTGAAGTAGGTGCTGTACCTGAATACTCTCCCCAGGACCCGCAGTCCTCGCAGAAGGGAATGTCCCGCTTGTGGTATCTGAACATGTAGGTGCTGTACCAGAATACTCCTCCACAGGACCCGCAGTCCTCGCAGAAGGGAATGTCCCGCTTGTGGTATCTGAACAAGTAGGTGCTGTACCTGAATACTCCTCCCCAGGACCCGCAGTCCTCGCAGAAGGGAATGTCCCGCTTGTGGTATCTGAACAAGTAGGTGCTGTACCTAAAATACTCCTCCCCAGGACCCGCAGTCCTCGCAGAAGGGAATGTCCCGCTTGTGGTATCTGAACATGTAGGTGCTGTACCTGAATACTCCTCCCCAGGACCCGCAGTCCTCGCAGAAGGGAATGTCCCGCTTGTGGTATCTGAACATGTAGGTGCTGTACCTGAATACTCCTCCCCAGGACCCGCAGTCCTCACAGAAGGGGATGTCCCGCTTGTGGTATCTGTACCTGAATACTCCTCCCCAGGACCCGCGGTCCTCGCAGAAGGGAATGTCCCGCTTGTGGTATCTGAACAAGTAGGTGCTGTACCTGAATACTCCTCCCCAGGACCCGCAGTCCTCGCAGAAGGGAATGTCCCGCTTGTGGTATCTGATCATGTAGGTGCTGTACCTGAATACTCCTCCCCAGGACCCGCGGTCCTCGCAGAAGGGAATGTCCCGCTTGTGTATCTGAAGTAGGTGCTGTACCTAAATAATCCTCCCAGGACCCGCAGTCCTCGCAGAAGGGAATGTCCCGCTTGTGTATCTGAACAAGTAGGTGCTGTACCTGAATACTCCTCCCCAGGACCCGCAGTCCTCGCAGAAGGGAATGTCCCGCTTGTGGTATCTGAAGTAGGTGCTGTACCTGAAATATTCCTCTCCCCAGAACCCGCAGTCCTCGTAGAAGGGAATGTCCCGCTTGTGGTATCTGAACAAGTAGGTGCTGTACCTGAATACTCCTCCCCAGGACCCGCAGTCCTCGCAGAAGGGAATGTCCCGCTTGTGGTATCTGAACAAGTAGGTGCTGTACCTGAATACTCCTCCCCAGGACCTGCAGTCCTCGCAGAAGGAAATGTCCCGCTTGTGGTATATGAACAAGTAGGTGCTGTACCTGAATAATCCTCCCCAGGACCCGCAGTCCTTGCAGAAGGGAATGTCCCGCTTGTGGTATCTGAACAAGTAGGTGCTGTACCTGAATACTCCTCCCCAGGACCTGCAGTCCTCGCAGAAGGAAATGTCCCGCTTGTGGTATATGAACAAGTAGGTGCTGTACCTGAATAATCCTCCCCAGGACCCGCAGTCCTCGCAGAAGGGAATGTCCCACTTGTGGTATCTGAACAAGTAGGTGCTGTACCTGAATACTCCTCCCCAGGACCCGCAGTCCTCGCAGAAGGGAATGTCCCGCTTGTGGTATCTGAACAAGTAGGTGCTGTACCTGAATACTCCTCCCCAGGATCCGCAGTCCTCGCAGAAGGGAATGTCCCGCTTGTGGTATCTGAAGTAGGTGCTGTACCTGAAGGAGTTGGAAACCAACATGATGTATCTTTCTAAGATGCCGAATCTTTAGGATTTCAAATACAGGTGATGGTAATAACTGTAAAGCTTTCCTATCTGTATCTACTGCCTCCGATTCAAAATAAAATCTTTATTGATTCGTTTAATACAATCCATGAATCTAGTCAAAATTGCTTGTGAACAAACATTAAATAAGATAAAAGCACTAAATATAATAAAAGCATTAAATATGATAAAAGCATTAAATATGATACAAGGGTTGGTAACTTAGTTGTGCTTTTACAGAAGCTCTTACGTTGAATAATTTTAAGGTTTAAAAGGACAAACAAACTTGAAATCAAATAAGCCTCACACCAAATTTTAAACCAAAGGAACTTCAAAGAAGGAAGCCAACATACCACAATGTTCAAAAAGGATGCTTAAACCAAATGGGCATTTATGAATAAGCCAATATCTTAACTCATTTTAGAATTTTCTTATTGAACAACTTATTTTAGAAAATAGCGCTCCTCACATATGGACTAGTTGAAGTGATGGTCGACCTTCTTTGGACTCTGTGGACATTTAATCTAGATGTAGTAAAGTGATCATGAACATCTACATTTCTGGTGGTAAAGTCTTATCATTTGCAACAAGCATAACAGTTTGATATATGTACATAGCAAATAAGGTCATAATATTCAAAGAGGTAAAATACCTTTACAATATCATTTTATATTTTGCAATAACACGTAATGCCTTTTTTTATCAAATGAATACTCTCTTCAAGTGAGTGATATATGCGCCATTCCACTACATGAACCCATAAGACAAGAAAGGATATGTAGTCATTCTTAAGCTCAGTACGCTAACTATTATTAGTAACATAATAAATACTGTAAAACATTTTGAGTGTTACAATACAATTTACTATTCTTGGAAAATGTTATATGCTTGACATTATTTGGTATTATTGATATTATTTATTTATTATATTATGTTAGATATTATTATTTTGTATATTTGTATTGATATTATTAAAGGCTATAAGGGCTATAAACTAGGAAATTTTAATCAAAACCAACTCGCTTGTTATATCATTTGTTAGAGCGGATTTCGTAATATATATATATATATATATATATATATATATATATATATATATATATATATATATATCCAATCTCAAATTTAAAGATTTCGGCCAAAAAATACTTTTTCCTTTCACAACCATTCGGAGGGAGGAAGTATAAATAATGTTAATCAAAAAACCTCTATGGATAGATAGATATATACCACCTAAGCTATTACTTTAATATCATTCCTAGATCGTTATGCAATTCTTTGATAGAGTTTGAAACACTTTTTGATCGAAATATTAAAATAATGATTAGATTAGATTATTTGAAATGGTGACCATACTACAAAGTAGGTATTTTAAGCCAAGTATGAATGAGGATTGAATGTAAGATGATTGTGGCGTGATCTTGTAGTCTTGTTACTGACTAAGGCTGACATGTTCCTTAAACAGGACTGTTAATTAATAGCCCAACAGCCGATGGCAACTAAGGGACCTACAGTTTAACGTGGAATCCGAATCACGCCCTCTGAATTACGAATTGGTCTAATTATGAGGTTAGGCTTTTGTGGATTAACGTAGTATTCAATAGTGCGGACGTTAATCTACACAAGAGAACACTACACCCACCGACCATCGCTCACAACTATCCACAATTCGTGACCTCCAAGTAGCTGGATTACAGGATGTCGCCACCATCTCAGTCGGTACCTGATGATAACGTAAATGATAATGTAAAATGATGCTGAACCCTACCGTATGCATACCAACGAAACGACAAATGAATACCAACATAGGAGTACAAAAATAATGTTTTATTATGTTATACACAATAATAAAACTGTTTACTGCACCATTCAGTAATATGTGTAATATTAATACTGTATAAAACTGTATTACAATATAAAATGAACATATAGAGTATATCGGTTCCTGTGTCATATACTCGTTGTACTACTACAATATAAATCAGGCATGTTTTACAAAAAAGCCAGATCTTTAATGATATACAGCAGAAACCCACTGATTACTTTTCTCTAGTATTAATATACAGAAAGTGGAATACTGTTTGAAAATGAATGGAGAGTGGGCTTTTCTAGTTAAAACGGTTGATATTGGATAGTGAAACCACTGCAATACTACTGTCCCATGTCCCTGCGGGTAGGATTTGGTAAATTAGTGGTGAATGGCCGCTGTGGAATTCCAGTCTCTGATAAACACCGAGCCCCAGTAAACAATATACATTGTTACAATTCCTGGGAGCTATTTTATACACCGGGCTAGTCATGCAACAATGTTTAATGGCAATTATATAAAACTTAAGAATTAACACATTTTAAACTAAAACTACCCTACTTCAAGCCATTATACCAACTTTTTACTTCAAAGGAGGCTTTGGTAGAACTATTCACCTAGGAACTACTTTCACATAGGAAACTCTAACTTGTTTTGGGTTTAGGATGTGATAAAAAGATAAAATCCAGGTTTATAAAATACCTATTCGAGTTATAGGTTACCTGGATGATTGTCAATATATACGTGCCCTTTAAACGCTCACGATACTGCAAATAAAAGCTTTGTTGGTTGTTACAACAGAAGTTTTGTGTTGTATCGATCTTGTTTTAGGAAAAAATCTGCGTCCATGAAAAGGGATGTACAAGGATTATTAAGATTATTTATCATTAATTAAACACTAATATCGTATCTTCAATTAGCCACGTTTACTTGAGTTAATACCAACTACTGCTTATAGTACTGTATGAATTCTAATGCTAATGGAAGAAATGCAGAGATGTATCACCAGCCGACGTTGTGGATGTAAATAACAATAATGGTCATGATTATTTGATTATATGGCTTACCGCTACACAGTGTATTGGGTGCAATTATCACCTTTATGCATCGCTGCAATGCCCTAATAATAACAATAATGGACATGAAAACACGACTTACCGCTGACACAGTGTATTGGAACTGGTGCAATTATCACCTGTTATGCATCGCTGCAATGCCCTAATAGTAACAATAATGGACATGAAAACACGACTTACCGCTGACACAGTGTATTGGAACTGGTGCAATTATCACCTGTTATGCATCGCTGCAATGCCCTAATAATAACAATAATGGACATGAAAACACGACTTACCGCTGACACAGTGTATTGGAACTGGTGCAATTATCACCTGTTATGCATCGCTGCAATGCCCTAATAATAACAATAATGGACATGAAAACACGACTTACCGCTGGCACAGTGTATTGGAACTGGTGCAATTATCACCTGTTATGCATCGCTGCAATGCCCTAATAATAACAATAATGGACATGAAAACACGACTTACCGCTGACACAGTGTATTGGAACTGGTGCAATTATCACCTGTTATGCATCGCTGCAATGCCCTAATAATAACAATAATGGACATGAAAACACGACTTACCGCTGACACAGTGTATTGGAACTGGTGCAATTATCACCTGTTATGCATCGCTGCAATGCCCTAATAATAACAATAATGGACATGAAAACACGACTTACCGCTGACACAGTGTATTGGAACTGGTGCAATTATCACCTGTTATGCATCGCTGCAATGCCCTAATAATAACAATAATGGACATGAAAACACGACTTACCGCTGGCACAGTGTATTGGAACTGGTGCAATTATCACCTGTTATGCATCGCTGCAATGCCCTAATAATAACAATAATGGACATGAAAACACGACTTACCGCTGACACAGTGTATTGGAACTGGTGCAATTATCACCTGTTATGCATCGCTGCAATGCCCTAATAATAACAATAATGGACATGAAAACACGACTTACCGCTGACACAGTGTATTGGAACTGGTGCAATTATCACCTGTTATGCATCGCTGCAATGCCCTAATAATAACAATAATGGACATGAAAACACGACTTACCGCTGACAGTGTATTGGAACTGGTGCAATTATCACCTGTTATGCATCGCTGCAATGCCCTAATAATAACAATAATGGACATGAAAACACGACTTACCGCTGACACAGTGTATTGGAACTGGTGCAATTATCACCTGTTATGCATCGCTGCAATGCCCTAATAATAACAATAATGGACATGAAAACACGACTTACCGCTGGCACAGTGTATTGGAACTGGTGCAATTATCACCTGTTATGCATCGCTGCAATGCCCTAATAATAACAATAATGGACATGAAAACACGACTTACCGCTGACACAGTGTATTGGAACTGGTGCAATTATCACCTGTTATGCATCGCTGCAATGCCCTAATAATAACAATAATGGACATGAAAACACGACTTACCGCTGACACAGTGTATTGGAACTGGTGCAATTATCACCTGTTATGCATCGCTGCAATGCCCTAATAATAACAATAATGGACATGAAAACACGACTTACCGCTGACACAGTGTATTGGAACTGGTGCAATTATCACCTGTTATGCATCGCTGCAATGCCCTAATAATAACAATAATGGACATGAAAACACGACTTACCGCTGACACAGTGTATTGGAACTGGTGCAATTATCACCTGTTATGCATCGCTGCAATGCCCTAATAATAACAATAATGGACATGAAAACACGACTTACCGCTGACACAGTGTATTGGAACTGGTGCAATTATCACCTGTTATGCATCGCTGCAATGCCCTAATAATAACAATAATGGACATGAAAACACGACTTACCGCTGGCACAGTGTATTGGAACTGGTGCAATTATCACCTGTTATGCATCGCTGCAATGCCCTAATAATAACAATAATGGACATGAAAACACGACTTACCGCTGGCACAGTGTATTGGAACTGGTGCAATTATCACCTGTTATGCATCGCTGCAATGCCCTAATAATAACAATAATGGACATGAAAACACGACTTACCGCTGGCACAGTGTATTGGAACTGGTGCAATTATCACCTGTTATGCATCGCTGCAATGCCCTAATAATAACAATAATGGACATGAAAACACGACTTACCGCTGACACAGTGTATTGGAACTGGTGCAATTATCACCTGTTATGCATCGCTGCAATGCCCTAATAATAACAATAATGGACATGAAAACACGACTTACCGCTGACACAGTGTATTGGAACTGGTGCAATTATCACCTGTTATGCATCGCTGCAATGCCCTAATAATAACAATAATGGACATGAAAACACGACTTACCGCTGGACACAGTGTATTGGAACTGGTGCAATTATCACCTGTTATGCATCGCTGCAATGCCCTAATAATAACAATAATGGACATGAAAACACGACTTACCGCTGGCACAGTGTATTGGAACTGGTGCAATTATCACCTGTTATGCATCGCTGCAATGCCCTAATAATAACAATAATGGACATGAAAACACGACTTACCGCTGACACAGTGTATTGGAACTGGTGCAATTATCACCTGTTATGCATCGCTGCAATGCCCTAATAATAACAATAATGGACATGAAAACACGACTTACCGCTGGCACAGTGTATTGGAACTGGTGCAATTATCACCTGTTATGCATCGCTGCAATGCCCTAATAATAACAATAATGGACATGAAAACACGACTTACCGCTGACACAGTGTATTGGAACTGGTGCAATTATCACCTGTTATGCATCGCTGCAATGCCCTAATAATAACAATAATGGACATGAAAACACGACTTACCGCTGACACAGTGTATTGGAACTGGTGCAATTATCACCTGTTATGCATCGCTGCAATGCCCTAATAATAACAATAATGGACATGAAAACACGACTTACCGCTGACACAGTGTATTGGAACTGGTGCAATTATCACCTGTTATGCATCGCTGCAATGCCCTAATAATAACAATAATGGACATGAAAACACGACTTACCGCTGACACAGTGTATTGGAACTGGTGCAATTATCACCTGTTATGCATCGCTGCAATGCCCTAATAATAACAATAATGGACATGAAAACACGACTTACCGCTGGCACAGTGTATTGGAACTGGTGCAATTATCACCTGTTATGCATCGCTGCAATGCCCTAATAATAACAATAATGGACATGAAAACACGACTTACCGCTGACACAGTGTATTGGAACTGGTGCAATTATCACCTGTTATGCATCGCTGCAATGCCCTAATAATAACAATAATGGACATGAAAACACGACTTACCGCTGACACAGTGTATTGGAACTGGTGCAATTATCACCTGTTATGCATCGCTGCAATGCCCTAATAATAACAATAATGGACATGAAAACACGACTTACCGCTGGCACAGTGTATTGGAACTGGTGCAATTATCACCTGTTATGCATCGCTGCAATGCCCTAATAGTAACAATAATGGACATGAAAACACGACTTACCGCTGGCACAGTGTATTGGAACTGGTGCAATTATCACCTGTTATGCATCGCTGCAATGCCCTAATAATAACAATAATGGACATGAAAACACGACTTACCGCTGACACAGTGTATTGGAACTGGTGCAATTATCACCTGTTATGCATCGCTGCAATGCCCTAATAATAACAATAATGGACATGAAAACACGACTTACCGCTGGCACAGTGTATTGGAACTGGTGCAATTATCACCTGTTATGCATCGCTGCAATGCCCTAATAATAACAATAATGGACATGAAAACACGACTTACCGCTGGCATAGTGTATTGGAACTGGTGAAATTATTACCTGTTATGCATATTTGTATTTATACCCCTATAACAAAATAATAAACCAAATAGCAAAATAATAAAAACTAGCATTGTCTATTGTATGGAGTGTAGGATTCTGTGTTAAACAAAAATTTGATTATATAAATGGCAAAATTTGTTTCTGATATCTTAAATAAGTTCTCAGCGTAGTTAATTGAAAAAAAATTTTATTTCCCAAGAGTTTTTACTGAAAGTAAGTAATCTTAACCTAATGTACAAAAAAGTAAAATAAGTCACAAAAACAGCATTAAAATAGTAGGATAAAAGAGAAATAACCGAATAAAAATAAATTAGTATTAGTTTACATAGTTTTTAATTGGATTATATTTTTACTATTATTTCTTATTATTTTTAACGTCAAGGTAACATTTTAATATATTATAATTGTAGATTAAAATTAAAATCTGTAACTAATGTAATATTAATTTTAATATTACAGCTATTTGTAATTGTTTTCCAATATCGATATTGATTAAATCCATTATCATGCTGAAATATAAACCTGAATTTAGAAACAAGTGAATACAAAGGAAAAATAAATTCTCAGCTTATTTATTGTTAATGCAATGTTATTATTTTAAAAAAAATAATTAATAAATATAGAAGAAAAAACATAACTAATTATTTTCTGTTTTGTTTGGTGTTTTATTGAAAAATATGATCATGATAATGTCATGTAAATATAAAATAAGTAAATAAGTTTCATATGCTTTTAAATTTCTAATGTTAATTATAATAATTTTGTACAAAGACAATAAAAACATGATCTACAATGATTCTATTAAATAGTTTATTAATGTTTATAATTTTGTAAATAATAAGTTAAAAAAAAATTTTATTACTAGTTATTTAATTGATTATATATATATATTTTCGTATTAAATAATATGAAAACAAAAAGCAAATAACATTTTAATAAAAACCTATTAATGTTTTTATAAAATGTTAATAAATGAAAGAATAATAAAGACTATTAGTAATAAAAGATAATAAATCTTTCAATTAACGATTGATTGATTAAAATGAATTTAAATTAAATTGTTTTATATAGAATTTATATATAGTATAGTTTCGATATGGGTTTAGAATCAATGACTAATGTAAACATACTAAATAAGATTTTAATTTGACTTTCTATATGCAAAACAATGATCGCAACAAACGCATCTACAGATTGAAAAGTTATAATTTTTTTAATTTTCCAGATAGTTTTTTTTTTAATTTCAACAGTGATGTATGAACATTAATTATGTCAGGTTTGTTAATGGGCAGATCCTGACTCATATCTAATAATAAGACATAAAAAACTTAAGACAAAATGAGACATATTTATTATTTCTTAGCTCTGGGGGGGAGGGGGTTGTTGACAGTTTGTAAGATGAAAATTTGAAACAGATTTCCATAGTAACTACTAGAGATATTGTATTTAATTTTTAATATAAAAGAATAAGAATAGCTGTTTAGAAGAACTGAAAACATTCCCTAAAGACGTATCCATGATCTAACCTATTTCCCACAGCGAAGTAGATACAAACATTTTTACTTATTGTTTGTATTATTTTTGTAAACAGATTGTAAATAAAATCGTTGATAAGAAAAACATAACAAGTATGTTATGTTTAGTGTTATATGTTACTTAGAACGTCATAAGTTGTTATAGATCACATGATCTGTAAAGTGAAACTATTGTCTAATACAGCACAAAAAAATGTAATAAGTAAAATAGTTTCATAGCTCTGGGAGCTCTCGTTTTGGCGGAGAAGACGAGCGATAATGTCTTGTTTAGCAGTACAGAAAGACAAATAGACGGACCGAAAATAATTGAGATAAGATCTATTAGAATAGATTAGATTATTGAAAGGCGACCGTACCGTAAAGTAGGTGTTTTAAGCCAATTGTGAATTGAATGTAAGTTGATTGTGACGCGATCTTGTAAACCTGTTCCTGACTAAGGGATTTCAGGTTTTCGGGGCTATACAATATAGAAATGACCAGAAATATCGTAATTCAAAGCAATGAATTATGAAAACAAAACTCTAATTTTATTTTTATAGATAATAGACATGATTACACTGCTTAACACTGAAACAGCATATTGGAATCGATGCAATTATCGCCTGTTATGCATCGCTGCAATAACCCAATAATTTGCCAAATGCCACTGCGGCTGTTCCGGCGGTCGCCGACCGCAGCCTCCCCCACCAGTCTGTTGCCGTCCTAACGCCTTTTTAAAATTTGCTTTAGCTCAATGTAAAGCTCTATAAGATGGAGATTTGTTAAAGGATTTCACAAATGTATCTCGTATTGAGTAATTTTGGGTGACTTATTAACTATTCTAGAAATAATGGCTAGAATTTAAGATTTTAATTTAATAGCTTTCCCTTGTTCAGTCACTAAATTATAGGCTACTTGAGTGCGTTGTTGCTAGACCACAAAAAGGAGATCATGAAAAATAAAAAGGTAATTACAAATTGTTATAAATTATTATATTATATTATAAAAGGTGACTAAAAATCTTTCAGGAAGAGGCAAGATTAGTAACAGGAATGGGTAAGAAATAGTAGAGGTGAAATTAGGACCCCAAAATTGACTTGTGGATAGTTATGAGTGATGGTCGGTGGATGTGATATTCTCTGGTGTGGATTAAAGTCCGCATTGAGTGCTTCATTCATCGCGCCACAATCCATCTTATATTAACCATTTGTAATTTAGAGACAAAATGGTTTGACTACGTTAAACTAGGTCTCTTTCCATTTTTCACTATTAATACTGTAAAGTACTCGTAGTTCTCCATCAAAAATATCGCGCCACAATCATCTTTCACTCATTTCTCATTAATACTTGGTTTGAAATACCTACCTCGGTAGGTCTCCATTTCAAAATATCGCGCCACAATCATCTTTCACTCATTTCTCATTAATACTTGGTTTGAAATACTCGTAACTACCTCGGTAGGTCTCCATTTCAAAATATCGCGCCACAATCATCTTTCACTCATTTCTCATTAATACTTGGTTTGAAATACTCGTAACTACCTCGGTAGGTCTCCATTTCAAAATATCGCGCCACAATCATCTTTCACTCATTTCTCATTAATACTTGGTTTGAAATACTCGTAACTACCTCGGTAGGTCTCCATTTCAAAATATCGCGCCACAATCATCTTTCACTCATTTCTCATTAATACTTGGTTTGAAATACTCGTAACTACCTCGGTAGGTCTCCATTTCAAAATATCGCGCCACAATCATCTTTCACTCATTTCTCATTAATACTTGGTTTGAAATACTCGTAACTACCTCGGTAGGTCTCCATTTCAAAAGTAATCTGACCTAATCTAAAACATAACTCATAACATAACATAACATATAATCCGGACAAAACTGGTAAAAACCTCGTTTTACATAATATCGTGATAGAACATGTCCGCAAAAAACCTAAATAACATAAATCCACCATCACCAATTGTGAATTTCAAACAAAGAAAGCTATAATGTTTGAAATGTAGCATTTAATTAAAATGTTTAATTTAATATTGTGATTTTACTATGGATTCTTATTTACGGATCAAGAATTAATAATTTAACATTAAATGGACATATTATATGACTGGATGTACGAAGAGTAGGCCTTTCGTTTTTTTGTTAATTCACAATGTTCTCATGTTATTTAACATGTTGCATGTAACTTCTCCCGGATCATTGCCCGCTGGGAGGTCGCTGCTCCGCTCCCACCAGGACAGGCCCCGGTGGATTGGCCAAATGGTCGTAACAGTAATGTCAATTAGTGTAAAGGCACCAAAATGCGTCTCAGATTTTTGAATGAGTATGCTTACATTTCAATTAGTCTAATTATTTTTGAAATTCATGCACAATAATTTATAACGAAACATTTTTAATTCGTACAACACATTGTTTTACCTATCATTACAGTTAGCCACAATTAACATCATTATAATTTAATTGGGGCATTAAGAATTTAAACATATGATTTCATAAAAATGGTTATTTATCGGTTCTATGTTGCATTGCTAGGACATCAACTACAACGTAAATTCAAGATTTTTACATAATATACAAATATGAAGAACCTAAGGAAAATGTATACAAAAGTAGTATTTTTATTGTTATTTTTTAATTGTCTATAAACTTCATGAACAAAATAGAAAGGAACCCAAACTTCGGTTGGCCAATCTACCGCAGCCCCTGTTATAATTGAAGGATCGCCTGTCAAACCTGACCGCTGTAATTGAAATGGACGACGTGACATTACCTTGCACTGAGCGTTCCAACAAGCTGACCGCTGCCGTGGGAATGGTTTCAGTAAAAAAACTATAACCCTAGCTGTCGTGAGGGAGGTTTTTAGAATTTGGTTGGAAAAGGTTGTACTTGTACGTTGTACCTTGGCGTCAATTAAGAAAGCTGTTTATACTTCACTATTCTATCTCTATTGGTTTGCCTTTGATCAATTTGAGGCACCATAACTGAACAGCCGATATGATAAGTATGTCTATATTTTACATAGACTGGGTTGACACAAGGAAAGACAACAAGTGGATAGACGAAGTGAGAAACGATATGGAACATCTAAGCATCACACAAGAAATAACAAAAAATAGAACACTCTTCAGGAATCTGATCAAGATAAACAAAGTACAACCGTTACACCACAAATAAGCGGTATCAGTAGACTGACACATAACTTCTCCCTTAATTAAAGAAAACTGCAATCTTTGATAAAAATATAATATTCTTCAAAGTTTATCTGAATTCTATTTAAAATTTACAGCTTCAAAAATAATTATCCAATTTCTTAAACAACAACAAGGGAAAGTAAGTAAAAATTGTTTAGCTGATAAATCCTGGTTGTGTTCTAAGAATCTTACTCAATGAGCTGTATAATATATGTACTATTTAACTGACAAATGCCAATGAAGTGCAATAGGTCTTACTGAATGAGTTGTACAATATAGCCTATTGTATATTTAACATTTAACCAACAAATTACATTTGTGCCAAGGTTCTTACTCAATCTTGACCCAAATCCTGCTCAAGCCTCACTAGCTCGGAGGTGGAGTGTTGTGCTTTATTATTTTGGGTATTTGTCTTTTCGTGTATGGATAGGTATATTGTTATTTTATTCTATTTATTGACAATAGTAATTATTATCAGTAGCTTATTATGTATTATGTACATTATGTAATTATTAGGTATTTACTTGAAAACGGTAAGAATTTTTCCACCTCCAGAAACTTTGCATTGTTAAATAGTATACGCGTGGGAAAATTTCAAAAAATAACATTAGTAATTACCAACGCAATTAATTATCAATTTAAAAAATATGTATTGCTCAAGTTAAGTATTAATATCGAATAAACGTTGAACTAAAACAAACTTCTAACGCAAGTTCAACCACTGTGGCCGATTCAAGTGTCGAGGGATTAAAAGTTTTATTTCTCTTACGAGCTAACAAATGTCTTTAGAATTTGTTATTTAAAATCAGTTAGGTAATAAGCTTCTCCACTCACCATCGTCATGCGCATTGTATGAATAAATAATATTTCGACTTATAAATATATTTTATTTCTATCTTCCAATCTTATCCATTCTTTATTTCTATCTAGAATTGCTATTGTTCAAGTTATGTTGATTAATAGCAATTGTAATTAATTGAATGGCACAGATAAGGTAATGGTAACTTTAATGCGAGGGTGTTTGGGGACTTAACTAATGGGAAAAGTAAGTGATCAGGACAAATTATGATGGCTTATCGAAATCTATTCTTTAAAGTATATTTTATTACGAACATTTTACTTTTTGTTAATATGAAGTACAATTAATTAATTATCCAAGGGGTAGTTATTTCAAAACGTTTTGCTAAAGTTTCATGAATTTCAATCACTTATATTTTTACGAAATGAGATTGCTGATTCTAACTATGATGTATATACATACATACACACACACAAACACATATTTATATATATTTATAAAAAAGACAAGTAATTTATTAATTTAATAAGAGATAAAATTGGGTAACCACGGATATTTTTGTAAATTAAATCAAAATATCTCAGATTGAAAAGAATCTGCTTAAATAGGATTGATCTTATTAAAAACAAAGCCTGTCAGGAATACTGACGGTCGCGGACCGCCGATGGGCATTTATCTTGTGTATTCCAGCAGAGACAATTGTTAAGGTAAAGTAAACCGAAGTGTCAGCTCGCCTCCGGGGAAATTACGTTTCACTTGCCCTCTTCTCCCTTCCTACCTCAAAATGGCATTAGTGGTTCAAATATCTATCCAGCCAATACCTATGCATTGTATCCTGTGCAGGCCTAATAAGTGAACATATAAATTACGGAAAATAGTTTTGAGCTGATTAATTGATTTCAGTTGGTCTTCTATTGCATACAATGTATAAATTACATGAAATAGAAGGACATTTCATGTAATCTATGAAATGTACAATGATTGTGTAGGATGGAGGCGTCGTCCTGTAATCCAGATACTTGCAAGTCACGAATTGTGGATAGTTGTGAGCGATGGTCGGTGGGTGTAGTGTTCTATTATGTGGATTAATGTCCACACTACTGAATACTATGTTAATCCACAAAGACCATGCTCACAATTAGACCAGTTCGTAGATCCCTTAGTTGTCATCGGATGTTGGGATTAATTAACAGTCCTGACTAAGTCAGCATCAAGACTACAAGATCGCACCAGAATCATCTTGCACTCAACCCTCATTCATGCTTGGCTTAAAATACCTACTTTGTGGTATGGTCCCTATTTCAATAATATAATTTAATCAAAATAAAATATACTAACGCAATTGTAGAGAATTTTTTGGACTCAAGTCATTTTTATTGTTTCATGTAACCTAGGATTGCGAGGGCTGAAGCTCGGGACACATATGTTCTCCGGGGTGAGGGTGAGGGTGTGGGCGAGGGCGATGAGGCGGGACTGATGTGATAAGCCCGAGGCAGAGCGTCCCCTGGTGTCGCCTGATAATGTGTCACGGGCATCAAACAACACAGTCCGGTAGTAGGCATAGCCTAGTGAACATCCACAGAACAGAGTCCCTTCAACGCCTCAGTTATCCTGAGTTAGACGTTTCAATTAAATATTTTCCAAAAACACTATAGTGTACTATAGTGTTCAATAGTGTAAATTTTGTAAAATTGTCATGTCATGTCAACTACTTTGTGGTTAGGGTTGATTTTCAAGTTTCAACTGTGATTGGGTGTGTGTGAGAGAGAGTGAAATTTGATGTAGGTGGCAGCTGCAGGGCTGCCACTGTGGCAAATTAATAACCATTTCAATGCATTTTTCTTTTCTTTATACAGTATATGTACAGGAATATTTTGCCACCTTTTTTCTGTAGTTACAGCCTTTAAGCCCACCTCATGCCACATATTAATATTTTGGATAAGTTCAATTTTGTAATTATTACAGTACAATTGTTGTTTTTATAATTTATTGATAGTGTTTAAGTTAACATGGTCCTCGATGTTAAGTATTTGTTTCACTTATCGAGGCCATTATGTAAACAATATAATTGAAATAAATAAATAAAATAAAATAATAATCATAAGTGTACTTTACACGCTTTTGGTGAAAATCGTAAAAATGTAGTATATTCCATAAATGTATCATATTTAAGACGCGTCTATAAAAATTCGATTATAACAAAACATATGAATTTGGAATTTTACGTACGGGAACAAAACTTATTAGGTATACAGTACTATAATTATACTTACCTTTAATTAATTATATTCTGAGCATCACACAAAGGAAGAAGATATATTTGGATTTATATGAAAAAATATAAAGCAAGTCGATGCCTCCTTAGAAAAAAATAGATCCAAAGGAACGTAAAATAGTGTTGGAGAATCTGTATGAGGATTATCTGATTTAAGTTTAATATTAGTCAATCTTATGATATGCCTACAGATATACATTGCAAGTTTTCTCAAATCACAAATGAAACTATTGTTTGACTTTAAGAAAATGAAATCTAAATTTTTCTAATCGATATGGTAAATACATATTATTAATTATTGACAGTTGAATTTGTTTGGGCAAATATTTTTTTCTCTCAAAAATTGCACTAGTTACATCAAAACTAATAGTGTTGTGAATATCTTCACAACACATTTTAATGTAACATTAGAAAAATATTTATTTAATTACCACTTTATGCTTTATTTTATTCTACAAAATATATTGATAAGGTTGGGTTTAAATTTAGGAGATGACAGTACAGCTGCAACATCCTTTGAGTCAAGAGTAGTAAAATTTAATTACTGCCTAAAGGGTGCTAGACTCTCCCCACAGAAGTTGCTCGTGTCAAGTTGTGACACTTTCCACGTCATTCGCGGGAATTCGGGCTTCAGAGGCTTCATTTAAATTGAATTTCCCATTTATATTACCATATTTGTTTTTTAAGAGCATTAGGTTAGTAGAATAGTTAGCCACAAACAAGCCTCGTCAACGGTCGGATAAATCTATATAAATAAACTATATTTGACCTATATCTAAAATATAGTTAAATACGTTGAAGTTGATATAGAAAAATTGCTGTGTGAATTATTTTCTATAAAAAATAGCTTATGTTATTGTTACGGGAGGTCTTCGGTCGTATCACATTGATTACCAGGACTAGCATTTCACTACTTTTGTACAACCTATTCCTGGATATCGTGCACACGTTGTTAATAATCATTGAACTCTTTAACTAATTTACTACATATAATTCCAGTCTCACGACCATTATAACGTCAAACGATTAGTCAGAAATAAATTCTAGTCGGATTTATAAATACTTGGTATCGAAATGGTAGTCTGGGAGGATTGATATTTTCCCCGGTTGAATTTAAATATGATATCTAAAAAAATCGATTTCTATTTCGATATAGTTCTTCCAGAAGTTACAGTAAAAAGATTAAAAATAAAATCATGTCTGAAGAATTCAAAGCCAAACACTTCAACTTTATTCGAATTAAAAATGAATTCAGAAGATGTAAAAAATATGATATTAAAATATTTTAAATAGAGGAAATTGAAATTTTAACTGATTTTAATAAACCTCTAATATTTTTTTAAGCTCAACATTTTGAGGAGAAATACTGTACAGAACGTCATAAGTTATTCCAAGGATAGGGCTAAAACTTTTGATGGTACATATACACATGCATATTATATGATAACTGAGGAACCTAATATAATATATTGATTCTAATGTAATTTAAAATGTCTATATTAAATAATTTCTCTATAAATGTGGTGGAAGATATTTACCCTAATATTAGTAGGATTGTAAAAGTTAGTACAAGTTTTCTAATTATAATTTAATTAAAAACTTGCTTTTAAACCATAAGTTAAGTTTAAAACCTTTTGATAAGAGGAGAATATTGATACTCATTAATATAAAAACCTAAGTGGTCATGATGTGATACCAGTCACACTCCCTAACAATATCAAATTTTAAATAAGGAGGATTTTGGCTCATCTAATAAATCAATCCTCATCTCTGGAATATTTCCCAATCAGTTTAGAGCCAGTGCCAGTGGTTCATAGTTTGTAACATCATCGTTTATGCTTGGAACTATTATTGTTTTTTCAAACGATTGGGAAATATTCCTGAGATGGGGATTGATTAATTATATGAACCAAAATCCTACTTATATATAATTTGATATTCTTAGAGAGTGTGACTGGTCACTCAAATTTTTATATTCATGAGTTAACATAACATTCTTTCCCTCTTATCAAAAGGTTTTAAACTTAACTTAGGGTTTAAAAGCTAGTTTCTATTAAACTTATAATTTAAAACCTTTTACTAACTCTTACAATATTACTAACATTAGGGTAAATATCTCCCACCACATTTATAGAGAAATTATTTAAAATAAACATTCGAGACTTCATTAGAATCACTATATTATATTAGGTTCCTTAGTTATCATATAATATGCATGTATATATGTACCATCAAAGGTTTTAGCCCTATCCTTAGAATAACTTATGACGTTCTGTACAGTATTTCCCCTGAAAATGTTTAGCTTTGGGGTGGTTTAGAATCAGTTAAATTTCCTCTCATATTTCAACATATTTCATCTAATATTTGTTTACAAGTTGAATTGTTTGGCTTGAAATTCTTCAGAAATCAATTGTTCTTTTTAAAATGTTTTTATTGTAACTTCTGGAAGTACTACGTATATCGAAATGGAAATAGATTTTTTTAGTTATCATATTTAATTTCAACTGGGGAAAAATATAAATCCTCTCAGATTACCATTTTGATACCAAGTATTTATAAATCCGACCAGAATCTATTTTTTTAAGTAAAATATACCGGGTAAGACAACCAGTATAATTTACTTAGCTGAGAGAATAATTTTATTATTCGTGGTATGAATGTTAGCTGAGAGTATTTTGATTTATGAAGATTTAATTTGCTTTTCATCAGGAGCCCAATTACTAAATTATTATCTGGAACTCACTTTATATTCCACAGTAAATAAACGTTTTCAGTTTAATGTGTTGTACAATAACATACATTTTTTGATTTCTAACAATGTTTTAATATGTAATAGCTATATTTCTTGCATTTCTATATTGTTTCCCCTAGATACAACGTTCATATTATACGTAGAATTTTGGGAACTAAATATCCACAATATTAATTATACTGCCAAATTCAAGGTAGTGTATAATATTGGGCGAGGTCATGGGAGGGGTCTAGTGTCGCAGCAACAAGAAAAAGGTGTACAAGGAGGCGAGGGCAGGTCGAGGGCGGGCCCAGCGGCGGCGGCGCGGCGCAGGTCTCCGGGCGTCGTGGCGGCGGCGGCGGCGGCAGCAGTAGCGTCCCGACGTCTGCAGAGACCGCGTCTCGCCGCCTTAATATCCGGATACCGATACACACGTGAGTATTTCACTAAAAGTCTTCGTCAAACATTTTGATGTTACAAAATATCCTGGTAGTTTGTACCGAGTAAATTACGTAATTAAAAAAATATTTAAATTTTCTATGCAACGTCCACTTTTGCTAGGTAAATTAAATAATATGTTCAGAAGTTTTTAATAATTATTTTAATTTAATTAGTTAAATCTGTTTTATCATTGAATTAGTTTTCATTTATGTAGCTAAAATCCCAGCTTAGTAATAAACAAATTTACAAACTACTTAATAAGACATTTTAATAAATAATTTAATTCCTGGATGTGTTGTAAATGGTGTTATTTATAACATTAACACATGTTGAAACATTACTGTCCACAGGTTTTTATGGACTCGAACTCTTTTTTATGATTAAATATATGTTTGATTTCACAACCAAAACCCCTGATTGTTTTGAAATTTAAAACATCAGCTTTTTGGGTTAGTAAAATCCTCTTTGATTCTAAGTACAAGAAAGTGAAACTTTATTTAAATAGTTAAATTTGGTTTTAGAATGTTAACATTAATATATTTCTTAGAATTGCTTTCCTATTTCAAATTGTTTCAACCCATATACATCATAGACATATGAAAATTCGAAAAAATATGAGTTAAATTTTCTTAGCTATTTTTATTTTAATTATCTATACTATTGATTTTCTGTAAGGTACTTGGAGGTTCAATTGTAGATATTGTTTATAAGTTCCTCCATTACTGACAATAAACTTTTGCTACTCTAACGTGCTATTGCTATGCTACACACTAGGCAACGTAACAAAATTTTTCCGAATAATATTCTTACGTGGGAAGTAAACCTAGGGTGTGACTAACGGTAGGTCTACTCCTAGTAAAAATCTTGTTATACATACATCTATCGTAAAAATACAAACCAAGACCAAGTTTATCACCTCAAATGTTGAAATTGGTTTATAAAATTAATGGATGTAATAATAAATATAATTTTTAAATGCTTTGTTTTTTTAATTATATATAAAAATATATTATATATATTTATTTATTTATATATTGTTACTAAGTTTAAAAACATTTGAAAACACGGTACCTTTTTTTAATTTATTAAACTGACATATTTCGTACCATAAGGACATTTTCATAAGTTCACTTAACCTAATATATTAAAAATAGTATTAATTGTAAATAAATGTTTAATATCTTTATCAGCAGCTGATTTTCATGTAGTCTTTAGGGTGTGGTTGTATAATTTTTCAAATATAACATTTTTTGTATGTGTTTGCATTCTATTTATTATTTATTTTACTAATCCATTATTTATTTATTTTTAAATGTTTTTAAACTTAGTAATGATTAAAATAGTAGCCCTCCTTGCCTTAAATAAGAAGATGTGTGTGTGTGTGTTTGTTTGTACACAATAATAATATACCTACGTTTTAGTACAACATTTTCAGAAAATAGTTTTGGAGCTCGATTAATATAAATATTAATTCATGTTTATGAGAGTGAAGATTGTGTTTAAAAATGGGTTGTCATTGTTTCAATAGTAATTATTATTTCCATAGCAGAATGTTACAAAGGCAGAAATAGCTTAACATAATTATAACTAATTCAAAATAGATTCACGTGTGAAATGGAGACATCTAAATATGTATTCCACATAAACATAGCAAAATTGAGAACAAAAAGTCACGCAAATGTTCAGTAATTTTAATAATTAAAGTAGATAGGTATTATATTTTATCATCAGCGGGTCTATACGCTTCAGTAAATATTAAATACAAACGCGTGTTTGGCGTAATAGAGGTGAATTGCATAACAAGGTTAACTCTCGAATAAGCTCCAACTAAAGGGAATCAACAGTTGGTAACACGACATACCACGTCAGATAGATCAGTGCGTGTATGCGTTATAATATACAGCAATTAGGAGCATGTAGGGCGTTGCGTGCAATGGAGGCGTCAGAGATGGTATAACAGGGTTAACTCTCTAGTCAGCTTTAACTTGAGGGAATCAACAGTTGGTAACACGACACACCACATCAGATAGATCAGTGCGTGTATGCGTTATAATATACAGCATTTAGGAGCATGTAGGACGTTCGTGCAATGGAGGCGTCAGAGATGGTATAACAGGGTTAACTCTCTAGTCAGCTTTAACTTGAGGGAATCAACAGTTGGTAACACGACATACCACGTCAGATACATCAGTGCGTGTATGCGTTATAATATACAGCAATTAGGAGCATGTATGGCGTTGCGTGCAATGGAGGCGTCAGTGATGGTATAACAGGGTTAACTCTCTAGTCAGCTTTAACTTGAGGGAATCAACAGTTGGTAACACGATAAACCTCATCTAATACATTAGTGCGTGTATGCGTTATAATATATAGTGTTTAGGAACGTTGCATTTGTTAAAATTGCATTCCTGCGCAGAGATTATATTTTAAATCAATACAATTGTATTTATTGTGAACATTTTATCTAAGTAATTTATAATAATTAATTTTAATTTGAATAACTTTTTGATAATTTTCGAATATTTTACAATTATCTATTTATGCGTTTCATAAATGATCAAAAAATTAGAATTTCAATACAAATATGGGTACTAAAACCTTTGCCTATTATTAATTTCCAACCAGTATTTCATAAACTAAGCTTCATTACATAGAAACTAAACAAACACACGAAGGCGTCTTTCATCTTGTTCCACAAACAACATTAAACGAGAAACAAAGCCAAACAAACTCCATCTTGCTATGTGAGTGGATATGGGGCTTCAAAGGAAATGGAGTAAAATGCATTAGGATTCTTCCTCACAAAGGACGCGCACCTCGGCGGGTCAAAGGGCTGCCAAATGGGGCGAGCAGGCCGGCCTGTGTACGGAGGAGTTGGAACCCATTGATCCTTGACCGTCTTGAGATTAAATTACTATCATAGATGTGGTCGATGGTGTTGGTACACCTGCTGACGTCTTACGTCTGATTTAATCTATTTGCTTAAATATATCTCAACAAAAGTGTGGTAAGTGATTACACACAATAAAAACACCTGTGGCAACATACCTGAATCCTCAGCTAATTCTTTGGGAATTTCGCTTTTAGGTATTGAAAATATATATCTTTATTTATTTATTATAATATTTATTTGGAATTCAATCAATGTTTCTTTATTTACCATCAATTCCTAATTTGGGCAAATTTTAAGAATAAAACATAAATATTTAATATTTAACTTGATATTAACTACTTAATTACTTATTTAACTATTTAAAAGAGAGCATTTATAGATTAATTATTTTAAAAAGCAATAATTATTTTGATTTTCAATGGTTCACTTAGTTGTTTTAATAAGGTGACCGATACCGGATAGTTATCCTGGGGATACTAATGAATCCCAATTTGTAATTTCTGTTTTGCTACTTGAGGCCAAAACTTTTGTTCATTGAAAAATATCGTAATGAAAGTAGTGGGTTATTATTTTTATTATTTACATATCTTCAGTAATAATCCCAATATCATAGTATCAATGATATAACAATATCAACAATAATCAACAGTTCAAAGCATACTTTCAAAAATATTTGACTCAATTCTTAGCAACTTGATGAGATTTTGAAAACTCCATCTCTTGGTACAGGGAAGTATCCATAAAATCTATACATCTATAGTTTCCTTGATGTAATTTATTTTAAGAAAGGTTTTTAAGGGAGGAAACGATCAATTAGTCTTAAATAAATAAAATTAATCTGCCCAAAATAACCTTTTAATGAAAGGTTAAAAACAGTGCAAAAACCACCTCTTGGTACTGGATTAATTAACATAAACATCTATAACTTCCTTATTTTATTTTCTTTTGAAAATGTTTTTAAGTAGAGGTAACAAATAATGGGACTTAAGAGTCTGCATCAGTGGTAGCCATCTTGAATTTTAGTCCCGTAAAACAATGTTAAATTCTGGCGGAACATACTTTTACTTTGGCGTGTGTAGTGGCGTTAATTATCAAAGTATCAATTTAAAACTTTGGAAGTACATTGATGAGATGTGGCTCAAGAGTACTCACCTTTTCAATATGTTCAATATGTTCAAATATTTAACTTGATATAAAAACAAAAATCCAGGAATATTCTACAAAATAAATCATTATAATTTTTTTTGAGAGCGAGAATAAGAAGCTCTGTAAGGTGGTGCCCTGGAGGATTGTAATACCTTTAATTTGACACCCCTTCCATTAGTTTGTGACAATAGGTCAAGGAGATATAGGCGCCAGAATTTAACATTGCTCTTACGGGACTGAAATTCAATATGGCTACCACTGATGCAGACTCTTAAATATAAAAAAGGTACCCAAAAATAACTCATTATATTTTGATAGTATAGCTAGCATACTGTTTTTATTCATTTGCAGGGGCACTATTTTTGGTTAACCTCAGTTAACCCACTATATAAAGAATTATCTACATTTAAGGGTAACACTTTTATCTCCGTAACCATATTAAAGTAGAGAGAATAACCATAGAGTAAACCAGTAACATAGAGTAAACATAACCATAGAATAAGCCATGGATGAAGTACTGTATTATTAAATTGATTGTTTTTTGAGCTGGTTAAATAGAACTTCATACGTAAAGGTTATATAAATTTTGATAAAATATCTATTAGCATTATAAAACTGCCTGACTTCTTTTTCTGCATGAAATTTTTAATTGTTTTCATGAATAGGCGTATGTCCTCGCCCTGAATGTCTGTGTTTTTCGATTGCTCGTTGTCTCAGTCGGGGATATGACTTGCCACCGCGCTGCGCTCTCCATTGTTAGGGAAGACAGTTATCTCCCGGCCGGAATGTATATTAAGAAATTCCGATCTTCTCAGTACCAATGTAATGTCGAACCATCCCCTTATAATCTTGCATCTCTCTCTTTCTCTCCCCATATTCCTCTTTTCTCTATCCTCCATCTCATCTGTTTGGTTCATCTTATTCTATTAATCAATTATAAATTTCTATTTAAAAAAATATTCTATTCTTCATTTATAGTATTATTTATTCAACATTTATTTAATGTATTTGTTTATTTGTATTTATTTGTTTTATTTATTAGAACATTATTTATTTGTTATATTCTTATTGTTGTTAATTATGTACATTATTCATAAACAAAAACTTTTATTTTTTGAAATATTGAAAGATAATTTACAAATTTACTGTTAGGAAATGCAAAAATAAAAACTAATACTTCAAACATTATGGTTATTCATAGTATAAACACTATCTAATAAAAACCAAATTAAATGTTTAATCCCTCTATATATAGAGATTTGGTTTTGTTTATTTACTCGTAGTTCGATAATCTAAAGTATGGATCGTACGGTTTTCTTCAAATTATAAAAGTAAAATAATTCTCAAAAAATTCTAATAAAAACAAAATACATAGTATGTACATCAATTAGAACTCCAGGTAACCCTGTACTACCCAGCCAAAATTCTAAATCACCATCCTTTTGAAAAAATAAACCTTTTGAATTTATATCTCTTGATAAAACAAGTATTCCATTAATTTTCAACTCAGTCCTTAGCGATAATTTCGTTAAATTTTATAATATATATACACACCAATGACTAAACAGTAGATCTGTTTATTCTATCTTTTAATGAATTTATAATTATAGTTTCCTTTAGGTGGTTTCCGATAGCCATTTTTTTGTATGTTAGACACTCATAGCCATTGTTACCGAGTTAAATGAAGACGAACCTGTTTTAACTATTTAGGCCTAACTAGTTTAATTCTAAACATAGTAAGCTCTAAAATATGGTATATGGTTATGGATATGGTATGATTATAAAATGGTCTAAGTCAACCGAAATACAGAAAGTTTTATTAGCTACAGGTATTAAAATTGTTATCTAACTTTACTCTAAATCAAAATAAATTTAAATGTAAAACGAATTGTTGGTATTTACCGAGGAGTAATGGTTTGAATTATTTTCTAGGCCTGGAGTTAAATAAATAAACTGGAAAATAATAATTCAGTGATGCTTAAATCGATTGTGTCTACGTTGTAGCAAACTATGAGCAGTTTATAGACAAATTTAATGGAGAATGGACAAATTGAAAGAAAAAAGGATGAGTTAAGTATATTGGCATCGGGTTATATGTAATTTTATTTTATGAGATATTTTCAAATGATAAAAAAATATGTCGATTTAATTAATATGCTAAAAGCTTTAATAGCTTTAACGAAGTAATATTGTAAATTTTGTTGAAACAGTGACAAGATAAGTCTCAATTAGGTAATATTTGATGTTGACTATCCAGGGCAAGCTTTGCCTTCCCTCATCAAATCTTCCCCTAGTATCAGTGGCAGTAACGAAGAAGTATTTGGGAATGTTGGATACGAATGTGTTATTAGAGCTCATAGCAGTTAGGCTTAGCAGTCCCAGAAAATAGATTTGGTGGTGCAGTGCTTATTGATTAAATGAAATCTGCGAGCAAATGTATTGAAGATTATATGGATGAAATAGAATGCTAGATAAATTAATGTAACATAAAGTAAATATAAATAAATTCAAACTCAAACTTAATGCCATAAAAATATGTGTTACAAAAAGGGGTTAACAGCTGTCAGATGATATTTTTTAATTATTTGTTAATAGTCTTCCATGATTATTTTGAACTACAGTATTTCAATTATCTATGATTTTATAGTTCGTATTATGTTTGTATAAATAAAACTACCTCTTGAATTTGCACATTCGGCCATATTTTACACGTAGTAAGAATTAAAAAAAAGTTTCCTAAAAATAACTTCTAGTATTGTGAAAGTGAAAATAAATTTTTGTCATAAATATTAAAAACTTGAAGAGAACATTTAATGTGTATTCAGGGAATACTTTTTAAAGTTTCAAATTATTTTTAAGGTACTTAAAATTGTTATTGGGACAAGTATAAAGATAAGTATAAACTTTAGTCAAGCTTTGATATTTTAAAAGGTATGAAACAAGTTAAAACAGCGCTATGAAAACTAATGTGTGATGTAAAAGTATACGATAAATAAGCGATAACTTGATAATTTTCTACAAAACCCAATATGTTGTTGCCCTGGCCGAAACGAACATGAAAGAGAAAAAAGAAAAGGGGGAAAACGGGAACGTAAAATAATTACAAAATACACATTTTCAGATGAAATATACCGTTTATAGTAGCTCCTTTCCTTAGATATGACGAACCAGTTGAACAATTTAGATTGGAAATTGATCTTAGAGTATACAGGTTCTATTACATTATAATACTCATACTTAATAGTTTATAGTTATTTACAACTCTCAATGAAACAATTAAAATTTAATATACAATTAAATGATGTGTAACAATTAATATATTAAAATAACTTTTTTGAAAAGCTATTGTATTTATATTATTATTAATCTATTCTACCACTATTGGACTTTAAAAGGGGACTTTCTAAAATAAAAATAAGGAAAACAAAAGCATTTGGAAAGTCTCATACAAAACGGGAAATAAGACAGATGATACGAAAAATTATGGTTTGTGTTCAATACCTAATCTTAATAACTAGATACAATTTTAAGTGCATTTAAAAGGATTCTGTCCGAGATGTATCTTAATAATAATATTCAGATTTGGCCTACACCTATGAAGTGTGATCATTGAATAACAAAACTGTCACTCTGGATATGTCAGCCTATGTAAAATTGTAATAAGATAAAAATGTGAAACAACAGATTGTTTTTAAAAGTTGAAACGCTGACACGAAAGTAAATCAAATTTAAGGTTAGAAGAGGATTAATATAAATCTATATAGTATTATGCCAAATGATTTCAAGCACTGAAATAAAATACAAATAAAGAATGAGGGGTTTAAAATTATATTTATATTTTGATCTTTAGAGTCGAATTTCAATAGCTATTCGATGACATAACAAGGGAAGAGAATTTTAATATTGCGTCAAGATCTTCCTTGGAATTCTTCAAGTACAATTATATTGGAATACCTCACGCTGTTGCTCTTTTGTGATTCTTGCTATGGCGTCACAAGAGCACAGACGAATGAAAGATTAAACAATAGGAAACAGGTTTAACAACACCTTAAATAATACATTAGTATTAACAATTAATTTCTTCATTAGAAAGCGATTTTTGAAAACTTCAATAAAATAAATTCAATATATAACCCATGTGTGTCTTTGATGCAAATGTTTAAAATCATGAATTTATTGAAATTAAAATATAAAATACTAAAACAAACATATTTGAGAATAGACTTTTCTCATTTCATAACGTTTGGAATTAAACCTTAACATAGTACAATAAAAAATATCATCACAAAGAAATAAATAGTTATTACTATTTGGTGTGTGTTCAAGTTAAAAAATCCTTATCCATGTAATATTTAAATTTGTTACAATATTCCATACGTCACATGGCACGCATGGGAAAAAATATAAATTTTATAAATATTTTTTTACCGTTTGGCAGGCTCAGATTTTTATTAAGTAGCCTCAAAGTACACTGTTTATTAACTTTTCTCAGCTATATTTTGTGGTCATCCCGGGCATCAAATCCGTCACATTTTGCACCGAAGTCCAAGATGCTAACCGTCAGGCTAGCAGATGGCCTAAAAATATACATACTTGTGTTTATATTAACTTGGAGAAGCAATATAATGTATCCTCAAAAAGTTATGGTTGTCAAAAATGCTCGAATTTTCTTCTAGAATAATTGTCTTCGTTCCACAGCCACTTGTCCCATCATGTTATCACAAATAAGCACAAATTTAAAATAGACTGAAAATAGTCAACACTTAATAGATAATAAAAAAAATAATAATAAAATTACAACATGTAGCAACTTACAATAAATGATACCACGTACACTAAAAGAGCCAAAATGTAAGATAAAATTCAGCGAAAGACCATGCAAACAAATTAGGATGCTATGGTCAACAGTAGTTTCAATTTCATGCCAACCAAGAAATAAAAGTAGCCAACACTTATAACAAATAAATAACAATATACAACAATAGATAAGAAGGCTATGCAAATCAAACACAATGAGCATCAACAAATCAAATATTTAACTAAACATAAAAAAAACATTCAAAAAATCAATACCAAAGCAAAATCAACAACAGTTTCAAAGCCATTCCAACTAAATGAAATATCTAACGCAAGAAATTATTCTTCATGCAATTAGTATTGTAAAGCTATGAATTTTAATTTAGGTTTATTTGTGTGATAAATCTCATTGCCAAAAGATTTTACTAAATCAAAACCACTATTTTAAAGCACCTAGGACCAAGAGAGCAAAATTGGTGCCTGCTAATTTTTTTCTGCAATAGGCTTTTTCGTACAAATCGTACTGAGCCGAGCGTGTTATACTAGACACAGGCCTCATGATAAACAATAATTATATTAATTAACAAACATAATCGTGCAGTAAGTATGAAATTGACTAAAAGACAAATACGTTTCTCAGCAAAGATAATACAGCATACAAGAAACCTCTCATTTATTGAACTTAAAACATTGTGCAACAATAGGCCTAAGAATTGTTTTACATATTATCCCCCAATAATGCACTACACCATATCTCATAACACTTTCAAGCCAAGCAGTATACTCTTTACACAAATTATCACTTTTTATGCTCTTTCTCAAATGATATAAATGTTGGTCCCACCTTGAATACCAGAATACATACCAAGGTGCTTAACATTTCCAACCACATTAATAGGTATAAATAAACAATCATAGAAACAAATATTTCTATGGCACAGTAAATTAAAATAGTTTTTTACACATATCCTTCTAACCATAGAAACAAAATATTTCTATGGCACAGTAAATTAAACTAGTTTCTAACACATATCCTTCTAACCATAGAAACAAAATATTTCTATGGCATAGTAAATTAAACTAGTTTTTAACACATATCCCCTTCTCTTCTACCTTCAAAAACATAATGCATTTAGACTTAGAACTGATGATTAGTTTTCTATTGACAGATAACCAATCTTATATTTGTCCAGGTATTTATTTATTCTTAATCTCAGAGATTCTATATATATTCCAAGTTGAGCAAACCAGAGCAGTACCATCTGCAAATGCAAATATTTTTTAATTTAATTTAAGCTTAAGTAAGTAATTCATATCAATTAAAAATATAATATGACCCAACACACCTCCTTATGTATGTGTGGGTGTGCAAAGTCAAGTCCAAACATCTTTATTCGTCGGATAATTTACAATATCCCAAGATCCACATTGGAACATACGGGACAGAAATGATTTTTGTAGTTACAATTGACAACAATTGTGTGTGTGTGTGTATGCGTTCCGTAACTACAAAATCCCTATACATTAAAACATAGCTATTCCAATTTTTCACAATAACGTAAAAACTCTGCCAGGCGAAATTTGTATGGTTGGCGTCAAAGTTAATATCTATGTTAAGCCACATTACCTTAAAACTCACTATTTCGACCAATATGCAAAAATAAGATTAAAATTTTTCTAATGACGATTTAACACGGGTTAGTTTTTCAAAATTGGAATTATTTGGTAAGTTACTGAACGAGACTGAACGAGTTGTTTAAATACAATTACATTACGTTTTAACATTTACTTTAATTTTAAAAATGATTGCATTTAGAATGTAAAACAAAACTTTAATACCGGTAACCCGAATAATTTTAGTGATTCAAATAAGCTGATTGGTAAATTACTTGTAACCGACGATAATAATTTTCATTGTTTGAAATTAATTCATTATTGGTGATGGTGTATTTATGTTATTTAGACTTTTATTGCAGACGGATCAGATTCCGAAACGTCGTGAAACTTTGTTTTACATAAAATCGTGATGGAAATGTCCGCAATAATAGTCTAAATAACAGACGATAACAGTTTGCTTAGAAAAACTATGGTTCGCCAACAACAATTAAAGCAAGTAGCTTTAAACTACAGTAGAGCGTCGATTACCCGAAGGCCGGTTATTCGAAACGTCTATAAACCGAAACACAGTCAATCTTGCAAAAATGAAACCGCGTACCGAACTTGAGTATAACCACTGGCGGTAGCAGCGGCCCAGCGCTGCCGACGCGGCTAAACTCGCGTTTGCGCGTTGTTGAGTTGATGTTCAAAGAACTTTTTTAAGCTTTTTCTATTGGATTTTTTAAAGCTCAGAATGTTTTTGTACTTAATATAGAGTTCTTTGTATCTTTTGTGGGTATCATATTATAATTTTATATCATATTATTCAATAACATGATATCGAAGATAATACAGACACCGTGTTCAACAACAATATATACTGTACATCACAAAACGCACACAACAAGATCTCTTTTAAATAAGATTGACGTCGTTATTTTTCCGTATTATTTTTATAACCTATAAAACAATCGATTACTAATCTAATTTAATCTTGTATCAATTAGTTGTAGGAAAGTGGTACTCATAGAAAACGACTTACTGTTTTCTTACCTGTTATTCATCAAATAAATGTGAACGTGCAAAAAATTTATATCGATTCTTTTAACAATAACTATAATTTTTGAGATAGAACTCGTAAACTGTTGTTGTCATAGCTAAGTTATAATCTCCACTATATAAAATCGATCTGGACCCTAAGGTTCAATCCCTGGACTACTAACCAAAAATATTAAAATCTTTTGCCCCCTACACAAAATGCACGCGAAAAAATGTAAAAACGTGATTTCCATTAGTCAATAATGTTGTGTATTATATAAACATTATGTAGTTACAAAATAATGAGTATACTGAGCTTAGTATTCATGGGTAAGAAATTTGTTATTTTAAATTTTATTTTTTATTATTTTTTTTGTTATTTTAAATAATAGTTTTAAAAATTATTATTTTTTGAACTGTATAAACGAGCTTAAATAGCCCAATACACTAGTGAATGAATCTATATTGGCATTACTAATACAAGTAAAATACTTCAAAACATTTACATTTTACATTTCCACAAGTAAACTACTTCAATACATTTACATTTTACATTTCCACAAGTAAACTACTTCAATACATTTAAATTTTACATTTCCACAAGTAAAATACTTCATTACCTTTATATTTTATATTTCCACAAGTAAAATACCTCAACATTTACACTTTCATTTCCACAAGTAAACTACTTCATTACTTTTACATTTCCACATCAATACGTAAAGGTAAAACTTCCTGATTATTAGTACC